>CM060480.1:35331823-35664323 GCA_030544235.1 Lepturacanthus savala | reverse complement strand
AAAAAACAGATTATACAAATTACCACAAAACAGGATATTAAAGCACTGATCCACACAGAGAGGGCTAATGCTGACCTTAATAGGAAAGCCCTGGTAGGGGCCCGGGACTCCTCTCCATTGGTCGTCCCGGAAACGCCGACCTGCTCGCCGCCGCCGGCTCGGGTCCCAGAGAGGGCCCGGGCGCCGAGCCGTGTGGACACAGCAACAATGACTGTGGAAACAGGGGGATGGTCACCTCCACAAGAGGGCAATATAATCAACATTATGGACACAGAAATACCTCAGACACCCCCTCCCCATCTAACACCGGCTGTCTCTGCGGGCACACAGTCACCTCCAAAACCCCAGAGAAGCCGGAAATCAGGGACCCTGGCATCGGAAACAACAAAAAAACAAAATGATCACTTACCTGGAGATGGTCCTTCCGCGGCGCTGGTCGATCCCACGACGGCGCTGCCAAACCCGGCCGTCGCTCACATATCCGATTCCATCACCGTTCTCTCATCTGACGAGGGTCTGGGTCCCCCTCCAGAAAGTCCGGAGGTCATCCCTCCCACCCAGTCCACCCCGACCAGATTGAGGAGCCTGAGGAGAGCGACTCAAATGAGGCTCTCATTACGGCCTAAACGGGCCATAGTGCAGCCCACCACACCTGATCCCCCTATAAGGAGACCCACTAGACATATAAACACAAACAACAAAATGAAAGATTGGGGTCTCAATATTCGCAAGCGGTGGGTCATCATAGGGGACTCCAATCTGGCCAAAATACCCCCCTTCCAAAGCCGAAACTTACAAATTGAGAGCTATCCAGGAGCTACATTAGCACATGCAAAGGCGCTGATAGCTAAAAGCACGGCCTCCACTCCAGTGGAAAAATTAATTTTGTCATTCGGCCTCAATAATAGAAACACTTTACCAAAAACAATTAGCCAGCAGCTGCTAGCCGCAGTCCAGGCTGCGGAGGCTAAATTCCCTTCGGCCGAGATTTGGATGCCCTTAATTAACTTTTCGGATGACTTACCTTTGGAGGAGCAGTCCCACCTGGCACACCTGAATGGGCAGATCCAGAGGCACTGCTGCTGCATCCCAAAACTGCAACCCAAATTGTTCGCCACAACGCGGGATAAAATACACTGGACCACAACCACAGCCAAAAACATGTTCGAATATTGGATGAGTTATGTAAAATTCATGTCCCCATAAGCCTGCCTGATCAGGAGGGGTCGAAAAATGTTATTGTTCTGGCACAAAAATTCAGACTCACCCAATCACAATCCACGCTGTTAAATAGAGGCCTCTCCTTTATCCCCAGCAGAGGGAGCCAGAGAAACATGCTGGAACAGAGCAGATGGGATTTACAACAATACCACAGGAGAATCAAATTGAATGTTTATTTTCAAAATAAAAAAATCAGACCTTACCTTCCTTTCACCCACAAATCAGAATGGAGCCCCCTCTTGTCAAATTTACCCCCAGAAGTCACGGATCTGATCAAAGCGGATGTCCACTATTTTGAAAACAATTTCCATCTGTCCGAACCCAGGGCCAACCTGAGCCACGCAGAAACTGTAGCCCTGAGGGAATTAACAAAAAACAAAAATATCATTATAAAACCAGCGGATAAAGGGAGTGCAGTGGTTATCATGGATAGGGAACAATATCTCTTTGAGGGATACAAACAATTGAAGGATACAAAATATTATTCCCCCTTAAAGGAACCCATTTTCCCGGAAACCAAAAAAATAGTTCAACCAATTATTCAATCACTACTAAATAAAGGATTCATAAAGAAAAAACAATTTACTTACCTGGTGGGCAACCCGATCCCGAGGCCCAGACTCTTTTATCTCCTTCCTAAAATCCACAAGGAACCCTCCAAATGGAGTGTTCCTTTTGAGATTCCGCCTGGCAGACCCATAGTGTCGGACTGTGACAGTGAGACATATTACACAGCCCAATTTATCGACCACTACATTAATCCCTTATCAAACAAACACATTGGCTACCTCAAAGATACATATCACTTTGTTGACACAATTAAAAAACTACATATCCCCCCAGAATGCATATTATTTACATTAGACATTGATAGTTTATACACAAACATTGATATAGATGAAGGCATCCAAGCCATAAAAAACATTTTTTCAAAATACCCAGACAAAAATAGACCAGACAAAGAAATTATACAACTCTTAGAAATCAATCTCAGGAGAAATGATTTTGAATTCGATAACAAATTTTATTTACAAATTAAAGGCACTGCCATGGGGAAGAAGTTTGCACCGGCCTATGCAAACATCTTTATGGCCGAGTGGGAGACATCCGCCCTGGCATCCTGCAAACAAAAACCCACACATTATTACAGATATTTAGATGATATCTGGGGGGTCTGGCCCTATTCCATGGAGGAATTTGAACAATTTTTACTTACCTTGAATAATCACAACCCGTCCATCAAGCTTAAGTCCACCACCAGCACCACGTCGGTGGACTTCCTGGATACCACCACCTACAAGGGAGTAAATTTTCAACAAAGCAACAGATTAGACATCAAAGTCTTCTTTAAAGAAACAGACACCCATGCTCTGCTCCATAAAACCAGCTACCACCCGAGACACACATATAAAGGATTATTAAAATCACAATTATTACGATTTCACAGAATTTGTACTCACCATAGCGATTTCATGATCGCCACAAAAACACTCTTTCGAGCATTGGCCGCCAGGGGCTATACCCGCTCCTTCAGAAGGGAGGCGCTCAAAACCTTCCTGGAGACTCGGCCCAGGGAGACGGGAGAGCTCCTCCCTTTTGTCACCACTTACTCCAGACCTGCAGTGCAATTAATTAGAAAGATCAAAGACAACTTCAGTAACCAAATTATTAATCTGGACTACCTAAAAAAATATAAAATTATTGCGGCCTTTAGAAAAAACAAAAATCTCCAAGATTACCTAGTTAAAGCTAAGGTCAAACCACTGACCATTTCTAAACCTAAAGGTCAGGGTGAATTCTATAAACACCTGATATGGATACACAGCCATACTTATAAAACGGTCTTTAAAACGATGACCCCAGGGAATCCACACACCAAAAACTGTGTATATTTGATCCACTGCCAGACTTGCGGGCTCCAATATGTTGGTGAAACTAAAAACACGCTCCTCCAGCGCTTCACACAACACAGATATAACATCAGGACGCTGAGAGAGACGCACACACCCCTGGTCAGCCATTTTGTATCCCATGGATGGTCTTCTGTCCGGGCCACAGTCCTCCAGGGGGATCCAAACTGGAATAACCAACAGAGAGCCCGAGCTGAAAGGGAGTGGATCAAAAAATTAGGCACAATATTTCCAAAAGGTCTCAATTCAAAATAGGTCTCACCTTAGCCAGAACAGGATGGCCCGTGCACAGAGACCCGACACCGCTTTGCGGTGCCGAGTCTCACCCACTCCCCATGCCCTAACCGGCCAGCGCCTCCTGCTCTTGGTGGGAGTGTGGGACCTTCTCTGATGTGACCTTTGACCTAAAAAAAGAAAACAAGGATTAGAATCGGCTTCAATTATATACTCCCACTGACCCCTAACCCAGATCTCAAACCCGGACCCTAATCCTAACCATAACCCTGATCCCTGCCCTAAACTTAACCCCTAACCTTAACCCTGACCCCTAATCCTAACCCGGACCCTTGCCCTAACCTTAACCCCATCCCGGCCCTAACCTTAACCCTGACCCCTGATCCTAATCCTAACCCGGATCCTTACCCTAACCTTAACCCCATCCCGGCCCTAACCTTAACCCTGACCCCTGACCATAACCCTGATTCTTACCCTAACCTTAGCCCTGACCCCTGATCCTAACCCTAACCTGGAATCCTTGCCCTAACCTTAACCCCATCCCGGCCCTAACCTTAACCCTGACCCTAACCCTAACCCGGACCCCTAAATTGACCTTTACCCTGACCGTAATCCCCAGATTGACCTCTCACCTAACCTACCACCCACCTTATCCACCTGAAAAAAAGATTTTATTACAAGATAAATAATACTTACCTTCCCTGAAAAAAAGATAAAAATCAAAATTAAATACAACCAAAAAAAAAAAAAAAAAAAAAAAAAAAAAAAAAAAAAAAAAAAAAAAAGTCTGGATCCACCTGAAAAAACAATTATCACCTGAAAAAAAGAATAATACCCGGAACTCACCTAAAAAAATAATAAAAAAATAAACAAAAAGAGAAATAATACTCACCTACCCTGAAAAAAAGAGAAAAATCAAAATACAACAGAATTCTCATAATGAACTGGAAAAACAATACTCATTTGAAATTACAGGAATTAAACCAGGAACTTAATCCCCCCAAAAAAATAACGTAAAAAAGAGAATAATTCTCATTTTTTACGGCAGACCTGAAGGGAATAAACGGCTCTGCATTTTTCAAATTTGAGCGAGCCACACCCACCCCCCTCCATCTCTATAAAGAGCCAGGCTGCCCACTCCTCTGCTCCATTTGCTACACATCATTCGAGAGATACACACGCAGACAGAGACAGAGAGAAATACTTTTTTTGAAACAAAACAGCCCTTTTTTTCCTTACTTTTTGAACAAGCTTGCCTGAAGAAGGTCTAAAACAGACCGAAACGTTGCACGTTAAAGCTTGTTCTCTAAAAAAACCTTTTTTTTCCTAAAAAAATCCTAAAAAATAATTCCAAAAAAAACAAATTTTTCCTTTTTTCAATTTTTCTTACAATTTTTTCTAAACTTTTTTTACACGGCCACAAAATGTACGGCAGGAGCAGGAATGAGGACTGGACGGTGGTCTCTTACCGGCGTGACCGACTCAGACGTCCCCGGGAGGAGAGGCCCAGCCGCCGTTCACCCGATTACCACCTCCATCGCCGTCACGAGGCCACAGGGGGGCGCCCCAGCTACGCGTCCGTGGTGAGGGGCCACGGGCGTCAGGGCGGCTACCCTCAACGACGCCACCACCATGTGGAACATGGCTATAGGCCACAATTTTTTGTACCAGGGGGCCGTTTGGCCCCCAAAAAACAACCTGTGAAATACTTCACAAACTGGAACACGCGTCACATGACGCATAACATGGGGAGAAACACACACAAGGAAAGGAGGAAGGAAAACAGAGAGGAAAATAAACAACAGTCCTCAGACCCAGACTTTGGCATCAAAGTCAGAACCATCCACACGATTATCAAATTAGCCCACCATTTAAACAATGTGGATTCGGACAAATCACCGCCCCCTACAATTCGAAAACTCACAGAACACATCACCACAACAATTAAACCGGCCAGCCCCAATGAGGAAACCAAACTCCTCATTGAGGGTAATGCAAAAAATTGGGAACATACAACCATGTTGATCCTGAGGGATCATTACACTGACTCCCTGGAAAAAGAACTCCTTACCTTAAAGGGACTCACTAAGGGGGAATGGCGGGGCCCTTTCCAAACCGCCACCGCCTGGGCAAAGAGGAACCTGGGGAGACGGCTCCTATCCGAAACCCTGGAACAGGTGGAGGCCTTCATGGTCGCCGAACTCGAGCCCGGGGCTGTGATGGAGGAGGAGGTGAGGCCTGACAGCCCACCCCCTCCCAAACCTCCTGTAAAAACAAAAAAACAGATTATACAAATTACCACAAAACAGGATATTAAAGCACTGATCCACACAGAGAGGGCTAATGCTGACCTTAATAGGAAAGCCCTGGTAGGGGCCCGGGACTCCTCTCCATTGGTCGTCCCGGAAACGCCGACCTGCTCGCCGCCGCCGGCTCGGGTCCCAGAGAGGGCCCGGGCGCCGAGCCGTGTGGACACAGCAACAATGACTGTGGAAACAGGGGGATGGTCACCTCCACAAGAGGGCAATATAATCAACATTATGGACACAGAAATACCTCAGACACCCCCTCCCCATCTAACACCGGCTGTCTCTGCGGGCACACAGTCACCTCCAAAACCCCAGAGAAGCCGGAAATCAGGGACCCTGGCATCGGAAACAACAAAAAAACAAAATGATCACTTACCTGGAGATGGTCCTTCCGCGGCGCTGGTCGATCCCACGACGGCGCTGCCAAACCCGGCCGTCGCTCACATATCCGATTCCATCACCGTTCTCTCATCTGACGAGGGTCTGGGTCCCCCTCCAGAAAGTCCGGAGGTCATCCCTCCCACCCAGTCCACCCCGACCAGATTGAGGAGCCTGAGGAGAGCGACTCAAATGAGGCTCTCATTACGGCCTAAACGGGCCATAGTGCAGCCCACCACACCTGATCCCCCTATAAGGAGACCCACTAGACATATAAACACAAACAACAAAATGAAAGATTGGGGTCTCAATATTCGCAAGCGGTGGGTCATCATAGGGGACTCCAATCTGGCCAAAATACCCCCCTTCCAAAGCCGAAACTTACAAATTGAGAGCTATCCAGGAGCTACATTAGCACATGCAAAGGCGCTGATAGCTAAAAGCACGGCCTCCACTCCAGTGGAAAAATTAATTTTGTCATTCGGCCTCAATAATAGAAACACTTTACCAAAAACAATTAGCCAGCAGCTGCTAGCCGCAGTCCAGGCTGCGGAGGCTAAATTCCCTTCGGCCGAGATTTGGATGCCCTTAATTAACTTTTCGGATGACTTACCTTTGGAGGAGCAGTCCCACCTGGCACACCTGAATGGGCAGATCCAGAGGCACTGCTGCTGCATCCCAAAACTGCAACCCAAATTGTTCGCCACAACGCGGGATAAAATACACTGGACCACAACCACAGCCAAAAACATGTTCGAATATTGGATGAGTTATGTAAAATTCATGTCCCCATAAGCCTGCCTGATCAGGAGGGGTCGAAAAATGTTATTGTTCTGGCACAAAAATTCAGACTCACCCAATCACAATCCACGCTGTTAAATAGAGGCCTCTCCTTTATCCCCAGCAGAGGGAGCCAGAGAAACATGCTGGAACAGAGCAGATGGGATTTACAACAATACCACAGGAGAATCAAATTGAATGTTTATTTTCAAAATAAAAAAATCAGACCTTACCTTCCTTTCACCCACAAATCAGAATGGAGCCCCCTCTTGTCAAATTTACCCCCAGAAGTCACGGATCTGATCAAAGCGGATGTCCACTATTTTGAAAACAATTTCCATCTGTCCGAACCCAGGGCCAACCTGAGCCACGCAGAAACTGTAGCCCTGAGGGAATTAACAAAAAACAAAAATATCATTATAAAACCAGCGGATAAAGGGAGTGCAGTGGTTATCATGGATAGGGAACAATATCTCTTTGAGGGATACAAACAATTGAAGGATACAAAATATTATTCCCCCTTAAAGGAACCCATTTTCCCGGAAACCAAAAAAATAGTTCAACCAATTATTCAATCACTACTAAATAAAGGATTCATAAAGAAAAAACAATTTACTTACCTGGTGGGCAACCCGATCCCGAGGCCCAGACTCTTTTATCTCCTTCCTAAAATCCACAAGGAACCCTCCAAATGGAGTGTTCCTTTTGAGATTCCGCCTGGCAGACCCATAGTGTCGGACTGTGACAGTGAGACATATTACACAGCCCAATTTATCGACCACTACATTAATCCCTTATCAAACAAACACATTGGCTACCTCAAAGATACATATCACTTTGTTGACACAATTAAAAAACTACATATCCCCCCAGAATGCATATTATTTACATTAGACATTGATAGTTTATACACAAACATTGATATAGATGAAGGCATCCAAGCCATAAAAAACATTTTTTCAAAATACCCAGACAAAAATAGACCAGACAAAGAAATTATACAACTCTTAGAAATCAATCTCAGGAGAAATGATTTTGAATTCGATAACAAATTTTATTTACAAATTAAAGGCACTGCCATGGGGAAGAAGTTTGCACCGGCCTATGCAAACATCTTTATGGCCGAGTGGGAGACATCCGCCCTGGCATCCTGCAAACAAAAACCCACACATTATTACAGATATTTAGATGATATCTGGGGGGTCTGGCCCTATTCCATGGAGGAATTTGAACAATTTTTACTTACCTTGAATAATCACAACCCGTCCATCAAGCTTAAGTCCACCACCAGCACCACGTCGGTGGACTTCCTGGATACCACCACCTACAAGGGAGTAAATTTTCAACAAAGCAACAGATTAGACATCAAAGTCTTCTTTAAAGAAACAGACACCCATGCTCTGCTCCATAAAACCAGCTACCACCCGAGACACACATATAAAGGATTATTAAAATCACAATTATTACGATTTCACAGAATTTGTACTCACCATAGCGATTTCATGATCGCCACAAAAACACTCTTTCGAGCATTGGCCGCCAGGGGCTATACCCGCTCCTTCAGAAGGGAGGCGCTCAAAACCTTCCTGGAGACTCGGCCCAGGGAGACGGGAGAGCTCCTCCCTTTTGTCACCACTTACTCCAGACCTGCAGTGCAATTAATTAGAAAGATCAAAGACAACTTCAGTAACCAAATTATTAATCTGGACTACCTAAAAAAATATAAAATTATTGCGGCCTTTAGAAAAAACAAAAATCTCCAAGATTACCTAGTTAAAGCTAAGGTCAAACCACTGACCATTTCTAAACCTAAAGGTCAGGGTGAATTCTATAAACACCTGATATGGATACACAGCCATACTTATAAAACGGTCTTTAAAACGATGACCCCAGGGAATCCACACACCAAAAACTGTGTATATTTGATCCACTGCCAGACTTGCGGGCTCCAATATGTTGGTGAAACTAAAAACACGCTCCTCCAGCGCTTCACACAACACAGATATAACATCAGGACGCTGAGAGAGACGCACACACCCCTGGTCAGCCATTTTGTATCCCATGGATGGTCTTCTGTCCGGGCCACAGTCCTCCAGGGGGATCCAAACTGGAATAACCAACAGAGAGCCCGAGCTGAAAGGGAGTGGATCAAAAAATTAGGCACAATATTTCCAAAAGGTCTCAATTCAAAATAGGTCTCACCTTAGCCAGAACAGGATGGCCCGTGCACAGAGACCCGACACCGCTTTGCGGTGCCGAGTCTCACCCACTCCCCATGCCCTAACCGGCCAGCGCCTCCTGCTCTTGGTGGGAGTGTGGGACCTTCTCTGATGTGACCTTTGACCTAAAAAAAGAAAACAAGGATTAGAATCGGCTTCAATTATATACTCCCACTGACCCCTAACCCAGATCTCAAACCCGGACCCTAATCCTAACCATAACCCTGATCCCTGCCCTAAACTTAACCCCTAACCTTAACCCTGACCCCTAATCCTAACCCGGACCCTTGCCCTAACCTTAACCCCATCCCGGCCCTAACCTTAACCCTGACCCCTGATCCTAATCCTAACCCGGATCCTTACCCTAACCTTAACCCCATCCCGGCCCTAACCTTAACCCTGACCCCTGACCATAACCCTGATTCTTACCCTAACCTTAGCCCTGACCCCTGATCCTAACCCTAACCTGGAATCCTTGCCCTAACCTTAACCCCATCCCGGCCCTAACCTTAACCCTGACCCTAACCCTAACCCGGACCCCTAAATTGACCTTTACCCTGACCGTAATCCCCAGATTGACCTCTCACCTAACCTACCACCCACCTTATCCACCTGAAAAAAAGATTTTATTACAAGATAAATAATACTTACCTTCCCTGAAAAAAAGATAAAAATCAAAATTAAATACAACCAAAAAAAAAAAAAAAAAAAAAAAAAAAAAAAAAAAAAAAAAAAAAAAAAAAAAGTCTGGATCCACCTGAAAAAACAATTATCACCTGAAAAAAAGAATAATACCCGGAACTCACCTAAAAAAATAATAAAAAAATAAACAAAAAGAGAAATAATACTCACCTACCCTGAAAAAAAGAGAAAAATCAAAATACAACAGAATTCTCATAATGAACTGGAAAAACAATACTCATTTGAAATTACAGGAATTAAACCAGGAACTTAATCCCCCCAAAAAAATAACGTAAAAAAGAGAATAATTCTCATTTTTTACGGCAGACCTGAAGGGAATAAACGGCTCTGCATTTTTCAAATTTGAGCGAGCCACACCCACCCCCCTCCATCTCTATAAAGAGCCAGGCTGCCCACTCCTCTGCTCCATTTGCTACACATCATTCGAGAGATACACACGCAGACAGAGACAGAGAGAAATACTTTTTTTGAAACAAAACAGCCCTTTTTTTCCTTACTTTTTGAACAAGCTTGCCTGAAGAAGGTCTAAAACAGACCGAAACGTTGCACGTTAAAGCTTGTTCTCTAAAAAAACCTTTTTTTTCCTAAAAAAATCCTAAAAAATAATTCCAAAAAAAACAAATTTTTCCTTTTTTCAATTTTTCTTACAATTTTTTCTAAACTTTTTTTACACGGCCACAAAATGTACGGCAGGAGCAGGAATGAGGACTGGACGGTGGTCTCTTACCGGCGTGACCGACTCAGACGTCCCCGGGAGGAGAGGCCCAGCCGCCGTTCACCCGATTACCACCTCCATCGCCGTCACGAGGCCACAGGGGGGCGCCCCAGCTACGCGTCCGTGGTGAGGGGCCACGGGCGTCAGGGCGGCTACCCTCAACGACGCCACCACCATGTGGAACATGGCTATAGGCCACAATTTTTTGTACCAGGGGGCCGTTTGGCCCCCAAAAAACAACCTGTGAAATACTTCACAAACTGGAACACGCGTCACATGACGCATAACATGGGGAGAAACACACACAAGGAAAGGAGGAAGGAAAACAGAGAGGAAAATAAACAACAGTCCTCAGACCCAGACTTTGGCATCAAAGTCAGAACCATCCACACGATTATCAAATTAGCCCACCATTTAAACAATGTGGATTCGGACAAATCACCGCCCCCTACAATTCGAAAACTCACAGAACACATCACCACAACAATTAAACCGGCCAGCCCCAATGAGGAAACCAAACTCCTCATTGAGGGTAATGCAAAAAATTGGGAACATACAACCATGTTGATCCTGAGGGATCATTACACTGACTCCCTGGAAAAAGAACTCCTTACCTTAAAGGGACTCACTAAGGGGGAATGGCGGGGCCCTTTCCAAACCGCCACCGCCTGGGCAAAGAGGAACCTGGGGAGACGGCTCCTATCCGAAACCCTGGAACAGGTGGAGGCCTTCATGGTCGCCGAACTCGAGCCCGGGGCTGTGATGGAGGAGGAGGTGAGGCCTGACAGCCCACCCCCTCCCAAACCTCCTGTAAAAACAAAAAAACAGATTATACAAATTACCACAAAACAGGATATTAAAGCACTGATCCACACAGAGAGGGCTAATGCTGACCTTAATAGGAAAGCCCTGGTAGGGGCCCGGGACTCCTCTCCATTGGTCGTCCCGGAAACGCCGACCTGCTCGCCGCCGCCGGCTCGGGTCCCAGAGAGGGCCCGGGCGCCGAGCCGTGTGGACACAGCAACAATGACTGTGGAAACAGGGGGATGGTCACCTCCACAAGAGGGCAATATAATCAACATTATGGACACAGAAATACCTCAGACACCCCCTCCCCATCTAACACCGGCTGTCTCTGCGGGCACACAGTCACCTCCAAAACCCCAGAGAAGCCGGAAATCAGGGACCCTGGCATCGGAAACAACAAAAAAACAAAATGATCACTTACCTGGAGATGGTCCTTCCGCGGCGCTGGTCGATCCCACGACGGCGCTGCCAAACCCGGCCGTCGCTCACATATCCGATTCCATCACCGTTCTCTCATCTGACGAGGGTCTGGGTCCCCCTCCAGAAAGTCCGGAGGTCATCCCTCCCACCCAGTCCACCCCGACCAGATTGAGGAGCCTGAGGAGAGCGACTCAAATGAGGCTCTCATTACGGCCTAAACGGGCCATAGTGCAGCCCACCACACCTGATCCCCCTATAAGGAGACCCACTAGACATATAAACACAAACAACAAAATGAAAGATTGGGGTCTCAATATTCGCAAGCGGTGGGTCATCATAGGGGACTCCAATCTGGCCAAAATACCCCCCTTCCAAAGCCGAAACTTACAAATTGAGAGCTATCCAGGAGCTACATTAGCACATGCAAAGGCGCTGATAGCTAAAAGCACGGCCTCCACTCCAGTGGAAAAATTAATTTTGTCATTCGGCCTCAATAATAGAAACACTTTACCAAAAACAATTAGCCAGCAGCTGCTAGCCGCAGTCCAGGCTGCGGAGGCTAAATTCCCTTCGGCCGAGATTTGGATGCCCTTAATTAACTTTTCGGATGACTTACCTTTGGAGGAGCAGTCCCACCTGGCACACCTGAATGGGCAGATCCAGAGGCACTGCTGCTGCATCCCAAAACTGCAACCCAAATTGTTCGCCACAACGCGGGATAAAATACACTGGACCACAACCACAGCCAAAAACATGTTCGAATATTGGATGAGTTATGTAAAATTCATGTCCCCATAAGCCTGCCTGATCAGGAGGGGTCGAAAAATGTTATTGTTCTGGCACAAAAATTCAGACTCACCCAATCACAATCCACGCTGTTAAATAGAGGCCTCTCCTTTATCCCCAGCAGAGGGAGCCAGAGAAACATGCTGGAACAGAGCAGATGGGATTTACAACAATACCACAGGAGAATCAAATTGAATGTTTATTTTCAAAATAAAAAAATCAGACCTTACCTTCCTTTCACCCACAAATCAGAATGGAGCCCCCTCTTGTCAAATTTACCCCCAGAAGTCACGGATCTGATCAAAGCGGATGTCCACTATTTTGAAAACAATTTCCATCTGTCCGAACCCAGGGCCAACCTGAGCCACGCAGAAACTGTAGCCCTGAGGGAATTAACAAAAAACAAAAATATCATTATAAAACCAGCGGATAAAGGGAGTGCAGTGGTTATCATGGATAGGGAACAATATCTCTTTGAGGGATACAAACAATTGAAGGATACAAAATATTATTCCCCCTTAAAGGAACCCATTTTCCCGGAAACCAAAAAAATAGTTCAACCAATTATTCAATCACTACTAAATAAAGGATTCATAAAGAAAAAACAATTTACTTACCTGGTGGGCAACCCGATCCCGAGGCCCAGACTCTTTTATCTCCTTCCTAAAATCCACAAGGAACCCTCCAAATGGAGTGTTCCTTTTGAGATTCCGCCTGGCAGACCCATAGTGTCGGACTGTGACAGTGAGACATATTACACAGCCCAATTTATCGACCACTACATTAATCCCTTATCAAACAAACACATTGGCTACCTCAAAGATACATATCACTTTGTTGACACAATTAAAAAACTACATATCCCCCCAGAATGCATATTATTTACATTAGACATTGATAGTTTATACACAAACATTGATATAGATGAAGGCATCCAAGCCATAAAAAACATTTTTTCAAAATACCCAGACAAAAATAGACCAGACAAAGAAATTATACAACTCTTAGAAATCAATCTCAGGAGAAATGATTTTGAATTCGATAACAAATTTTATTTACAAATTAAAGGCACTGCCATGGGGAAGAAGTTTGCACCGGCCTATGCAAACATCTTTATGGCCGAGTGGGAGACATCCGCCCTGGCATCCTGCAAACAAAAACCCACACATTATTACAGATATTTAGATGATATCTGGGGGGTCTGGCCCTATTCCATGGAGGAATTTGAACAATTTTTACTTACCTTGAATAATCACAACCCGTCCATCAAGCTTAAGTCCACCACCAGCACCACGTCGGTGGACTTCCTGGATACCACCACCTACAAGGGAGTAAATTTTCAACAAAGCAACAGATTAGACATCAAAGTCTTCTTTAAAGAAACAGACACCCATGCTCTGCTCCATAAAACCAGCTACCACCCGAGACACACATATAAAGGATTATTAAAATCACAATTATTACGATTTCACAGAATTTGTACTCACCATAGCGATTTCATGATCGCCACAAAAACACTCTTTCGAGCATTGGCCGCCAGGGGCTATACCCGCTCCTTCAGAAGGGAGGCGCTCAAAACCTTCCTGGAGACTCGGCCCAGGGAGACGGGAGAGCTCCTCCCTTTTGTCACCACTTACTCCAGACCTGCAGTGCAATTAATTAGAAAGATCAAAGACAACTTCAGTAACCAAATTATTAATCTGGACTACCTAAAAAAATATAAAATTATTGCGGCCTTTAGAAAAAACAAAAATCTCCAAGATTACCTAGTTAAAGCTAAGGTCAAACCACTGACCATTTCTAAACCTAAAGGTCAGGGTGAATTCTATAAACACCTGATATGGATACACAGCCATACTTATAAAACGGTCTTTAAAACGATGACCCCAGGGAATCCACACACCAAAAACTGTGTATATTTGATCCACTGCCAGACTTGCGGGCTCCAATATGTTGGTGAAACTAAAAACACGCTCCTCCAGCGCTTCACACAACACAGATATAACATCAGGACGCTGAGAGAGACGCACACACCCCTGGTCAGCCATTTTGTATCCCATGGATGGTCTTCTGTCCGGGCCACAGTCCTCCAGGGGGATCCAAACTGGAATAACCAACAGAGAGCCCGAGCTGAAAGGGAGTGGATCAAAAAATTAGGCACAATATTTCCAAAAGGTCTCAATTCAAAATAGGTCTCACCTTAGCCAGAACAGGATGGCCCGTGCACAGAGACCCGACACCGCTTTGCGGTGCCGAGTCTCACCCACTCCCCATGCCCTAACCCTAACCCTAACCCTACCCCTAACCCCTAACCCTAACCCTAACCCTAACCCTAACCCTAACCCTAAACCCTAAACCCTAACCCTAACCCTAACCCTACCCTAACCCTAACCCTAACCCTAACCCTAACCCTAACCCAGTTCCCCTACCCTAACCCTAACCCTAACCCTAACCCCTAAACCCTAACCCATTCCAGGGGACTATTTAGTCCCCTGATCCTATTCCCCAACCTAACCCTAACCCTTGACCCCAATACATGACCCCAACCTAACCCTAACCCTTGACCCCAATACATGACCCCAACCTTACCCTAACTCTCCTAACCCTAAACATAATTCGTGTTTTAAACTTTATCTAAACATAACCCTAACTCTAATCTTATCTTTAAATTCTAACCCTTAACCTTTAGTCATTACCATAACCCTAACCTTAACCCTATCTTTAACCCCTAATCCTAATCCCAACCTAACCCTAACCTTTACTCTACCTGAAACATATTCCCAACCCCAATCCTAACCCTTAACTTTACCCTAAACACAACTATAACCTAAATAATAAAATTTTGCTTAAAATCATAATCCTAATTCTGGCCCTGACTCTAAAACCTTAAATCCTAACCATAACCCCAACTCTTTACTCAACCCTAAAAATTACACCTTTACAATAACTCCAAACTCTAATCCTATCCACAATTAGAAAATAAACCTGAAAAATTAATTAAATTAATGTTAGGTTTATTTTTCTGGTCATTTGTTTATTGACAAAAGAAAGGTATTTAACAATAGGATGGGTTGAACAAGATATAAAATACAATGATTAGAATGTACACTCCCTCACCTATTTCACCTCCCCATAATAATTTCACCTTTTCCCTGCCCGTTTCCACAATAATAATAATAAAAACAATAAATTTACACTCATTTTAATTGGACCTTGATCTCATAAAATAAACACAGATTAAACATTTTTTCTTTTTTTCTGTTTATCTTCATTAGAGAAAAAGAGACCAACGTCAGACCAGATTAAAAAAAAGAAAATTGAATCCTCTTAAAATACACATTCATTTAAACATATTCTTTAATTTCACAAAATTAGGATGAAAATAATGATAAATTTATAGAGAACTCAATTGATAAACTCAGAAAGGCCTCACTATAGATGACGTCACTAACCACTCCCAAAACAAAATCGATCTTTTCCTCCCCTCTCTCTCCTCCACACCCTGACTGAAAGAGATACATGAGAGGTACATGGGAAGCCTTTGTCTACCCCCTTTTTTCCTTCTTCTCTGCACCCTGAGTGAGAGGGATGTCACCATAGATAACCCGCCATAACAATGGTGAAAAATAAACTAAAACGCTAACCTTCCTCCACCAATACATACTCTCCGACTATAGCTTTAATCATTATTACTCCTCCACTAATAAATAACAACTATTAGTCTTCTAAATTAATAAAATAATTCACCTTTTATTCCACAATTTTGTGCAAATAAACTAACAGCCATTTTAGGTATCTCTTACTATGCAATTAAAGGACAATTTCTCTTAAAATCAACAATTCTCTTGGTTTCAAGATAAACCGAGTCCAATGTAAAAATAATAAAAAATTAAAACATTTTTTGCCCCTTTCCCCCTTTTTTCCTCTTCCTTTCTCCATTTTAACCTGTAAAATAGACATTTATAAAACTACTCCTATATAAAAAAAGAAAAATACCCTCTCTCCCCCATAATTCCTTACATCTCAACTAACGAACATTTTAAAGTATATATAAGTAACATCTTCCACAAAAAGACCCCACTACATGTGACGTCACTAACCATTTCCTCTCCTTCCATTCTCTCCACACCCTGACTGAAAGGACAGTTCAAAAGAGCCCCTTTAAAGTGTACCCTTCCACCCAAATTATGGACAATTCCACTGTACAATACAAACATGGCCTTTCTCTAATGATTAAAATTAAAATAATAAAAACCCTCCCCACTTAACTGATTTCACAAAAAGGTTCCACTACATATGACGACACTAACCATAGAGACACCCGCCCTCTTTTTTTCTTCCCGGAACCCTGAGTGAGAGGGACGTCACTGTAGAGGACCCGCCATAACAATTCACATTACTAACTGATGTGTAATTAACGCAATCATTGTCAAAAAGAAACACTTTTACCGCTGATTATGCATCTATTTTTTGCTGTTTCTCATTAAATACACAAATAAGTAACAATTAAATAAATAAGCTCCTGTATTTCCCACAATCCTGTACTTATAAATCATATATGTAACATATCATAAATGACCCGCCATAACAATCCCTGTTTCTAATTGATGTGTAACTAACACAATCCTTGTCAAAAATAAAACTAAAAACTCTTACCCCCATTATACTTTTATCCATGATTCTCTCGTTAAAACCTCCTTCCATGAATAATTAATTATTTTATCCACCCAAACATTAACTTCCCACAATTCCTTGCAACTAAACTAACGTCCATTTTAATTTAGATCTCCCCGCTTAAATTCCACTTAAAACCAACCTTTCTTGGATTTAACACATATCTTGCCCATCTATACCCGTAAAATAAGATTTATAAAACCACTCTATTAAAAATAAAAATACATTCCCTCCCCCACAATCCCTTACATTTTAACAAACACACATTCTAGCTTATATCCCCCACCCAGATTATGAACAATTCATTGAACCCCCCCCCCCTTTTTCTGAATAAACCCATACTATGCAAACATTATCCATCTCTAAAATTAAAAATAAAATCCCTCTCTACGTATTCCTTCTTCCACCTCCTATGAAACCTACTCTACAAAAATAACTTTTAGAAGACTTTTTATAAGATCTTTTTATTAATAAGAACAGAAAGAGGAGAGAGATAGAAAGAGACAAACAATAATAACAAATAATTGTTCCATTTCCCATTAACGCTCTTAAATTTAAATTTTATTACACACTAAAATTATTTATTGGCTATTATTAATTATTCCTCATTTGTTACAAACATATTACAAACACTTCTAGTTAACAACGAAATATAAAACCTGATAATAAATAATAATATATAAGATATATAAACTAAAATAAATCAGAAACTTAAAAATTCCTTCTACCATCTAACCCTCTACCCGAATAAATTATTATAACCATTTGAATAATCTCCAAACGGTTTAACAGCCAAAATTGAACCTGGGCCTAACGATTCCCCCTCATCTTCTCCCATCCTTCCCACCCCACACCCTACTTCAATTTCTCCCACTTCCATTTTTCTCACTATTTTCCTAACTCCTGGCTAAAATTAAAACCTTCAAAACTTTGTGAAAGTATGATACAATAAAAGTATACTTTTTCAACAAAAGCCTCTATGTTTCTTCTGGTATCCCAATTATTTAATGGCAAATTTCAACCCTATTTATACTTACATGAAATGTATTCTGTCTCTAAATCCAATAATTTCCTTTTAGGTTTTACATTTAATTCTCACACTACCTTTCTAATGTTTTAAATAAAAGATTTTTAACCTTAACCCTAACCTGAATTTCTAACTCTTACCCTAACCCCACTCTCTAACCCCAACCACAATCAAAATAAGTCAGTCAAAATTAAAAAAATAATAATATAGACATCAAATTTATAATGGGGCAAGAAAAGGGCTAAAAATTCATAAAAAATATTCAAAACTATTAAAAAAATTACCTATAATAATGTACATATAAAAATAATTTATGGGACAAGAAAAGGGTTAAAAATTAAAAATTCATTAAGATAAAATTCATAAACATATTAAAATTCAGTAAAAGATTATTAAAAAGTCAGTTTGGATATCTAAATTCATTAATTGGACATAGGGAAAACTAAAAAAAAAATCACACAAGGTTAAAATTCATTTGGACGCGCACATAAAATTCGAATGAACAAACCAACAGGAGGGTATAAAAAGACGAACGGAAGCTGCAGAGCTCATTCTGCTTTCGAGCTGCGAACAGAGAGGATCGAGAGTAGAGAGAGAAGCTTAACTTGCCTGAGTTTTTAGTGTGCAAAGCCTGAGGAAGACCCGGCTAGGGTCAAAATGTTACGTTTTTGTTTTTTGCACACCTTCCTTAGTTCTTTAAATTTAAAACCTTTTTTCAGATCTTATTTCATATTTTATTTCATTTTATTTAAAACAAAATAAAAAAAAAAAAAAAAAAATTCCTACCTGATGGACAGTTGGACGGTTGTCCGCTATGGGTGGCGACGCCCAAGAAACCGTCAACCCCAATGGGACCGGGGTTATGGACAGTCCTGGGGGATGGACCGTGCATGGATCCCCCCCAACTGGAGGGGGCCCAGATTCTGTTCCCCTAACCCCAACCCCTAACCCTTAGCTCTAACCAGAACCCAAACGATAATCTTAGCCCTAACCATGACTTCAACTCTAACCATAACCTTAGCCCTAACCTTGCTCCAGAGAGCAAAAAGGTGCTACTTAGAGTTCTTAACATCCGACAGCCAAAGCACTTCCTGGACTACATTTCCCACAATCCCTCCTGTCCCTCTAGAGTTTTTAAAACCTTATATCTTCCAAACCACTTTGAATTTCAAAAAAATGTTTTCACTGTCAGACCCACGATAAACCCTTACTTTAGATTATATAGATATATATCAATATATATATCCCTCAAAATTTGCGATTGTCTGATCCCTGGGACTCCCTCCCAGGGGAAACAGGGAGGCAACACTACAGTGTGGCTGGCTCTGTTTATCCGATCCCTGAAGGTGACTAGGAAGGCAACGCTCGGTCGGAGCTGGTCCTGATCACCTCACGGGGGGAACTCTTTGCAGGGTAGCTAGCTCCCTTAGCAAGCCTTTTTTCCCCAAATATTACGCAAATTCCCTGCTTACTCAATGTTGAAATAGATTTTCTTAGTTGTTCAAATTAGGATCTATAAAATAGGACCTCTCCTGAAGACCCTAAGTCTAAAATCCAATGGACACGAGGAACATACGCCAGGGATTTGATCACCCCTGACGGGCCAGCCTCAGGTTAGGGTGTTTAGTTTCATGGCAAAACACCTGTCTGACCCTGAGGAAACTACTGATGATGTGTACCCAAATTTAGCTTCCCTGAAAATCATCTTTAGCTGATCTCCACCAAACCTTAGATAACTCAAGCATAGGCTCTAACCCTAGCCATAGCTCTAACCCTCTAACCCTAACCATAGCTCTAACCCTAACCTTAGCTCTAACCATAACCTTACCTCTAACCTTAACCCTAAACCAATGTGGATCCCTCCCTGTATTATTGGATATCGGGCTGGACTTCAATCAGGCTGCGGTCCCCTGCGAGGAGGGTCTCCTCTTTTACTGCTCTAATCTCTCTCCTGATTCCCTTATACTTGGAAAAGGTAAGAACATAGGGATTAACACTAATTTACCCACCGCGCCCCACCAGGCAGCGGTCCTCCACAGCCCGGGCACTGGTGCAGAGGCAGCCGCCGCGGGACCAAGGGGAGTCAAATCCCTCGCATCCGGACAGGATCTCACCATGTAGCCCTCCTTTATGCAGCCGAACTATTTCATCACCGATGAAGTTGCGAGTCACCCTAACCCACCCTAGTCCCAGTGGGTCAGTATCATATATAGTTGATACTGGTGGGTCAGTATCATAAGCGGTCTACTGGTGGGTCACTATTATACTGTATATAGCTGTCTACTGGTGGGTCAGTAGCATATATAGCTGTCTACTGGTGGGTCAGTAGCATATATAGTTGTCTACTGGTGGGTCAGTGTCATATATATATAGTTGTCTATGTTTCAGTAACAGAGACCTACATCTGGACAGGATTTCCTGATCAGAGACACCATCTTTCCTTGTCTTGACAGCTCTCTGTTGAGGAACTCACTGGTGATGAATGGAGGGTCATTGGACAGGACTACCCTGGTATCTGGCTGGACCAGTGGTAGTACCTGAACCAAACTACTGTTTACAGTGATCCCCGTCTCCATGATGTGGTTCACCTTCTCCACCTGGTCCAGGAAGATGACTACGGTGCTGTTCATCCGAGCGAGTGATCTCATGCTGCTATACCTGGCCTGTTCCCCACAGCCAGCCCCATGTCCTCCATGCTGCAGGGGAAACTAGTGGACACCTTAAGACCGTGTTTACAGGCAGGGCAGAGATTTAAAATCCCCGCTGGCTATGGTGTCAGCCAGGCCACCAACACGAAGCCGGAAACACTACACCCAGATAAGAAAGAAATTAAAACCCTAACACCCACTAGAGAACCTAAATGTGAAAACCAATGAAAACTTTAACCAATAAATTATGTGAAAATAGAATCCGACACCATGAATTAAACAAAAAAGTTTTGAAAAATGCTCAAATCCTCCACCCGTTCACAGCCCTGACTACCAGCATGCAACACAGAGAGAGAGGGGGGGGGAGAGACAGGGGAAGAGCAAGCTATAATCCTCTGGTATAAATCTGTTCCAGCAGAGCAGCAGCTCCAGTTGAAGGATGAAGGATGACATGAAGCTCTGTGCTCGTCCATCTCTGTAACAGATGGATTTTCCTTCCGTCTGAGCAGCATCAGGATGACCGGTCCTCTCCTCCTCTTCCTCCCCTTCCTCCTCCTCCTCCATTCTGCTCTGTTGCTCAGTCCCACAGACAGTAAGTAACTGACTTCTCCACATGGAGCCGCCTTTAATGGTCGGACACAGATTTATGCTTTTGTTTAGAGTTAATGTGTTAATGTTATTTTCATTCCACTTCTGTATAAAATGTGACAGATCTGCCCTTTAGGATCCTCTGAGTGTCTGAAACTTATGCTCAAAACGTTTACTTTAATCCTCTATTGCATAGCGTTACCATACGGCAACAATTAGTTTGGCTCAGCAGTACTAAAAAAAAAGCAGTACTATAAAAGCCATGTTGTGCTGTTCTTTTTATAAAATAATGTCTTTTACTTTGTTGGACAAAAAATAATCACATCATATGACCAGGAAATACTGTTTTCACTTACTATATTCATGGACGTGACAAAAATCTTTTGAAACTCCAGGACACATTTTTTGTAGTAAACCAAAGTATCGTAATGCATTCTGGGCCAAAATCAGAAAGAGCCCTATATGACAAAATTTGCATGGTGTTGCCATATAACAACAATAGGCAATAGAGGGTTGAACTTATACTTTTAGATTAAAAATACAGAGACTCAAACCTAAATTTTTGAAACATTTAATTTCTGCTACTGGCTACTTGCTACTGGCGACATCTGTTTTTCTAGAGAATTTTTAGAATCTTTATTGTTGTGAACAAGTGAAGTTCTGCAGTGTCTGTTTGGTAGACTATTTATCCAGAAATGCCTCACAAACAGCTGTGATGAGCTAACATTAATATGTTAGCTCATCACAGCTGTTTGTGTTTGCCATCCTGATGAAAATTTGCCAAATCATCTCGTCAAACAGCTGATTCTGTTGTTGCTAATGACACTGGCAACTAGACTGAAGACTGAGTTCCATGAAACAGAGACAGATGTCCTCAGAGGATGAGCAGTTCCTCCCCCTTTCAGCACTTAGGATGTGTTGGCTATTTTCTACAGATCTTTGGGTTCAGGCAGTTTGTTGGTGCTTAAGTGACCAACACAACCACATTAACTTGAGACAAATCCTGGTTGAGGAGATGCCTTCAAGCAGTCAGGCTGTTGATGCTGTGATTGATTCTTCCACACATTGCTGAGTTGCTGTTCATTGAATAAATAAGAGTCAACAGCAGAATCAGATGCTCATTCAAGATGCATTTTTCTTACAAATTCAACCCTCCTGTTTTCAGTTCATCTTAAATTATCTCTATATATCTTGCATGTTCTAGGTCAAAACGGACCCATTTGATCTATTTAGTAAATCAAGAGTTACCATATTACAAAATAACTAAACATTTGGAATTACAAACAAGATAGATCTTTGTCATTGTACATTGTGCAACATTGTGAGAGATAAAAACATAACCCCAGGATAAAATAATAAACATAAATACCAAGCATGGGTGATTGGTGGGTAGCACTGTTCCCTCACAGCAAGAAGGTCACAGGGTCACAGGTCACAGTTCCGCGACCCCTAGGATGTCCGTGGAGGAACTTGCAGAGGGTCCTCCAAATATTTTTATTTTTACCAAAATCTTTACCAAAACAATTTGTGATTTAAAAATATATTTATAATATGATTGAGAAAACTTCATTAACTTCATTTTTGACAAAAACTATTTTAGTCTATTAACATAGACATGATTCCCATCACGTCAGTCTTAGTGCTACGTGACTAACGTCAACTTCAGAGACGAAAAACAAGCCAGTTAGCTACCATAGTTGTTGTTGGCTGAAGACACATAGAGTTGTTTTAAAGACCTGATGGATTAATCACTAATCATATCACATATGAGTGAGAATCTACACAGACACTAATCAGATTATTACTACTACTTTTACTGCTACTACTAATTATAATAATAAAATAAGAATTTTAAGTAGGGGTCCCTGCTCTGTTCTTGTGACACCCAAGGGGTCCCTGGGCTAAAAAAAGGTTGAAGACCCCTGGTATAGGAGATGAGTGAATGAAAGATTAAATGGATGAAGCACCAAGCACAGACCTTATATCATACTTTATATTGCATGGTCATCATATTATTGCAGAGTCAATAATGCTCACTGACATTAACAATAACAGCAAGAACATCTTCACACTTGCTAATCAATCCCTTACATCACTTACATTTATGTTCTCTTGAATAAGTTGGTTAATGCATTGTGGTTGTTGCATGTGCAGATGTGTCACAGCCTGTTTTCAGGTCACCTGGCCTGGATACACACAGATGACATAAAGTCATTTTGATTTCAAAGCTGACGCCTCCTCTCAGGTGGAGATGATATCCAGGACGATTTCACATTATTTTGACTGAACATTGTTTTTTGACCTAACCCAACGTCATCCTCATTACTGGATTAGTTTTACATTCTGTGGTCCTTCACACACTTTCGTCACTAAAGTCTCTGTCAGTTTCCTTCTTGTCATTGTAAGGGTCAAAGTTGACATCCAGAGGCTCATGTACAGTATAACACTAAACCATCATCACAGAACTGAGCCTCAAAAGGTTTGCACACCAGAGCTGCGAGAACTTTCCTGTGGGGGATTACTATTGTATACTATATATTACTATGGTATACAGACAGGTACAGACAAGTACAGATGTGTACAAACAGGTACAGATGGGTACAGACAGGTATAGACAGGTACAGTATACTATGGTATACTGTATACTATAATATGATATTACTATAGAAAACCACAATGGATAAAGGTGTGTTTGTCTGCTTAAAGACACGTGCATTTTGCGGGGTGGGAGAGGAGTGTAGGAATGTGTTGACCTCTATATTATACACTAATTATAGTCTCAGTCACTGATTTCTGATTTTGGAAACCACAGTAAGTAACCACAGTTTTTTTCAGAGAAAAAAAAAAAACTAAATAAATTGTCAATTATAGTTGTCTAATAACAATGCAGTTTGTGTTAGCACTTCTCAAACTCAGTGTTACAAAGTGCTTTACACAAAACAAACAAGAAAAACACAGAAATAACACAGAAAGTCAAAAAAATGCCTAAAATATGAAAGAAGTGTTAGAAATATAGCAGTCATTTGTTTAATGAGTTTAAAGGTGAATCCCATCGACAGTCATAGTTTCATGGAAGAATTTTTTGTTGATAGAGATTAATTCATGAAAATCTGGGAATTCTGCTTTGGAATTAACGTTCATGTACTTAACATTTAAGCAGTTTAAACCACAGATTACCTTGAACAATATGGGTCAGAGTCAGACAATGCACTGTTTATCTCAGCAGCATTAGGTAACTTACTGAATGGCAGCTCGCTGGCATCTTTTATGATTTCAGAACAAATTACATACTGTGAAATAAACAGGAGTCTTTCCAGGAAATATGGATCCCTCACTTTCTTATAAGGAATCAAGTCATTCATTCTGATCCCTGAGAAGGGAAAATTACGTAGAGATGTAGGTCTCCAGGTACAGACAGGTAAAGACAGTATAGAAGTTACAGCTACTGACAGGTACACAGAGACAGACTGGTTTAGACAGCTACGGACAAGTAAAGACAGTACAAACAGATATAGACAGGTCCATATAGATACAGACGGGTACAGACAGGTACCAAGAGGTGCAGGCGGGTACAGACAGATATAGACAGGTACAGACAGGTACCAACTAGGGCTCGGTATCACCAGATACCTCACGATACAATGGCGATATTTTGCCCACGATAATGATAATATCATAGTACAGCGATTCTGTGATAATCAATATATTGCAAGGAATTTCAACATCACAATGTCTGTCACTGAAGAAAATCAGAATTTATTGCCCACTGTAAAGTTACATTTCACATACATACACTCTTGCCAGACATTTTGTCTCTATTCCACTGCTGGCAAAACCAAGAGTTGCTTTACCACAACAGAATTCCCATTTCTGTGGTAGTATTATCAACTGTAAGCATGAACACATCAGTGCTGCTTAACAAGCAGAATCTATTGTTATATGAAAACTTAAAACTTGCACACTGCTGACTGTACAAACATTTCAGTGCTAACACAAATATCAATTTGTTCTTTGTAAACCTGAGAACACTTGTGCTTAGTTCTTCTTGCCACAATCACACAGTGGCACCCACTGGATAAACAATCAACTGCCCCCTAATTACCTCTGCTTCACAACAGAAATTTCCCCCAAAAATGCGACTTAGACTTAGTGCGAGTTATATATGTTTTTCCTTCTTTATTATGCATTTTATGGCTGGTGCGACTTGTACTCTGAGTGACTTATAGTCCGGTAAATAAGTATTTTAAAATCTTCAGTTTTACTGTAGTAGTACTATAGTTTTATTTACTATATGAGCACGACTCCAGTGACTGGACTCGTCTTCCATGTGTCGCCTGATGCAGGAATAACGACTCACCAAAAAAATGGAATAAAAAGTGTTAAACCAGCATGTCTAGACAGAGAGAAGTCGTATAACGAGATGTTGAATATCCATTTAATATGACAAATAAAACGTTTATTTGGACGTCTTTATTCTGTCGGAAAATCCCACTTTGAAAAAACACTCCAGACCGCCATTACATTTTTTAGTTCAGTTCCAGCTGCTTTTTTTTTTTATTTTTTGCACCATCAATATTATTTTACTCAGTAACATGGGTGGCTTTCAATGTAGCGAAGTAAAATACCTTAAAATGTACTGGAGTAAAATTACCCATTTCAAAAACTACTTAAAAATTACAAAGTACCCATAAAAACAACTCAATTACAGTAACGTGAGTAAATGTAATTCGTTACTTCCCACCCCTGTTTAAAATGGCCATATCTTTATTGTTTAAATATTGATACTTCACGCCAGGGTAGCAATTATGTCCCACAAGACAAATTATCGCGATACCTTGTAGTATCGATATTTTAGCACACCCCTAATACCAACATGTATAGACATATGTATAGGTACGGACAGATACAGACAGGTACATATACACTAACCAGCCACTTTATTAGGTACACCATGCTAGTAACGGATTGGACCCCCTTTTGCCTTCAGAACTGCCTCAATTCTTCGTGGCATAGATTCAACAAGGTGCTGGAAGCATTCCTCAGAGAGTTTGGTCCATATTGATATGATGGCATCACACAGTTGGTGCAGATTTGTCGGCTGCACATCCATGATGTGAATCTCCCGTTCCGCCACATCCCAAAGATGCTCTATTGGATTGAGATCTGGTGACTGTGGAGGCCATTTGAGTACAGTGAACTCATTGTCATGTTCAAGAAACCAGTCTGAGATGATTCCAGCTTTATGACATGGAGCATTATCCTGCTGAAAGTAGCATCAGAAGTTGGGTACATTGTGGTCATAAAGGGATGGACATGGTCAGCAACAATACTCAGGTAGGCTGCGGCGTTGCAACGATGCTCAATTGGTACCAAGGGGCCCAAAGAGTGCCAAGAAAATATTCCCCACACCATTACACCACTACCACCAGTGTTAGGATTATACAGACACGGGGACCCAAATGCAGATCGGTTAGAGGAGGGTTTGACAGTCACAAAATGCTGGTTTGTTATACAAAACTCTTCCTCCACATTACACAAAAAGTCCTTAAGGTTGCAATCACAAAATTCTCCAAAGTAACAACAAAAAGCGTCCACAACGGGAAAAAACAAAAACGTTCCAAAGTTACAACTAAAAGTGTTCACAAAGGGGATAGGAAAAAACATTCAAAGTCACAAAAGAAATTTCCACGAAGGGGATAAGCAAAAACATTTCAAGATCACAACAAAAAGTGTCCACAGAGGTGATAAGCAAAAGGTTCAAAGTAACAACAGAAATCAGGTAACTTAACTTGTCACTCTGCCGAACAGGGAACGGAGGCAGGATCTCAAACACCAGGGAACACATGCAGACGATCAGACACAGAGGGAAGAACTAACAGGGCTTAAGTATGGGTAGGGACAGACAGGCAAACAAGACACAGCTGGACATGATCACAATCAGGGTTCAGGAGTGACACAGGAAGGGAGGGGTAGACAACACTTTAAGAGCATTGGAGTGGGTGATTCTCCTGCTGACCAGCAGGGCGGCCAGGGTTCCAGTCTCAGATACTAACAACCAGCCTGAACCGTTGATACAAGGCAGGATGGATCCATGCTTTCATGTTGTTGACGCCAAATTCTGACCCTACCATCCGAATGTTGCAGCAGAAATCAAGACTCATCAGACCAGGCAACGTTTTTCCAATCTTTTATTGTCCAATTTCGATGAGCTTGTGCAAATTGTGGCCTCAGTTTCCTGTTCTTAGCTGAAAGGAGTGGCACCCGGCGTGGTCTTCTGCTGCTGTAGCCCATCTGCCTCAAAGTTGGACGTACTGTGCATTCAGAGATGCTCTTCTGCCTACCTTGGTTGTAACGGGTGGTTATTTGAGTCACTGTTGCCTTTCTATCAGCTCGAACCAGTCTAGCCATTCTCCTCTGACCTCTGGCTAACAAGGCATTTCCGCCCACAGAACTGCCGCTCACTGGATATTTTTTCTTTTTCGGACCATTCTCTGTAAACCCTAGAGATGGTTGTGCGTGAAAATCCCAGTAGATCAGCAGTTTCTGAAATACTCAGACCAGCCCTTCTGGCACCAACAACCATGCCACGTTCAAAGTCACTCAAATCACCTTTCTTCCCCATACTGATGCTGGTTTGAACTGCAGGAGATTGTCTTGACCATGTCTACATGCCTAAATGCACTGTGTTGCCGCCATGTGATTGGCTGATTAGAAATTAAGTGTTCACGAGCAGTTGGACAGGTGTACCTAATAAAGTGGCCGGTGAGTGTAGATACAGATGGGTACAGACAGGTATATAGGAAAAGACAGGTGCATATACATACAGACGGGTCCAGACGAGTACAGACAGGTACCGATAGGTACAGATGGGTACAGACAGATACATATAGATACAGATGGTTAAAAACAGGTACAGACAGGTACCGACAGGTGCAGGCAGGTACCAACAGGTACATATAGATACAGACAGGTAAAGATGGGTACAGACAGATATAGACAAGTATAGACGGGTACAGACAGGTACAGATAGTTATAGACAGGTAAAGATGGGTACAGACAGATATAGACAGGACAGGCAGTGTTGGGCACGTTACTATAATATTGTATCGCCAATTTGTGAATAGAATCTTATTTTCCGATCGCTCTGGACTTGCCATCTCGACCAGGAACTGTCCAGAACTACATTCTTTTAAAAGATTCACGACCGGAATGGCGTTCCATTAAAAAATGAGAAGAAGCTCCCTGTCAACATCCCATGAAAATTATTTTGGCACAATGCAGCGCAGAATATACAACATTTGTAATAGAAAATGTGAAAGAGCTCAGCCGGGAGCTGAAGAAACAACAAGAAAAAAAGTCCAGAAAAAAAGAATCAGGATGAGAAGCAGGTGGAGGGGTAGGCAGAGTCTGAGGAGTCTGAGTATGATGTATCACTCACTGTCAACTGATATTTGGCTTAATAAATCTTTGAGAGATATTGATAATCTGTTTTTTTCATATATACATGCCTGACTAAGTGACATGCATCCGAAACTGTGCTAAAAATTGCCCAAACCGATTAAAGGCCGTAAAAATTCGTGCTGCATTATTTTACACACACTGAGTTCCGGCAAGAGTTTTGAACCACTTTCACCCCTAGGTAGTCCCAGCCTGTAGTAGCAGCGCACACACACACACACACACACACACCCTGACACAATCAGTGGAAACAGAAAGCATGGGAACGCTTGACATAGTAACGGAGCACATTTCATTGTCTGTAACAGTAACGCCGTTGTAACGATGTAATTAATTTGATTACCCATTACTGAAAAAAATAACATTGTTGCGTAACGGCCTGACTGTACCTGCTGTTACTCCCAACACTGGGTACAGGCAGGTACAGACAGGTATAGACAGGTACAGAAGGGTACCGACAGGTATAGATGGGTACAGAGAGATGTAGAACAGAAACATTAAACAGTTGCACTGTGTGAACAGTTTTTTTTCATAGATAAAAAAACAAATAACATTTTTTATTCATGTAGCGGAGGTGTGATAAAGACGCTTGTTTGCAACAGGCTAAATGTGTTGAGTTCATTGATTGGTAACCAATCACTGGAAGCCTCATGTAAAAGCCAATGATTGTCATTTACGTCATGTCATCTGTCACTTTTTTGATTTCTGGTGCCTTTCTATTGCTATGTGATTATTATGCATTATAGTAAATAATATAAAACAATTTATCACTTGTAATATATTATCCCTTGTTTCTTGGTTTCAATGTCAATTGACATAACCATTTAACATAGTCCCATGCTAAAATGACAACCAACACTGTATGTCTTAGTCATTTTAGCATTGGATTATTTAAAAATACAGTCAATTGACTTGGAATTATGCATGTTTCGAATTATCTCTGGCATAGATGTAATAGAACAATAATGTAATGTAGTTTTTCAGCATGGAATTATGTTAACATAGTACATTCAACTGACTTCAAATTGTCCACATAGGTATTCAGTGACATGTAGAACAACAATGCCGTGGACATTTTAGAAAACATTTAATTTTAAATTCTGACTATGCAGAATTTAATCTGGAGAGAAGATTGATTTTGCTTCAATATTTTTTATTATTTAATTTTAATCATTAAAATCTTTATGGTAAAACATCAAGAAAGTCATTAGTAGTAATGTATTTCAGCAAATGAAAACAGAAAACATTTAACAGCTTGAATTGAATTGAATTCTAGTTTCAATGAAGTGCACTTGAATGCACCATAACTCTCTGCACTCAAAGTTTTGTATTCTCACCAGTGGTGTCAAAAGTACACACATTTGTTACTTAAGTAAAAGTATAGATACTGCAGTTTAAAAACACTCTGGTAAAAGTAAAAAGTATCAACTTGACGTCTTTACTCAAGTAAAAGTAAAAAAGTATGTGCTCATAAATCTACTTAAAATATAAAGTAACATTTAAAAAATACATAAAATAAATTAGTCGGTGCCAATATATAGATTGGAAGCTTAATTTGAAACTGATTATACACGTGGCCTAAGACACAGCATCATCATAAACACATTACTATCAAAGACAAAGCAACTCGAGGAGCATGTTCTTTCACAAAGTGTATTGGAATTCATTTGTTTAATTACAATTACACTTGACCTCATAGGTGTGGATTGGCGCCACTGATCTGTATTAGATAGCACAAATGACGTAATACGGTGATAAAAAAAATATGAAACTTAAACCAAGAGTAACAAGACCGTTAGAAAATGTAAGCAATAGAAAAGTACAGATATGTAAAATGTAATGTGAAAATGTAATGAGTAGAAGTCAGAAGTAGGCAGAAAAAATAGTAATGGAGTAAAGTATAGATACCTAAAAAGTGTACTTAAGTACAGTATTTGTACTTCGTTACTTGACACCTCTGATTCTCACGTCTCATTTAGCTCCAAACTCACTTGTGTGTAATGAGAGTATGGACCACAGCATAGTTTTCTACACAACAGCCATATAAATGGTGTAACAGTCTCAGTACAGATTAATGGCCACTGCAATATGTTATTTCATAAACTTTATTAGTTATATAACATTTTTAATCTGTATTAGCAGTTTTCCATTTGTTGTATTTGCTGTTTCTGTGAGAAATTTAATCCTGGTGACACCACTGATATTAACAACATCATCAAAAGGCAACTTACTGGTTTGGACAGCTTACCGCTCAGTTCTGCTAAGTTTGACCATCCCTTTAAAAATAAAATCTGTTTAATCCTCCCCCCAAAGTTTTCATCTCTCTCTGTAATCTCTTCATCACTCTACAGTCTCTACAACAAGCTCTGCAGCATCTGTTCTAACGTTAGCCTACTGATGATTTGCCTCTAGTGTTTTCCCCTGGCGGCCACCATACATGTCACATGACCAGGCCACGGTAGCCATGGCTTGATATTTTGGCGGCTTTCTAATTAGACAGTCTTATCTGTATATTTTTGTGCTCAATAAAACTTGTTGGTTCTGTATCAGAGACTGGACACCATCATTAAACTCATTTTGGCTGCCTGTATCCATGATCTTGTTCTATTGATCACTACCCACAGCTTGTGGCCATAGGAGGAACATAGACCTACTAGCAAATCGACCAGCTTTACTTTCAGCTCAGCTTTTTTTTCACCACAACAGACTGCAGTGATCCACCTGCTGAGCTCCCTCCATCCTTCCGTTGCTCATGAACAAAGACCCCAAAATACTTGAAATCCTCCACTCGGGGCAGAATCCCCTCCCCAACCAGGAGGCTACGCTCCACCCTTTTCCAGCTGAGAACCACGGTCTCAGGTTCCAAGGTCTGGATTTTGGATTGTGAGCTGCTCCAGTAAGAGCCGAAGATCCAGATAAAGCCAACGGGATCATATAATTTCCAAAAAGCAGTGACTGAATCCTGAGGCCACTGAACCGGACACTAGAAATAATAATAATAAGAAGAACTTATACTTTATCATAAGTTAACTATTACTTCATCATAAGACAGATGTCTGTCAGTCCTGGTTCATCTATAGCCTGTCCGTCCATGGGAGTGGATCTCCTTCACTGTGGTTCTCCCCGAGGTTTCTTCTTTCCCACTGGGTTTTGGAGTTTTTCCTTGTTGAGAAGGAGGGTCTAAGGACGGGGGATGTCTGAGTCACTTTGGACTGAATTTTGTGAAGCACTTTAAGACAACTCTGTTGTAATATTGAGCTATATTAATAAAATTGAATTGAATAGAAATTCTGCCTGTAACGTTATGAACAGAATCAGTGACTAAAGGAGGTGCTGGTGGAGTCCAAACCTCACCAGGAACTAGACTGACTTTCTGCAGGCAATGCAAACCGAGCTCTGCCACCACTGGAACAGAGACTGAACAGCCCATACCAGGAGGTCAGGTACCCCATATTCCTGGACCACTCCTCACAGAACTTCCTTTTCCAAGTCCACAAACACATGTGGATTGGTTGGGCAATCTCTCATGCTCTCTTCCAGGACCCAACTAAGGGAGTAGAGCTGGTCCACAGCTCTATCCTAAATTTGAAGCTCAGCCAATTGACAGACCCTCATCTACAGGACCTCTGAATGAACTTTATCAGGTAGGCTGAGAAGTGTAACTTGGAGTATACCCTATTGGCCTTCAGGCCTTGGCCATTAAGGAATTTCAGGTAGATCTCATCCATCACAACATCCCCAGGTCAGCACAACTTGAACCCTTTCCCCTGCCAACCCATTGGATGTTGGTCATCAAGTTTCTTGGAAGTTGCTCTTCATGGCCTTCCCAAACTCCTCCCTCGTACATTTTTTTTTGCCTCTGCAACATTCCACTTATCCTGTCAGCTGAATCTCATCTGTGAGATTTTGCCCTGAACATTAAACTGAGCTGAAACCTGTATTTTTCATTCAAAGCAGCTTCTGCCTCAAGCTCAGTGCAGCTGTGGCGTGTTTTTTGCTGTTCGACAGCTTTTTCCTCCGGCACAGACGACACAGTTCACAGCTCTGTGAAAACTGCCCTTTCTATGTTTCCACTGAAAGTAGGGCAAAAGCAGCAAAAACCTAAGCTATGCAGGATGTTGAAATCACTCTTGAATATCTCGTTTCACTAATCTCATTCCAAAATATGCTTTTCCAGCTAAACGACTGTTTTGTTTTTTACACAGGACATTCTGATTCAGTTATCATGTGTGACTGATGTATTTCTATCATTTAGCATTATTCTGACATGCTAATCTCTCCGCCACTCTGTGTGTTCGTGTGCATGTGTGTGTGTTTGTGCGCGTGTGTGTGTGTTTGTGTGTGTTGAATCTCTGGATGAAAGGCTGGAGGCGGATTAAAAGGAAAAACATGGAAAAATAATCTGTAGCCAGGCTGAGGTCGTTCAGTCCAGCAGTGTTTTGTGTGGAGCTTTCAGATAAATATAGATTGAAGTATAAAGTAGCATCACTTAACTTAAGTACTTTAAGTACTTTCGTAAATGTACTAGGTTACTATATTACACAAACACACACACACTTATTACAAAAACATTTTAGTAAAATGCCATGGTAACAACATTTTAGTAAATTTCTACTTTCAGGATATGTTTCAGGACATGTTCCCCCTGCTGGGAGGAAGTCATTGCATTGTTTTTCTTCACCTTAATATTCTAGCACAGTGATATTCAACAGGGGGTCCGTGACCCCCAGGGGGTTCGTGGAGGAACTGCAGGGGGTCCTCCAAATGAAAAAGAAATTATTTTTATTTTTACCAAAATTTTTACCAAAACAATTTGTGCGTTTAAAAATATATATATTTATAATATGATTGAGAAAACTTCATTAACTTAATTTTGACAAAAACTATTTTAGTCTATTAACATAGACATGATTCCCATCACATCAGTCTTAGCATACGTGACTAACGTCAACTTCAGAGAAGAAAAACAAGCTAGTTAGCTACCATAGTTCATGGAGTCAGAAGACCTGATGGATTAATCACTAATCATATTATTACTCAATCATATATAACTTTTACTGCTACTACTAATTATAATAATAAAATAAGAATTTTAAGTGGGGCTTCCTGCTCTGACACCCAAGGGGTCCCTGGGCTAAAAAAGGTTGAAGACCCCTGTTCTAACACAATTTAATTACTCCTTCTCCTGCCAAAAAAATAAAATGTTAAGTTAAAAAATACTAATAATGGGGTCAAGAAATTCGCCGGTAGGTTATAGGAACACTAAACAGTTTACTGTAAATCCTCTGGCTTTGTCAGATTTCTGCTGTTTTATCATGGTTTCCTGTATTTTTAGATTACAGGAAACCATGATAAAATAGATTACTATTTTTAGACTTCTAGAAACTTTATAATCCAGCCTTGAAGTACAGTGTTTTTCCATGTTTATAGTGACTGTTTTGTGCAGTTTATTGTCCTTTTTCTTCTCAAAAGGGGAAAAAAGCTGCTCTGTTTAACCACACAGCCATATTTCCACATATATATATATATATATATATATATATATATATATATATATATATATATAGTGGTGATTTGTGATCTTTCAAACGGGGGAAGCTCATATTTGCCGTACATCATAAACGTGTTATTTACAGACATCCCAAGTTCCAAAAAGTCATTTCGGGGAGATGTTTGTCGTCTATCAAGATGTTTACCCGAACTTCTGGGAGACTTGGCCCAATGTTAGCATTGTTTGCTATCATGATGCTAGCTGCTCACTCGGACCGAGTATGATTGCACTATCAATCAAAAGGTAATTAAAACTAGAACAACAACAATAACAATAAGAACAAGAAAACTTTCATATTTATGGAACAATAAAACACTTGAGTGTGATTTATTTACAGTGTAAGAGTGAATTATTTCACTCTGGAAAGGCCAACAAATAGTCTCTGTTTGTCATTTGACTTCACATGGAAAATCCGCGATGGGACTGAAATCATGCAGCTGAGGTGACGTCATGCAGACAAGTCTCCCGGAAGTTCTTGAGAGTGGCTCCATGATGCCCGTGAGTCGGGTAAAATATCCCGGATTTTATACTATGCGAGTGTTTTTTTATAAATATGCAATGCAAATGAGAAGGCGCAGGCAAAACAGTAACTCGTGCATTATACATGGATCGCTTCGATTCAATTGCGCAGGCACACGAGAGAGCAAGCGAGAGAGAGAGAGTTCACTGATCCGCTTCCCTGTTAGTGGGTGCGAACCATTAACAGTGACACTTCAGTAACACTGAACCACTTGCCCGTAGGTCTGAGCCATTTAGTGAACAGCTTCCTGTGAAATAGTTCTGAACAAATCCACTGAATGACTTTAAGGGGAAGTTCTTGTACTGTCGGTGTATGTGTCGTTTTTTTGAAAATCATATAGCTTTTTAAAACTCATACATTTTACAGTAAAGGTTGATTAAACCAATAAATAACTCAAAGACACTTTACATTAAAGGTTAGTTAAAAACAAGTAATAAGAACAATAATACTGATATTATTATTAATATTAAAAATTGTTATAATTATTACCCTTATTAAAATAACCAATGAATCAGAAATCAATTTTTATTTTTATTGTTGAATAGGAAACACACACTAGCACACATGCACACATCCTCCAATCAGCATGCTGACGCTCAGCGTCCAGGCCCCGCCCACACACAACTCTGCTCATGTATTTTGGATTATTTTAAATGGTCCAGTCAACACACATGTACAACTAGAACACAGTAGTTTACTGAAAAAAAAGTGTAAATCATTAGATTCTGTAAAATATTTTTTTTTTTTTAAATCTGAGTCTGAGTCTACAGACATTCACCACTTTACTGTTTAGTTAGTGTTATTCCTGTGTTTCTGGAGGAAAGGCTGGTTATGGATATAAAGATAATATTTGACTATTATATTGACTGTTATACTAGATCACCAGTTCCCAAACCTTTTAGCCGCGCACCCCCATCTATATCCCTACCTGGTTGACGCACCCCCTATTTCCCACACCTTCCAAAAAACACAACTAAATGTCTTAAGGCAGCATGTTTAATTCTGCTCAACCAGAACACATCATCTAATGATCACCAGGAGTGAAAGTGGTTCAAAACTCTTGCTGGAACTCAGTCCGTGTAAAATAATGCGGCGCGCGCCACTCGCGATTTTTTACGGTTTTTATTCGATTTTGGGCAATTTTTAGCACAATTTCGGATGCATGTCACTTAGTCAGGCATGTATATATGAAAAAAAACAGATTATCAATATCTCTCAAAAATGTATTAAGCCAAATATCAGTTGACAGTGAGTGATACGTCATACTCAGACTCCTCAGACTCTGCCTACCCCTCCACCTGCTTCTCATCCTCTGATTCTTCTGTGGTCGTGAATCGCTTTCACATTTCTGCGCTGCATTGTGCCAACATAATTTTGCTTGGTGAAAGCAAACGTGTGGTTTGAACCAATCAGAATTAACGATGGTGATAACGTGACCACGTGTCCATCTGCCAACCAGAAACACATTTCTTCAGTGGCGATTTGTGATCTTTCAAACAGGGGAAGCTCATATTTGCCGTACATCATAAACATGTTATTTACAGACATCCCAAGATCCAAAAAGTAATTTCAGGGAGATGTTTGTTGTTTATCGAGATGTTTACCGGAACTTCTGGGAGACTTGGCCCAATGTTAGCATTGTTAGCATCATAATGCTAGCTGGTCACTCGGACCGAGTATGATTGCACTATGGAACAAAAGGTAATTAAAACTAGAACAACAATAACAATAAGAACAAGGACACTTTAATATTTATAGAACAATGAAACATGTGAGTGTGATTTATTTACAGTGTAAGAGTGAATTATTTCACTTTGGAAAGGCCAACAAATAGTCTCTGTTTGTCATTTGACTTCACATGGAAAATCTGTGATGGGACTGAAATCATGCAGCTGAGGTGACGTCATGCAGACGTCCCAAGTCTCCCTGAAGTTCTTGAGAGTGGCTCCGTGATGCCCGCGAGTCTGGTAAAATATCCCGGATTTTATACTACTGTGTTTTGTTTTGTTTTTTATAAATATGCAATACGAGTGAGAGCGTGCAGGCAAAATAGTAACTCGTGCATTATACGTGGATCGCTTCGATTCGATTGCGCAGGCACGTGAGCGAGCGAGAGAGACGCGATAAATAAACATCCCCCTGAAATGACTTTGGAATCTCGGGTGTCTGCGTTATATAGTTTTGAAACCTGTCAGTCAAACTACATTCTGGTTTTCCTCCAATCATCATGCATCACCACTACATTCTGATTTTCATCCAATCACCATGCGGACGCTCAGCGTCCAGGCCCCACCCACACTCCATTGACTCCCAGAGACGCTCAGCGTCCGGGCGGGCTCTAATTTTCAGCCGAATTTCCGGGCGATGAAAAAAAAGCCCCATTGACTCTCAGAGACGCTCAGCGTCTATGGGGAAATGCATTGACCAGAGACCAGGAAGCGGTATGGGAATGTACGGACATGTCATTTATTTATTTATGATAAATAGCTGATTCTGAAAGAACTCGTCTTCAAGATGAACATGTTCTAACAGATTTATAGTCAATAAAATGTTAATACAGCTGCACAAATTTGTCCACTTATTTTTTGACAAGGCAGGGGAAGTTCAGCTTCCCTTGCAGTCTTAAAGAAATCGCCACTGATATATATATATATATATATATATATATCCGCGCCTCTATTGTTGAGGCGGCTGACCGGAGCTGTGGCCGTAAGGTCATCGGTGCCTGTCGTGGCGGCAGCCCCCGAACCCGCTGGTGGACACCGGTGGTAAGGGATGCCGTCAAGCTGAAGAAGGACTCCTACAGAAGCTTCTTGGCCTGTGGGTCTCCTGAAGCAGCTGATGGGTATCGGTGCGCTAAGCAAAAAAAACTCGGGCGTGGGAAGAGTTCGGTGAGGCCATGGAAAAAGACTTTCAAACAGCTTCAAGGAAGTTCTGGACCACCATGCGGGAGCTCAGGAGGAGGAAGCGGCGCACCGTTGACACTGTGTTCAGTGGGGATGGGGTGCAGCTGACCTCGGCTCAGGACGTCCTGGATCGGTGGGGGGAATACTTTGAAGACCTCCTCAATCCCACCAGCATGTCTTTGGTTGAAGAGGCTGGGGGAGCAGTGGTGGACTCGCCTATCTCTGGGGCTGAGATCGCTGAGGTAGTCAAAAAGCTCCTCGGCGGCAAGGCCCGGGGGGTGGATGGGATCCGCCTTGAGTTCCTCAAGGTTCTGAATGTTGTAGGGCTGTCTTGGTTGACACGTCTCTGCAACGTCGCATGGACATTGGGGGCAGTGCCTCTGGACTGGCAGACCGGGGCGGTGGTTCCCCTCTATAAAAGGGGGGACCAGAGGGTGTGTTCCAACTATAGAGGGATCACACTCCTCAGCCTCCCTGGGAAAGTCTATTCGGGTGTACTGGAGAGGAGGGTCCATAAGATAAGATAAGATAAGTCGAACCTCGGATTCAGGAGGAGCAGTGTGGTTTTCGTCCTAGTTGTGGAACTGTGGACCAGCAGGGTCCTGGAGGGTGCGTGGGAGTTCACCCAACCAGTCTACATGTGTTTTGCGGACTTGGAGAAGGCATTCGACCGTGTCCCTCGGGCAGTCCTGTGGGGGGTGCTCCGGGAGTATGGGGTTCCAGACCCGTTGACACGGGCTGTCTGGTCCCTGTACTCTCGGTGCCAGAGTTTGGTCCGCATTGCCGGTAATAGGTCGAGCTTGTTTCCAGTGGATGTTGGACTCCGTCAGGGCTGCCCTTTGTCACTGATTCTGTTCATGACTTTTATGGACAGGATTTCTAGGCACAGCCAGGGCGTTGAGGGGCTGCGGTTTGGTGGCCTCAGGATTGGGTCGTTGCTATTTGCAGACAATCTGGTCCTGCTAGCTTCATCGGACTGTGACCTGCAGCTCACTGGAGCAGTTTGCAGCCAAGTGTGAAGCAGCTGGGATGAGAATCAGCACCTCCAAATCTGAGGCCATGGTTCTTGACCGGAAAAGGGTGAAGTGTTGACTCTGGGTCGGGGATGAGATCCTCCTTCAAGTGGAGGAGTTCAAGTATCTCGGGGTCTTGTTCACGAGTGGGGGAGGATGGAGCGGGAGATTGACCGACGGATCGGTGCGGCGTCTGCAGTGATGCGGGCCCTGCATCACTGCAGATGCAAACCAGGGAAGTCTGGGTTTCCCTGCTGAAGCTGCTGCCCCTGCGACCTGAGTAACGGATAAGCGGTAGAAGACGAAGATGAAGAAAGAATAGAGGGAAAGAATCCAGGAAATCATAGTATAGATTTATAATGACTGTATGAAGAAATCAACCTTGGGAGCAATTATTATAAAATGGAAGACATATAAGACCACTGATAATCTTCATCGATCTGGGGCTCCACACAAAATCTCACCCTGTGGGGTCAAAATGATTACAAGAACACTGAGCAAAAATCCCAGGACCATGAATGGACCTAGTGAATGATCTGCAGAGAGCTGGAACCAAAGTACCAAAAGCTACCATCAGGAACAGACTAGACCACCAGGGACTCAATTCCTGCAGATTAGCCACTCTCCAGATCTATAAAAATTAGACAATGTTATTTTCTTGATTTTTTTTTTTTTTGGTATTTTGTCTAAGATTGTTGAGGTATATCTATGATTAAAAAATGACAGGTCTCTCTCATTTTTTGAAGTGGGTGATCTTGCACAATTGGTGGCTGAATAAATACTTTTTTGCCCCACTGTATATTTCCACTGAGCAGTGCCATTGGCAGAGGCTTAAATAAGTACTTCTACATTTTTTATCATAAAAGGCACAGCCCAGAGACTCACAACTCATTGTATGAATACTAAGTACATTTCTTAGGTAAGATTCTTGATGTAGTACTTAAAATTTTAATTGAGTAAATATTTTGCAGGGTATTGGTACTTTTACTTAAGTACTAAACTTTAGTACTTCTCCACCCCTGTCTAAAAAAAATGAATGATGGAAATGGAATAAAACCTGCTAAATGGTCTCAGTCTAGTTCTGTAGGCTACATCATCATAGAGAAGATGCTGACATGCCAGAAGACGACCATGGACACTTGGACCGAGGAGGACAATACACTAAAGGTCATTGTTAAAGAGGCTGTTCACAGAGATCTGAGTCCAAGACCTTTAATAGAGAAGAGAAGGAAAAGATGTTGTAGAAGAAAGCATAAAAGTAATAGGGATATCCTCAACCTGGAGAGGATTGAGAAACTAAACCCATTCAGAAATGTGTTGTAGATGGACAACGAGTGGACTGTAGCTGGAGTCAGAGCTCCAAGAACCACCAACACAGATGTATGAAGACATGGATCAGCGTCACATTCCTGGTGTCCACCACTCTGGAACCAGAGACAGAATCAGAAGGGTCTGGACTAAAGACAAAAAGGACTGGACTGCTAAGACAAAAAGGACTGGACTGCTGCTGAGTCCACAGTTATGTTCTCTGATCAGAGTCAATGTTCTTTGTAGATCAAGGTCCCAGAGTCGGGAGGAAGAGAGGAGAGGGTCAGAACCCATGTTGGTGAGGTCTAGTGTAAAGGTTCCAGTCAGTGGTGGTTTATGGTGAATCCATGTTGTTGAGGTCTAGGGTAAAGGTTCCAGTCAGTGGTGGTTTGGTGAATCCATGTTGGTGAGGTCTAGTGTAAAGGTTCCAGTCAGTGGTGGTTTGGTGAATCCATGTTGTTGAGGTCTAGGGTAAAGGTTCCAGTCAGTGGTGGTTTGGTGAATCCATGTTTTGAGGTCTATGGTAAAGGTTCCAGTCAGTGGTGGTTTAGTAAATCCATGTTGCTGAGGTCTAGTGTAAATGTTCCAGCCAGTGGTGGTTTATGAGGTCATGTCATCTGCTGCTGGTGGTCCACTGGGTTTTCTGAGGTCAAAGGTCAATGCAGCCATCTACCAGATTTGATTTTCCAACAGGACTTGGTACCTGGACACAATGCTACCAGGACCTGGTTTAAGGACCATGGTCTCCCTGTTCTTAACTGACCAGAAAATTTACCTGACCATAACCCCATAGAACATCTCTGGGTTGTTGTGAAGAGGAAGATGTGAAACACCAGACCAAAAATGAGAAGAGCTGAAGGCCACGATCAGAGGAACCTGAACTCTATAACACCTGAGATAGACAAAGATTGATGGACTCCATGCTGCAGTGATGCAGGAACTCAGGAACAAGGAGAAACAAATAAGTGTTGATGCTGTTCAAGACTTCAGTTGGCCAACATTTATAGAAACCTTCTTTTTTGGAATAGTCTAAAGTAATATTTGAATTTACTGAGGTACTGAATTTGGGATTTTCTTTAGTTGTCAGTTATAATCATCAAAATGAAAAGAAATAAACATTTGAAATATATATTAGTATAGTATTAGTATTAGTATAATACACTTTTGGAATGGAACAACTGTAAATCAACTTTTCCATGATATTTTAATTATATGATCAGCACCTGTATATCATATATATATAAGGTTTTCCACATGAGAAAGCAGTAACCACATGTGCCTGTCTGACTGTTTACATATGAAGGTTTTTTTTTCTACATCGTACATTGATACATTAACCAGTTTAATCCAGTTGAATCCAGGCATCACAGCATAGAACATATAAACCCTGGTGTGGTGTAAACAGACTGGTTGGTGGATTAACAGAATTAAATAATGTCTGATGACTGACAGCCCAGAGTCTCTGTTTAGTTCAGTGCACTGACCCCGCTGTGACCCTAGTGACCCTGCAGTGATCCCACAGTGATCCCTCATTAACCCTAATAATGCTATTTATCATTATTATTATTTATTTTTATTTATATATTTTTTTGTAATTTATTGGACTTACCAACAAAAGACACAATTTAAGAAAATTAAAAAAAATAATATGAAAAGCATATATATTGCACCCCTTACACCAAATTAAATTTAATAAAGAAATAAAAAATACTATTTATTAATACATCACTAATGTATCATGACATTAATATAAAGTGTAAGCAGTCTTGTTAAATGTATCACAGACAGTATAATGAAGGCACTCAGTATTCCTGCTTATATAATTCCAGCTTGTTTTTAAAACTCTGCCGATGTTAAAGAGAAGTGGTTAAAGGTTAAAGGTTTGAAGGTTACTGCTGATTATTTTTTGTATCACAGACTGGATATATATTATATTATATTGCCCTGGTTTTCTTTCTCTTGAGTTTTATGTTCTGTTTATGTGTATTTTTACTTCTGACCTTCCTTACTTTGCCAATCTGTGTATAATGTTTCTTGCTTTGAGGTATTTTTGTGTTTTACATATTCAGTTTATTTCTGCTGTATTTTCGACTGTCCTGGGGCTGTTTATTACCTGTTTATTTTACTTGCTTATTGCCTGCTTGTTATTTTCTTGTTTTCTGATGGTTATCTGCTTATTATCTGTTTCCTGAAGGCAGTGGGGTGGGGTCCTGTTTCAGTGAGGGTCATGTTCTGTCCTATGGTTAATGATGGGTGAGATGACCCTGTTGTTAGACAAGTTGCGTGTAAGGATATCAATTATTCAGGTTCAGGTTCGTGATGTAGATGAATTTAGTCCAGTTTGTCAGTACCGGTCTTAAACACAAACTCAGGCGCAGAGGTGTAGGTGAGTTTCTTTATTTCAGGAAGCAAGGTCCCTCGACAGAGTGAGGCTATGAAATACAGGCCTAAACTAGGAAAAATGAAAATCAGTCCTAAAGAAGTAAGAACGCTATCTGTTCTATAAAAGTTATCGAAATCAAAATCACTCGTAACAAGGAAAACAAAGGGCTGAAAAACATTAACTAGATATTTCAAATCTGCTCTACAAAAGTTATCGAAATCAAAATCACTCGTAACGAGGAAAAACAAAAGGCTGAAAAAACATTAACCGAATATACCGAGACCTAATCTGTACTACAAAAGTTATCGAAATCAAAATCGCTCTCAACGAGGAAAAAACAACAGGCTGAAAAACATTAACTAAACTAAATGCGAGAAAACAATTTTTTTCAGTTGGTTGTCTGGTTGTTATCTGCTTTTTATCTGATAGTTATCTTCTATTAATTGCTTGTTCTCTGCTTGTTAGCTACAGTACTTGTTATCTGGTTTGTAACTGCTGGTAATCTGGTGATTATCTGCTTGTTTTCTGCGTTGAACAGCAGTAATATCTATTACAGGCTGCAGGTAACCTGAAGCAGCCTGAAGCTGCTTTTTAAATGCATCATAGTTCACTATATGAATCTAACATCATAAATGTCTCCTGCTCTTCTCTCTGGTAGGTTATCTAACAGTTTCCATTGACCCTCTTCCTCATGTTGTAATTGGAGACACGGTAACACTCAAATGCAATTTCCAGACAGATGGAAACCTGCGAGAGATTGTGTGGTTCCGGGTGAGCACTCAGGTAAACTGCTGCAGAGAAGCTGTTTTATATGAACTTCATCTCCCTCAGTGTTTCTCTGCTGTTTCAAAATGTTCCTCTTTAATGTTTAGTTCCAGTTCAGCTGGTTTTATCAAGAATGTGTTATAGTGCTTTACTCCGTACCAATATTTGCTTCACACACACAAATCAAATCATTTGATCAGTACAAATAGAATAAAAGTAATAAAACATAGAAAAGTACAGGAAAACATAGGGAAAATAAAAAATATATAAAATAATATCAGATCAGATCCTAAAATTAAAACATCAACTTCCATCTTTCGATAATTTCAAGCATCTATTACATGATGGGTGGAGCATAAATTATTTAGCTAGATGTTGGTTAAATTTCTAACCATTTATATACATAAATATGATGGATGGTTTTACCGAATTTGTCACCATACATTTGGGGATTTTAATTCAGAAACTACAAATTACATACAATAATTAATAATTTCAATGCAAAAGAAATTAGTGCTAGAAATTCAACTGCTTTTCAATGAATCATTCAATTTATTTATTTATAAAGCTCAATGAAAAACAACTTGTGTTTCATCAAAGTGCTGAACATGTAAAAATCAAATAAAACTTATAGAAGAAGCAACAATAATATATAACATAGCAGCAAACATATACATTCAAAATACATATACTTTTACATTTCAAAATCTGGTGAAAGAGTTACAATTGAGAGTTACAGTCATCCAATCAGTGTTGGTTTATTTAGTTTATTTCATTTTGAAAAGGGGTGGCGCCACATTGCTGCCATCCCATAATACACAGCAGTGTTTATGTCGTGTCTCCACGGTTACAGCTGCTGATGTGAAGGTCCTATGTTCAGGTGACTGAAGGAGGCAGTGCCAAGCAGAAGATCTTCACCTACGACGCCATGTACAACAACAGCTACTCCCACCTGGGGGACCACCGCAGACCAGAGGACCTGGTCTACCAGTCCACCGTGAGGTAAGAGGACCTTGTCTACCAGTCCACCGTGGGGTAAGAGGACCTGGTCTACCAGTCCACTGTCAGGTAAGAGGACCTAGTCTACCAGTCCACCGTGAGGTAAGAGGACCTGGTCTACCAGTGCGCTACCAGTCCACCGTGAGGTAAGAGGACCTGGTCTACCAATGGTCTACCAGTCCACCGTGAGGTAAGAGGACCTGGTCTACCAGTAGTCTACCAGTCCACCGTGAGGTGAGCCAGGAGTCTCACTTACCTATATCAGAGAAGAAAATGCCACTATAATAAAACATCATTTCGAGTGAACGAGCACTTGAAGAATCTGAAAGATCTGGTTCTGCTGTGTCCAGGCTTCCTGAGGTCCAGATGGAGGACGATGGCCTGTATGAGTGTCACGTGGGGATCTATGACCGAAGCTCCAGAGACAAAGTGATTCTGGCCTCAGGCAGCATCGCCCTCACTGTCATAGGTACGTGTTCATTTCTATCTATAGTATCAGTCTGGGATTTGAAAGGATCAGTTCATAATGTTCAAACTCGTTCCTGTATGAATATAAAATGATTGTGCTTTCAGAGTAAGTGATGTGAAATATGTTCCAAAGTTTATCTAACATTCATATATTTCCATCATCAAAAGAATTATTAAACAGCAATTTCTTCTATCTTGTCAACAGATATAACACTATATACCTGCTAGAAGCTGATATCTGCCCATATATCCCTTTATAACTCTAGTATCAAGGATTACAGAAACACTACTGGACTGATTCTGATGAAACTTGGTGATTGGATGTAGGACTTTGCATTTTGGCGTGGATCCCACTTACGAAATTAGCCTTTTAGTGGATACTAGTGGCTCCTGCTGGTCAATGGAATATTAGTAGATGAATGAGCACTTGACAGAACTCTGTTGGTGGTTCAGCTGGAAACCAGCCAAATAGTATTGAAAATATACTACATATTAGTTGTGGTCCACATTTGCATGTCAGATAGAAGATGATCATTTGTGGAAGGTCAGATGCTCACAACATAGAACATTCTCTGTGTGTTAGTGTTAGTATTGTTAAAGGAAGAAGCAATTTCTACTATATGGACATAAACAAGCTGTATTTATCAACTGATTAAAGGCAAGGTTAATTGATTGATACAGTACATGTCATATAGAGGCAACACAAAGCTTCACAGAAAACACAATTCACAGGCAAAAGCTCAAAAACTAGTAAGAACTATAAAAGCAACGAGAATAAAAACTTAGACCTATTAGTAGAAGCAGCTAAATCATGAAGGCAATAACATGCAAGTTTTGCACAGACAGTACAGAGTTTAATTAACAACAAAAGGCAACAGGTTTGGATTTCACCTTCAAAAATGTAAAATCAGTTTGCGGTTTAAAGTTATGAACTAGTGCACAATTGGCTGTAAAGTTTCCTGATGTCAAGTTAAGTTTATTAGTATCTGACAAATGGGAATCTCAACACAGCAGATTCAAATGCAGAGAACGGGATGAGGCCAATGATTTTATTTTCTCAACTCCGGGCAAGATCGGGGAAACAAAAAGTGTCCAGAATACCCCCAAAAACGTCTCCAAAAGAGAGAGAAGAACAAAAGGCACTTCTCGAGGAGGGAAGATCTAAATTGGGCTCAAACTAAACCAAAAGTATGAAAAGGCAAAGGCCAACAAAAATCACTCTTATGAGGAACTAGAAGAAAACAACAACAACAAAAATAGACAAAAGATTTAATTTGGACTAGACTATGATGAGAGGGCTGGTGATCAGGACAACCGACTTGACACACTGGCACAGAGATGGAAGGAAATGGTGAACAGGTGGACAATCAGGAATCAGGAAAACTCAACTTGACATACCTGTATGACATTACTAGCCCTCAAGGCCAAATACCAGACAGCCCTGAAAAGTCTGGGTGATCTTTATAAAAGTCACAAATAAGGCCAGGATTCATGATGGACTTGGCTAGGACCCATTGCCATTACTGCAGGCCGTACCCCTCCCAGTCCCGAGAAACTGCTGGCCCCAACCTCGATTGCGCACAGCCAATAGCTTCTTAATGGCATAAACTGGGCCCTCCTTGGACCATTCAGGGAGAAGGGGGTGGCTTGCTGGCAACATGGCACTTTCTTTAACTGGCTTAACCTTGCTGACATGGAAGATGGGATATACCCTGACAGACCAGGGCAGACAAAGGCGCTACTGGGTTAATGACCCTTGAGATGGGGAACGGGCTGACAAAGTGTGGAGCCAGCTTACAAGACTCTACCTGCAAAGTTAGTTCTTTGGCAGAGAGCCATACTCGCAGGCTGGTCCAAGCCGGTCTCCTCCTGTGGTCTGTTGCTTTTTTGACCCTGTCCCCCTGGCAGATTAACGTCTGCCATGCAGCTGTCCAGATGCGGTGGCAACAGAAGACTAGGGAGGGCACAGACACCTCAGGTTCAGATTAACTAATACAAGCCTGTATGGGCTCTGGAGGAGGTCTTGTTCCTGGCACAGACTGGACATGCCACAACATATTCCAGAACCTCCGGTTCCATGGATGATCACCAGAACTGCTGTGTGATGGTGAACATGGTCTGACGTATGCCCTGGTGGCAGGTGAGCAGAGACGAGTTAGCCCAGTGAATCACCCATGGGCGCAGAATAACAGGGACAAACAGATGATATTGCAGATATTAAGATGCATATAGAAAAAAAAGTCCTTGATGACCAAAATGTCTAAAATAATAATACAGTAAAACAAGTCTGTTATTGTTGTTACTGGTATCATTAAAAAAAAATAGAAGGTAAACACATAGGCACAAGTCATGTGTAAGGCCAGGGTAGGATAGCACATAAAGGGGGTCAGATGATAATCAAGGTTGCCAGTGTTTGCACAAAAAGATCCCCTCTACCTTTTCAAGTGGTAAGTGTGGTGTTCCAGTTGTAATGCGTCAATCTTTATTGTTTTAAACAGATTAACAGTAGATGGTGTAGCTTGGCTCTGGTTGAGCAATATGCATTTTGAACATTTATTAAAAATAAAAAAAAGAAACCACATGTACATAAGTACACAACCTTCAAATACTTGATGCACCTTTGGCAGCAATTACAGCCTCAAGTCTTGTTGAATATGATGCCACCAGCTTGCCACACCTATCTTTGGGCAGTTTTGCCCATTCCTCTTTGCAGCACCTCTCAAGCTTCATCAAGTTGAATGGGAAGCATCGGTGAGCAGCCATTTTAACATCTCTCCAGAGAGATGTTGGCTGTGTGCTTAGGGTCGTTGTCCTGATGAAAGATGAACTGTTGCCCCAGTCTGAGGTCAAGAGCTCTGGAGCAGGTTTTCATCCAGGATGTCTCTGCCCATAGCTGCATTCATCTTTCCCTCTATCCTGACTAGTCTCCCAGTTCCTGCTGCTGAAAAACATCCCCACAGCATGATGCTGCCACGACCATGCTTCACTGTAGGGATGGTATTGGCCTGGTGATGAGCGGTAACTAGTTTCTTCCAAACATGACGCCTGGCATTCACACCAAAGAGTTCAATCTTTGTCTCATCAGAGCAGAGAATTTTGTTACTCATGGTGCCTTTTGTCAAACTCCAGGTGGGCTGCCATGTTCCTTTTACTAAGGAGTGGCTTCCGTCTGGCCACTCTACCATACAGGCCTGATTGGTGGATTGCTGCAGAGATGGTTATCCTTCTGGAAGGTTCTCCTCTCTCCACAGAGGAACGCTGGAGCTCTGACAAAGTGACCATCAGGTTTTTAGTCACTTCCCTGACTAAGGCCCTTCACCCCCGATCACTCCATTTAGATGGCCAGCCAGCTCTAGGAAGAGTCCTGGTGGTTCCCAACTACTTCCATTCATGGATGATGGAGGCCACTGTGCTCATTGGGACCTTTAAAGCAGCAGAAAGTTTTCTGTACCCTTCCCCAGATTTGTGCCTTGAGACAATCCAGTCTCTGCGGTCTACAAACAATTCCTGCTTGGAATGCTTGGTTTGTGCTCTGACATCAATGTCAACTGTGGGACCTTATATAGACAGGTGTGTGCCTTTCCAAATCATGTCCAATCAACTGAATTTACAACAGGTGGACTTTTTAATTAAACTGTAGAAACATCTCAAGGATGATCAGTGGAAACTGGATGCACCTGAGCTCAATTTTACAGCAAATGCTGTGAATACTAACAGTAAAGGCCAAAAGTTTGGACACCCTTTCTCATTCAATGTTTTCTTTATTTTCATGACTATTTACATTGTACATTCTCACTGAAGGCACCAAAACTATGGATGAACAGGTGGAGTTATGTACTTAACAAAAAAAGGTTGCTCTGATTGATAAAGCAAGAAATGACACTAATTAACTCTGAAAAGGCACAACTATGAAATGAAAACCATTACAGGTGACTACCCCTTGAATCTCATCAAGAGAATGCCAAGAGTGTGCAAAGCAGTAATCAGAGCAAAGGGTGGCTATTTTGAAGAAACTAGAATATAAAACATGTTTTCTTTCTTTTTTACCAATATCAATTTGATAAATCTCTGTACTTGCTCTAAAAGCCTCTCCAACAGGTTCAGTAGCCAAATTAAATAAGAGAGGAGACAAAGGGCAGCCTTAATGACAGCCTCTAGATAGACCAAATCTTTCAAAGAGCCAATGACACACACTTGTGCTGGGGGATCCCTGTAAAGACTCCTAGTCCAACCGAAAAATTTGAGAAAAGATCAGTCAATAAATGATTTTTCAAAATTACGTTTCTCCAAGACAGCAAATAAGTATGAACAGTCTACCCTGTCAAACGCCTTCTTGGTTTCCAGTGAGATTAATAGTGCCTGGTGTCCAGACAGGGCAGAGTAGTCAATGACACCTAGTAGTCTGATGTTATCTGAGGCATAAGGGTTAATTAACATGGGTAGCAGATTCTCCAGTCTCTGTGTGATCAGTTTAGATATAATTTTAAAATCAACTGTGAGTAAAGAAATTGGATGGTATGAGGAGAATTCAGCACTATCTTTACCTTTCTTATGTATCATTGGTATTACAGCTGTTTTAATAGAGTTGGGGAGCAGTCCTTTCTTTAAAAAGTCCTGTGCCATCGGCATAAAAAGGGGCTCAATGTTGGGCCAAAATGTCTTGTATAATTCAGCCGGATATCCGTCTAATCCTGGGGATTTTCCTAATGGTAAAGAAGTAATGGTTTCTAGCACCTCCTTTGTAGTAACAGGGCGACATAAATGTGCATTACATTCATCTGACAATGAAAGTAGGGATAATTTCTCTAAAAATGAGTGAATGTCTGATTCTGAGAGGTTTTCAGATGTATAGAATTTTGTATAAAAGTCCAGGACTGTATACTTTGCAAATCATATCTTAATTGGCCTGTTGCCTGACGTATATGTTTAATGGTATGGTCAGTTCGGTATTTTTTGAGCTGGTATGCTAAAAGTCTGCTGGGCTTATTTCCATATTCATAATAATGTTGCCTTGTGAAAAACAAATTTTTTTTTTACTTGCTCTGTTTCAATGAGACTGAGATTGGTTCTGACAGCATTAAGCTTCCTCAGGTTTTCCTCTGTAGGTGCTTGCATGTGGGATTCTTCTCGGGTATTTTTGAAGTTGAGAAGCACGTTTATTGGGAGCCTTTTTCCTAGCACTTGTATATGAGAATAGATGTCCCCCAATGACTGTTTTTGCCACATCCCACATTACAGCAGGAGTACCTGGAGAGGTTGCATTTACTGCTGAAGGCTCAGCGAGTCTGATACTGAACCTGATCAACGAAATGTATCTGGCAACAAACTTTCACTATCACTATCATATTCAACACTCTAAACTAAACTAAACCTCTGCTTTTTAATTACTAGATAAATATCTTGTTGTTTGTTTGAGTGACTTAATCCTGTTTTAATTTTATCTGCAGTTCCTCCTAAATCCATCTCAGTGGTGGCAGCCAACAGTCCAGCTCCGTTCAGCCGCTACGAGGCTCAGAACTTCACTCTGGTCTGCATTGTTGCTGGAGCAAAACCAGCTCCAATGGTGAGTGTTTTTTTCTAAATATTTCTTTAAGGACTCACTCTTCTCTAATGAAATTGTGTTTCTGCTTTTTGTGCTTGGAAGGATCATTTAATGATCCATTTGTCCATTTATAACAGAGGAATCTTTTCAATCAATCTTAGAAATCCTAAGAGAGGGAAATGCTTCTCTTTTTACTATAAAATAAAATTAGGAGCACCGCTAGATTGGAAATGTCCTGCAGCTTGATGCTGTTATGGCAGTTTGAACGTTCTAAATGAAAAAGCTTTGGTTTATATCCTCCATAACCAGTTTGGAAAACGTATTGGGAATTAATATAAGTAGATAAGAGGGCAGCTGCAAATGTTCAGTGTAAAGGGAGTGAAGAGTATCTGGACATGAAAGAGATCAACATTGGCCAGATGAAGACAGGGGGTAATATGCTAAATGGACTTTACTGGCTGGTGGCGCAGGGGTTAGCGCTGTTGCCTCACAGTAAGAAGGTTGCAGCTTCAAAACCTCCTTGGTCCTGGGTCTGGGACCTTTCTGTGTGGAGTTTGCATGTTCTCCCCGTGTCTGCGTGGATTTTCACTGGGTACTCCGGTTTCCTCTCACAGTCCAAAAACATGCTGAGGTTAATTGGCGGCTCTAAATTGCCTGTTTTTTTTTTTTGTGAGTGAATGGTGTGTGTGCCCTATGATAGTTTGGCGACCACCTGGGGTGTATCCTGCCTCTCGCCGTAATGCATTGGGATTGGCTCCAACAGACCATGTGACCCTAATAAGGAATAAGCGGGTTTAGAAGATGACTGACTGACTTTACTGACGAGTCTGTTCAACCAATCAAAGAACTTTAAAATAAATAGCACTCTTAGTAATCAGCACACACATCAGAAGAAATACTAGTGTCCTGTAATCAGGTGACTTTAAGGGAAAGAAATGCTTTAAGGTTCATGTTATTTGGAGAAAATTTTGGTCTCAGCATCATACCCAGACAATAGTAAAATAATAAATAATAAATCATCCATGTTGGATTGTATGTTGTTGTTTTTTTTTTCTACAAAACACATTTTCAGTCTCTTTAGTACACCTAAACTAATGAAACTGCACTAATGTTCAAACTACTAAATATTTGATCTGATGTTAGAGGTGCAAACATTTGTTAATTAATCGATTATTTGCCAACTATTACATTAATCGTCAATTATTTTGATAATTAATAATAATATAATAATAATAATTAATTGATTTGAGGTATTTTTTCAGTTTCTGGTTTCTTTAGTCTCTATAATAGTAAACTGATGATCTTTGGGTTGTGGACTGTTGGTCTGGACAAAAAAAGATATTTTAGGTTGAATCTTAAGCTTTGGAAACAGTGATCAAGAGTATATACCATTTTATGAACCAAATAACTCATAGTTTAATTGATATAATAATCATTAGATTAATTTGCTATCAAAATAGTCATTAGTTGCAGCCCTATTTGATTTCTCATTCTGGACTGGGCATAACATATCAGCTATATAGGACCCGCTAATCAATTTTTGAAATTCAAACACATATTTTTTGTAGTCCAGATAATCCAGGTCTGTGGTTTCTGATCCAGGTTATAATGTGAAATTCCACCCTGTTATGCTCACCTGTGTTTTTTCATGTTTTTCAGGTATATTTCAAGCGTGATGGGGAGCTTCTTGATGTGGTGCCAACGATTCAGTTTTCCTCCACAGTGGGAGACCGAAGCAAAAACCCTGTTGTAGACAAGAACCGAGGCAAGAGCCAGGCTTGGGTCCAGAGCCCCAAAGTCCTCGCCAGTCGAGACCTCGATGACACCAAGCTCCAAAAGTCCCTGTCCTTGCTGGAGCAAGAGGGAAAACTGGCTCAGCTGGGCCAAGACGGGCCCGATGGCCCAGAGGAGGGCCAGGAGCAAGAGTCCGAGCCGGACCTTGAACCAACTCCCGAGGTGATCCCTGAGACGGTGGTGAGCCGGGAGTTTCCACGGTGGGTCCAGACCAGCGACCCGCTCTACTTCTTCCAGCACCGGCAGCAGGATGCAGGTGATGGAACCATGGAGGTCAGGGCCATGCTGACTTGGAGCCTCAACCCCCAACTGGACAATGAGGCTCTGTTCAGCTGTGAGGTCAACCACCCTGCTCTGTCCATGCCCATGCAGGCTGAGGTCACTCTGGGTGAGTCACACTACAGTCTCACTGAACTCTCATGATAATAATTATGATATCATAATAGTGATGGGAATATAGCCCTGACACCTGAACCCAGACTCAGGGAATAAGTACTCCGGGATCTTTAATGACCACAGTGAGTCAAGACCTTGGTTTACCGTTTTATCTGAATGACGGCATCACCTACAGTGTCCTGGTCACTACACTGGGGCATTGGGATCTTACTTATTACCACCAGAGGGTGCCCATTCATGGTCCAACAGCCCCCATTTGCAGCAACAATGTAGTTTTTCCAGGAAGTCTGTCATTTAAATATTAGACAAGTACTATGAACAAAGCAGTATGTTTGCAAGCGTGTGTAAAAAACATTGTTGAGATTAACAGAACAGTAAGGAGAAAATGAGAAAAACAATAATGTGCTCATGAATACAACTAATGCAAACTCCCTTGGACATGGTGGCATAGTGTAGTTTACTTCAAGTCAAGTCAATTTTATTTGTATAGCCCAAAATCACAAAATTCAGATATTGTGATTTTGTGCATCCAGGGCTTTACAGTTCGTACAACACAACATCCCCTGTCCCTAAACCCTCACATTGTACAAGAAAAAAATGAAAGAAAATCCTCAAGAAACCTCAGGAATGAAAACAGAGTAGGTTCCCTCTACCAGGATGGACACGCTGTAATAAGTGTTGTGTCCATATGATGTAAATAATACGTTTAGAACAGGAAATGTTGAGTATGACCATAAATGGATAATATAAATAAATTAAATTGTGGTGTATGTGGAGGATGAGGAGAGAGGATCCATTGCAGACTTGATGAACCTAACCCCTTAGCCTTGTGGTGCTAAGACCCTTAGCACCACAAGCTCCTTGTAGTGGTCTGAGAATGATGAGAAAACACAAGACAGAAGTCTGGGAACAAAACAGATTTTTACAGACTGTTTCCTTCCCGGGTCAGAGACGGTCAGAACGCATTGGTAGTGATGGACACATGACCCTGATCCTGCCTTCTCTGCAATACCTAACCAGAACCTTACCTAGGACCTAACCAGAACCTTACCAAGGACATGAGCAGAACCTTACCAAGGACATAACCAAGAAATTTACCTAGGACCTAACCAGAACTTTAAGGATATAACCAGAACCTTACCTAGGACATAACCAAGAACCTTACCTAGGATATAATCAGAAACTCAGGACATAACCAAGAACCCTACTGAGGACATAATTCAATTCAATTCACTTTATTTTTATAGCCCAATTTTACAACACAGTTGTCTCAAAGTGCTTTACAAAATCCAGTCCAAAGTGACTCAGACATCCCCCGTCCTTAGACCCTCCTTCTCGGCAAGGAAAAACTCAAAAACCCAGTGGGAAAAAGGAGAAACCTCGAGGAGGACCACAGTGAAGGAGAGATCCACTCCCATGGACGGACAGGCTATAGATGAATCAGGACTGACAGACATCTATCTGATGATGAAATAATAGTCTTTAAAGATGTTTCAGTCTGTAGAGATGCCGTAGGGTGGGGGCAGAAGGGTGGGTCCAACCAGGCAGGTGAAGGTTCATCAGGGGCCTCGATGAGTCGCATCAGGAGTCGTCATCGTTGGGCCTCGTGCGGATGAACTGAAACAGTAGCCACTCCCCCGAAGGGGAGTGGGGAGAAGGACTCCGGGTGAATAGTGATGTAAAGACCAAGTATAAAGTAGATCCTGTTTATTAATGACAGACAGTGGTGCATGGTACCAGAAAGAGATGATAGAGCTCAGTGACTGTACTTCCCCCAGTATTCTCACTCCTAGGGCAGCTTAGACTGAACTGTGGTTTTAAGTCTACCTTTAACTACCCTGACCATAGGCCTTTTGAAACAGAAATGTTTTTAGTCTAGCCTTAAATGCACAGACTGTGTCGGCCTCTTTAATATTAATTGGGAGTTGGTTCCATAAGATAGGGGCTTGGTAGCTAAAGACTCTAGCTCCTACTGTGCTTTTATGGACCCGTGGAACTACCAGTAGACCTGCATTCTGAGACCGCAGTGTTCTATTTGGATGGTACGGGACCAGAGCATCTTTAAGATAAGAGGGGCCCATCCCATTAATGGTTTTATAAGTGAGGAGTAGGATTTTAAATTTAATTCTGAACTCAATAGGAAGCCAATGAAGGGCTTGGAGTATGGGGGTGATGTGTTCTCTTCTACTAGTTCCTGTTAGTAAACGAGCCGCTGCGTTTTGAACCAGCTGAAAACTTTTTAGGGAACTTTTAGGACACGCTACTAATAGGGAGTTACAGTAATCTAGTCTAGATGTAACAAAAACATGGATTAGTTTTTCAGCATCATTTTTAGATAGGATATTTCTAATTTTGGCTATGTTACGCAGGTGAAAGAAGGCTGTTCTACAGGCTTGATTAATATGAGCTTTAAATGATAAGTCTGGCTCAAATAAAACTCCTAGGTTTTTAACTGTGGTGCTAGAGGCTATTTTCACATTATCTAGAGTTACTAGTTGCTCAGATAGGGACTCTCTAACACTTTTAGGGCCTAATATAATAACTTCAGTTTTATCAGGGTTAAGTAACAGATAGTTCACAGACATCCAGGTCTTTATGTCTCTAACACAGGCGCTAAGTTTATGTACTAGCCTGATCTGATCGGGTTTAATTGATAAGTATAGCTGTGTGTCATCTGCGTAGCAGTGGAAATTTATGCCGTGTTTTCTAATAATATTACCCAAGGGCAGCATATATAGAGTAAACAAAATGGGCCCTAGGACTGACCCTTGTGGGACACCATAGGTGACTCTTGAGTATGATGATGATTGCTGGTTAACGCTAACAAACTGGAACCTATTAGATAAATAGGATTTAAACCAGGAGAGAGCGGATCCTCTAATGCCTATGTCCTGTTCCAATCTCTGCAGTAAGATGCTATGGTCGATTGTGTCAAACGCAGCACTTAGATCCAGCAGGACCAGAACCGAGCCCAGCCCATCATCAGCAGCCAGCAACAAGTCATTAGTGACCTTGACTAGTGCTGTTTCAGTGCTGTGATGGGCCCGAAAACCAGACTGAAAATCTTCAAATAAACTATTGCCAAGAACCCTACCTAGGACCGAACAAAGAACATTATCTAGGACCTAACCTCAACCACAGAGGTGTTAGGGGACCATGCTGGGAAACACTATTTGAAGGTGAACAGTCTTTGACACAAGACACAGGAGATGTGCAGTTTGAGATGTATAGGTGCTGTTGCTACTCAAATTTGGAACATAACTAAATCTCTATGAAAAATAAACAGTGGAAAACCACAGAATTCATTGAATTGGAGTGAGAATAATAAACAGTAAATGAATCATCCTGAGCCTCCAGCAGAGTTTGTACTGGTACATGTGAAGGACGTCAAGTGAGTACATGCTCTTACCAACATGTACTATTATTACTTCTCATTTATTCAAAGTGAACGTTGAGTTGAAACAGCAGCAATGTTGTGTTTCATTTTCCTCTCAGCTGCTCCCAGAGGACCAAAGCTGTCCATGAGTCCCAGTAAGGCCAAGGTGGGTGACACAGTCCGGATCACAGTCCAGGGCTTCCAGCTGGGACCTTCTGCAGTGAGTTTCTACTGCAGTGATTCGTTCATCAGGAAAATGCAGAAGGAGCAGAAGGTTTAGTGTGAAATGTGTTTTAGAGGGAAATATTGTACTTTTTACTCCATTTTTCCAACAGCTTTAGTTAAAGGTGGGGTGGGTGATTCTTTTTTGCAGCATTTTTTAAAATATTGCCTGAAAACCTTTTCACATTCCCACTGCACACACTAAAATAGAATGTTTGCAAAAAACTCGAAACATTTTGGTCCGGTCTAGAGGGTGTATTCAGAGGAAAACTGACCAATCAGTGTACTGATCATCTTTACATTTATTGGCTGTCTAATACGTCCATCAAATACCTATGCACACACCCCCACCCCTCCCTTCCCAACGGCTCCCCGCTCCACCCCCTCCCCCTCCCACTTGACCCCTCCCCCCATTTTGCGCGTTCACTGTGTCGTCGTCACTCGACCCCCCACAGCTCTGGCAATCAGGTGAGCAGACACAGCTTCGAAAGCCAACATTCAAGTTAGCTCACACAGATATATCGTTGCAACAATGGCAGAGAAGAAGACGTCGACTGGCAGCAAAATCAAGGGGAAACTGTTCTTGAAAAAGCAACAGCCATGCGGAAGCTAACAGAAGAACGAAACAGGACAAGAGTGCGGCACGGCTCGGTACGGCTTTCCAGCGCTGGCGCCAGCTAAAAAGTGAGAAGGTGCTCCAGACGGATGCCAAAGTCACAGAATTTTTACTGGATATGTAAGATGTTGTCTTCTAATTGCATAATATTTTGACATACTGGTCGGTTACGGGTATTGTAGGCCTATTCAACCAGTCAGTGAGAAAATGAAAGATGATGACAAACTTATTGTCAATCGAGTGACATAAGCATAATTCCAGCATGTTTCGCTAAGCTACCTACTCTGTCAACTACAAGGCTAAGCTAAGTCTGAGCTTGAGCTCTCGTCATGAAAACTCTAAATACAAAAATAACACGTGAACAATACTGTGATTACCGCAATTTGATTATCGCAAATTTATGGTGACTAAAACAGAAAGGTGCCTTTATCCCAGAGATACCCCATACCCCCGTGTGAGTCGTTCCGTTTGTTGCCCGTGAAATAAAGCGCCCGCAAGTAAATAAGTCAGTAACATAAATCATTCAAATTCAGGTATGTGGTAGGCTACTACGGGCAAATGCATACTACTTATAAAATAATCCATGTGACTGTAACCTATGATGGCTGGCTAAGGACATGATACAGCAGGCTATGTACATCGTATCATTACTGCAATAACAAAGTAATTGACACACGTATCCAATCAACTAGTGGAAATCTAACAGATACTCTAGTTTGAATTTTATGTCAATATTCTTGAAATTACAATAATGAAAGACTGTTTAATGTTCACAAATCTTGTGAAGACGACATTGCTTGAAGTTAGCAAAGCGGTCACTGTCTGTCATGCTATTGGTGTGAATGCTCGTGAACTCCTGTGACCCCTCGAGAGTGTGCGCGTTCATGTATCCATGAATCGTGAAGGCGTGGTTTCGAGGGGTGAGCTGAAGAGGAGGAGGCCGAGCCTTTGGGAGGAGGGGAGGGAGTGTATATTTTCAAAATCTCACTTGTGTTGAATAGCTGTAACCATTTTTTCCAAGATCTCCCACTCCACCTTTAATATTCCTATAAAGATTTTACAGGCTCATATTTTTAAATTGTTCCTTTTCTTTAAAAATGTCTTATGCATTGTGTGTGTACTGGGTGTACTGTGCTATATAAGGTGTTTTAAACAAACTCATGAAAGGCAGCGATGTTTAACATTAATTCAACCAAAATATCTAAAATTATCTCCAAGTTGATGAATTATGAAATTGCTCTAATGTGTTTGTTACTGATAACTGATAATTACTGAAACTGGTATAGTATACTATAATAATATAAACCAGTCTTTCGCTTATGATACTTTAAGTATATTTTTCTGATAATATTTATGGAGTTTTACTTAAGTTACAATTTCCATTCAGGATTCTTACTTGTAATTGAGTATTTTAAGTTTAAAGTATACTACTTTTGCACAAGTAAAGAATCTAAGTACTATGTCCACTACTGGTTTTAAGTTGAAGTTTCCTTCAAACTTAAAACCAACAAAACATGAAGTGAAAAAATCCAGAGCATTGTTAAAGTGAACCTTTACTGTACTCAGCTCAACCTTATCTGTATAAAACAACCACAGCCAACACAAAATGCTGTACATAACAGTCAAACAATGGAATAAAAAAGCAAATAAAATAGAATAGATAAAGGAAATCTATAAAAGACAAAACAAAAAAAACAAACCTAAACAAAAAAATAAATGAAAGCAATCATTTAAATACTTAACTAATTTTAAAACGTACCCTAAAGGGCACAGGTAGGCAGTGAAGGGAGGCCACAATGAGAGTTATGCGTTCCCTATTACCTGCTCCAAGTGGCTGCATTCTCCGACTAGAGACATGCATGTTGGACTTCTAAATGAAGTGCTTTGCTGTAATCCGATTGAGATGTTATGAAGGCGTTGACTACTGTCTCAAAGTGATGTTGTGCAAGGAAACTTCATCTGTGTCAGCTGACCAATCTAAAACTTTGCTAATTCAACATTACTTCATTACTTTTGGCATGCCAAAGAGCCCAAGTTAATGGATGAGAGTTCACTGGGGTCAAACACCATCACTTCCACCCTATTCTCATTAAGAAGGTATTTTTATATATATCTGGATGTCAATGGTATGAGATGCCATACCTTCTCAGGGTAGTTCCCAGATGTATTAAATTCTACAAAAACAAAATAAGATGGGACCACTCAGCAGCTCTGAGCCCCACAACTATTTAACATGTGATGTCACCAATTAAACAAATCTTCAAAATAAGATGAGTAGCGGCAATAATGAAAACTTTATTATAAATGGTGGAATGCTTTTGATATAAAGTCAAATATTTTCTAAAATGCAGTGTGTGTGTGTGTGTGTGTGTGTGTGTGTGTGTGTGTGTGTGTGTGTGTGTGTGTGTGTGTGTGTGTGTGTGTGTGTGTGTGTGTGTGTGTGTGTGTGTGTGTGTGTGTGTGTGTGTGTGACAAAGAGTGAGGTTTTTCCAGAGCCCATGTTCACCTGGACCAAGGTGGGGGGGCTCCTGCTGGATGGCAGAGAGGTGCATGATGGGAGAGAACTGGTTCTGGAGAGAGTTCCTGCAGAACTCAATGGATCCATGTTCCGCTGCACGGCCCAGAATCCTCTGGGCTCCACCGACACACACACACGCCTCATTGTGTTCGGTGGGTGTGATTCTGAAGGTGTTTCTACAGAACATTTTATATGTCCTGTTAAGGTGTGAGTGATGAAGAAGGGAGGAGGTTTTACAGGAGAATGGACAGCACCTGATTTCATAGATCCATGGACACGTTGCTTCACACCTGCTCATTGGAGCTCTCTGACTAGCCACATCTGTCTACTGGTGTTACCCAAAATACTCAGAGCCTGATGATATTCACTGGATGTCAACTCAGTATTACAGTGTTTTGCTGGTAGAGGAGATGAGGGGTTTGGATGTATCTGCAGACGGTTTCACAGGTGTGGTCTCTGGTTCTAGAAGGTTGTTATGATAACATTATAATATCTAATAGAAGAATAGAACAGAATAGGCTGACTTTGTTTGGTTTAGTGTAAAAAAGCAGAGATGATAATGAGAAGTCTTCTTTACGCTGTAAAAAATGCTTGTGATTATTAGTTCAGTTTACTCAAAGAAAAAGCTTCTTATGTTGCGTCTGTTTTTACAGATAATCCAAGCCTGAAGAAAGGAAAAGAAAATTTTATCGGTGGTAAGTCTTTCTATATTACTACTAGGTGAACAAACCTTACCTCAGCCAATCTTAAGTAATGTTAGGTAGAATTAAATATGCAAGTGGTATTTTTGCTGAATTTCTCTGTCCAACTGACATTAATGATGAGTTTTTGCAGTTTCAAGTTTTTGAATATTCAAGCCCATCACTAGTTAAAACTGGATTTGGATCCAGGAGAGTGCCAAAGCTCTTCTGCGAACGTTTTATTGAAATAACGTTATTATCTCACTATATATATATATATATATATATATATATATATATATATATATGTGACCAGCTAGCATCATGATAGCAAACAATGCTAACATAGGGCCAAGTCTCCCAGAAGTTCCGGTAAACATCTTGATAGACGACAAACATCTCCCCGAAATGACTTTTTGGAACTTGGGATGTTAATAACACGTTTATGATGTACGGCAAATATGAGCTTCCCCTGTTTGAAAGATCACAAATCACCACTCAAGCATACATAAACTAAATAGAAGTGGTCCAAGTACAGAACCTTGTGGGACTCCATGGCAAACTTTGGTATGTGTGGAGGATTCATCATTGACATGAACAAATTGAGTTTGAGCTAAAAAATATGACTTAAACCAGATTAGGGTGGTTCCTTTGATGCCGATTCGATGCTCCAGTCTCTGTAAAAGAATTTGATGGTCAATGGTGTCAAATGCAGCACTAAGGTCTAACAGGACAAGTACAGAGATAAGTCCTTTGGGTTTGTAACTTTAACTAATGTGGTCTCTGTGCTATGATGCACTCTAAATCCTGATTGAAGATCCTCAAATAGACTATTGTTATAGAGAAAGTCACACAGCTGATTGGCTATAACTTTCTCAAGTAGCTTAGACAGAAAGGGAAGGTTTGATATATAGTGATAGTCTGTAGTTGGCTATATACAAAAAGTGTAGGAAAGTTGAAATTCAAAAAGTGACTAAAATTCAAAGAAATTCCACAAGCAGTTAGGATTAGGTCAACTATCTGTCTCCAAACCTACACAATCTACCTCTATCAATACAGTCTCTCAACAGATAACCATCTGCAGGAGACAAAAATGATGAATCCACTATGTAGAATGTCCAAGTGCCTTCGTCACTTTAACTAGTACTAGTACTGAACATCAACTGGATGGTTTACTACATCAGATCATATTTAACAATATGTGTCAGGACCAGAATGAACAGAGGACTCAAATGAAATGAAAATTGCAATGAAAGCCTACTCTCCAAACTAAATACTAAGTCTAACTAAGGAACCTAACTACTCTCACAATGTTGAAATGGAAAACTAAACTTGAAAGAAAACGCTTCACCAAAGTGGGAAGGAATAACTAATAATGGTTTATCAAAACAAAACTCACTCGCTGAGGAGGAGAAAAACACTGATTTTCTGAGACTAAATAACCTAAATATCTTATCTAAGCTAGAAACAAAAAACAATTCCGAAGGATGAAAAAACTACCAGAAAATACTAAACCAAACCAAAAACAATCCCACAGGACGAAAAGGCTCCAAAACACTCACATAGCTGAAACTAAAAAGACTACACTTGAAGGCAAGGCAAAGGCTATGGGGCAAGGACTGGCTTTGGTGCAACGACACGGACGAAGGAAGACACTTCAGCACAAGACAAGGGGAGACGCAGACTATAAATACACATGGGGGGAAATGGGGAACAGGCGGACACAATCAGGAATCAGGGCAGACGATCAGACTGGTGACACATGAGGAAGGGCAAGTGACCTGAAACAAGAGGAGGGTTAGACTTTCAAAATAAAACAGGAAATGTACACAAGACAAAAACCCCAGACAAGACAACCTCACCACTGTGACACTATGCAAGAGAACCACACTACATCTCCCATAAGTCACCAGGAGGTCAATAACTAGGAGTAGCTACTGGTTATTAAACAGTGATGCTAACTAGTAGTAACTACTGGTTAGTAGACAGTGATGCTAACTCGTAGAAGCTACTGGTTATTAGACAGTGATGCTAACTAGTAGTATGTACTGGTTAGTAGACGGTGATGCTTACTAGTAGCAGCTACTGGTTAGTAGACAGTGATGCTAAGGTTTCAGATGCTATTGAAGATTCTCTTCTCCCCAAAAAGCAAAACTCAAACCCACTGACAAAACCTTTAATTCCTTCAACCAGTGCAACTCTGTCCTTTACATTTTACAAAACGTAAAATACCATTTGCAGCAGCCTTGTATGAAAAAAACAGTATTTGTTTTGTTAATTTACCAGTCATGATGCATTTATCGTGGTGCTGCTCTGAAATTCATGTTGTTGTTTGCAGCCATCAACTCAGCCGTTAGTCAGAGCTGCTCCACCTACACCCCAACCTTCACCTTCACCTTCCTGCTGCTCAGCTCCACCTGTGAGCTGTCATGACCCTGAAGAACCTGTTGTAGCTGAACATCCACCCAGCACCAATCCGTAAAGACAGATACTGTAGAAGCAGGATGATGCAGGAATGATCGTGGCATCATTATTCTGCAGGATGTGGTGGCAACATTGGTACCAACACAGCAGCTGATGTAGATCCAGAGAGATAGTTTCAGTTTCCTGTTTCCCCCACTCAACAAAAGCTGATATTTCTGAAAACTCTGTAACACAACATCTTCTTTTACATTATTTTAATTTGTGACCTCACAGAGGGAGAGAGATCCTGTTATTATACCTCCTGTAAAGGCTTTTAACTCTTCCATTCAGATTCTTTAGGACTTTTAAATGAGAGTAACAGTTTTGCTTTTCTTTAAGATGAATATATACTGTATTTATTTATTTCAGCATTTAAGACATTTTCAACAAATCAGGAATTTGTTTCATGTTGTGGTGAAGAAATTCAGTCTCCAGAGGAAAACAGTTGATTTTTCTGCAGATATGGATCCTAAACAATTTTTGATATGTGCATATTTTGACAAATGTTTGGCAAGATGAGAAAGTGAAAATCTGTTTAAAATACATTTTTAAGAATCATTCATCAAGTCTCTCTAAATGTACATTTTGTGTTCATGTTGGTTTTGTAGTATATGGGATCTATTTACTTCAGTGGAACCACTCCCCTAGTTACTATGCTAACCCTAACCTCTGCCAGCGTGGTGATATGTAATTGAGACTTGCACTAAATCCAAGTAAAAAGTCACTGTTCATTTTACCTCTGAGCTGGATTATTTATTTACAATTAATATGTTGAAGTAAAGACACAAGAAATCGGTGATGAGTAATCCGGACCCTAAAGAACTACACAACATGAAAAGTTAAACCAGAGGGAAGGAGAAAGGATGAAATAAAGCCAGAGACAAAGACAAAAGCAAGAGGTGAAATGGAAACTAGCAAAGGATCCATTTGGAAAGGAAAGTTTCTGCTTGAAAACTCAGGTTAAGATGCTGAGTTTAATTCCTGCAGCTGTCAGAGGAGTTGGGTTCTGTCCTGTTGGTGTAACAACATCATCTGAACCATGTGAGAACAGAGCGAGAGCGAGAACAGAGCGAGCATGAGCGAGAGAAAAAACGCTGAATCCTTACTCCTCCGCTCCTCGATGTCTTTACTTTACAAAAAAATCAGGGAACTTCATGAAGCTAATAAAACCATTGACCTCCTCAGATCCAAAATCGCACATCTTTCAGACGACCTTGCAAAATCAACAATACTCACCAAAACCATGGACGCGGCCCATGAGCAATCCCTCCGCGAACTTTCCCTCCAAACCGATCTCCAGGATACAGTGCCCTGGGAGCCAACCACCCCGAGGCAACCATCCAAACCTCCACTAAACTCCGATCCACACTCCCTGGTCTGAGGTGATCATCCGAGGAGGGAAAAGAACCAACGGCTCTGGCAGATCCAAGCTCCAAGTCCCTCTTTTCCACCACGCTGAGGCCCTGTCCCCTGCCAGCCAGCCCTCCCCCACCTCCGGCCAGCCCTCCACCACAAGCCCAACGCAGACCTCTGCCACCACAGCCTCTTCACCCCCGCCTGCCTCCACTGACACCACCCGGACCCCCGACGGAGTCTCCCGCCCGCACCTACTACCTGCCAACATGGCTGCTTCTCCTGCGGTCCCTGTAGGCTCCTCTGTGGGATCTGCCGCCGACGCGGCGCCGCCGGACGCCGGCGTGAAGCAGACCTCGCTGGCGTGTGGTGGCACCCGGGCGCAGGCGGGTGCTTGCGGGGGGAGCTCCCCTCCAACGGCGTCCGCTGGCGTTCGGTGCTGTCCTGGTGGCGTCCATGATCCCGACTCTCCGCCACGGAGAACTTCGGCAGCCCCCCGTAGACTGGTGCTGCTAAAGGAAGCGGTGCGCCGAAACTCCGTCGGACCCGCTGGTACCGGCCAGGACTGCAGAGGCAGCCCCTCCGACCATGGGTGGGCGTCCGTGGGATTCAGGCAGCCGCCATCCACGTCACCACCACCGGCAGGCTCCCTATCCACCGGCCGCCCCCGTGAGCCTGCCGCCTGCACCGCCGATCAGCGTAGCCAAACTCCGCCTGGATCCCCACCTCCATTATTCACTCCGACTTCATTAATCATTGGTGACTGCACCATCAAAGGTACGCGCTTCTTCAATGCAAAAACAATCATTTTCCCCGGTGCCACGGCTGCTGTTATCGCCGATAAAATTCCTTCCATCCTCCGGTCACTTCCCTCATCCATTATCCGCATCATCATTCACGTTGGCTCATACGACACAGTGCAATCCCACTCCGAGTTGACCAAAACATCCTTCAGACATCTCCTCAAATCAGTTGAAAATCATAAATTGACTGTGTTCCTCAGCGGCCCCATGACATCCTCCCATAAAACAGAATGTTTCAGTCGTATCCTCAGCCTCAACACCTGGCTCCACTCCTACTGCAGCTCACACCGGATTCACTTCATCGACAATTTCAACCTCTTCTGGCAGAGACCGCACTTTTTCAATAATGACAATATCCACCTCAATAGACTTGGCAATAAAATCCTCACTGGAAATATCCAGCACGCTGTCCATACACTCAGCTGACTACCTGTGTTTACATTCCGCGCTCCCACCTCCGTCACGTCCCGGTCAGCCACCAAGCCGCCTTCAAACAGCCCCCCCTATCGGCCACCTCCAGTACTACAATCCTCACCGCTACACTCTGGAAATTGCTCCCCCTTCCGTCCACCTCCAGAACTACACGACTCACACTCACCTTCCGGAAATTGCTCCCCCTGCAGTCTAACTCCGGTATTGCAGCCACTCCCCCTTCTCCCCAATGCATCCCCAGCACCCTATGAACCACACCCACCTCCAACATGGCCCATTCCACCCATTCTGCCCTCACACAGACGTCGCTGGCAACAACTGAGAACCAACAGTGTTAATCCAAACAACCTCTGTCCAGTAACCACCAGCAAATTCAACCCACCTCACCCCCATGCCTCACCCACAATAGCTACCTTTGGCCTGCTCAACATCCGCTCCCTTACAAATAAAGAACTCCTCATCCAGGATCTCATCTCCACCAACAACCTTGACTTCCTTGCCCTCACCGAAACCTGGCAACAACCGACAACCACATCTCCCTCAATGAAGCCCTCCCTGCAGCCTACACCTACCACTCCCAACCACGCCTCTCTGGACGAGGTGGAGGCTTAGCGACAATCTTCCGTAAAACCATGCACTTTTCCACACTAACAACCTCCCCCGCCCCTTCATTCGAATCCATCACACTCCGCCTCAAAAACTCATCTCCTCCCCTTATCATCTCCACAGTTTACCGGCCACCAAAGTCAAAAAACAAATTCGTAACAGAAATCAGCTCCCTCCTCTCGCACCTGTGCACCCTCTCCCCCAGCATCATTCTCCTTGGCGATTTCAATATTCACATGGACAACCCCTCCAACTCACTGACTACTGACTTCATCTCCTGCCTCGATAGCTTTGGTTTTCAACAACACATTAACTTCCCAACACACTGCAAAGGCCACATCCTCGATCTACTCTGTTGCTCTGGCATCACCCCTCTCAACATAACATCATCCTCTCTCCCTGTCACCGACCACACCGACCACATCCCCCTTCCCCCTCACCCGAAATCTGGCATCCCCCGCATTATCACCTTCAGGAATATTAAGAACATCAACACCCAAGCCCTCACAGATGCCATCAACTCCATACCTCCACCAGTCCCACACTCCTCCCCTGATGATCTGGTCACTCACTACAACTCTAGCCTCAACAATATCCTGAACAACTTGGCTCCACAAAAGACTCGGTCCGTTTCCTTTTCACACTCTGCCCCTTGGTTCACCCCTGCCCTCCGTTGCCTCAAAGCCAAAGCCCGCCAACTGGAACGCCTCGCCAGGAAAACCTGCCTCACTATTCATAAAGAATTATATAACAACCATCTCCTTGCCTATAAAGATGCCCTCTCCTCAGCCAAAACCACCTACTACACCAATCTCATTTCATCCTCCACCAACCATACATACCAGATCCCTATTTTCCCTTGTTAACAAACTCACCCTCCCCCCGGACCCCCTGGCCTCTCTCCTTGTTTCCGATAACCTCTGCAACTCCATGCTGTCCTTCTTCAATAACAAAATCACCAGGATCCACAATCAACTACACAACCCTCGCTCCTCAAGCCAGTGTATGAAAAATTTCAATCTGGTTTCCGCCCCCTCCACAGTACTGAAACAGCTCTAATCAAAATCACCAACGACCTCCTCCTCGCTGCCGATTCTGGTTCCCTGGCCATCCTCATCCTCCTCGACCTCTCTGCTGCTTTCGACACCATCTCTCACACCATCCTCCTTGATAGACTTGCCTCCATTGGCATTACCGGTACACCACTCCTCCGGTTCAGATCCTACCTCTCCGCCCGCTCACAATTCATCAAAATCGGCTCCCACTCCTCCAACCCCTCCACTGTCACCTCCGGCGTCCCCCAAGGTTCTGTCCTCGGTCCAATCCTCTTCCTCATTTACATCCTTCCACTCGGCCAAATCTTCCGGAAACACAACATCCATTTCCATTCCTATGCCGACGACACCCAACTCTACCTCTCCACCTCACCCTCCGCCTCCTCTCCCCTCACTTCCCTTGTACACTGTCTGGACGATCTCAACACATGGTTTGTCTCTAACTCACTTCAACTGAACTGTAATAAAACTGAGATTCTTCTCGTTGGAACCAAATCCACACTCTCCACCTCCCATAACCTCGCCTTCTCCCTCACCAACACCACAATCCTCCCCTCAGCACAGGTCAAGAGTCTAGGTGTCATCCTAGACTCCACCCTATCCTACCAGGCCCACATCAACCACATCACCAAGACAGCATACTTCCACCTCAACCTCAACATCAACCGCCTCTGCCCCTCCCTCACACCTGCTTCATCTCCATCCTCATCCATTCTCTTGTCACATCCCGCCTAGATTACTGCAACTCCCTGTTCTCCGGTCTCCCCCTCAAAACCCTCCGCAAACTCCAGCTAGTCCAGAATGCTGCAGCACGGATCATTTCCAAAACCCCCTCTTCTTCCCACGTCACTCCCATCCTCCACCAACTCCACTGGCTGCCAATCCGTCACCGCATCACCTTCAAGCTACTACTACTCACTTTTAAAGCCCTGCATCACCCCCACATCTCTGATTTACTCCAAATTTGCACCACCCCACGCCCACTCCGCTCCTCCTCATCAATCACTCTATCTGTCCCTGCTGCCCACCTTCAGTCATTCGGCCATCGCTCCTTCAGTCATGCTGCCCCCCGCCTCTGGATCTCTCTCCCTCCCCATGTCAGAAACACCTCCACCGTCACCCAGTTCAAAGCTGCACTAAAAACCCACCTTTTCACCTTGGCCTACCCCACTGCTTAGCCCAATTCCTCTGTGTATATGTGTATATGTGTATGTGTTTGTATATGTATGTATCTATGTATATGTATGTATATACACACGTCATTTTCTGTATTTATTTATTTTACCGCTCCTATTTATTATACTTATTTATTAGCTATTACTTCTTCCTCCCATGTTCACTTTTTATTTCTTTTTATTTTTTAATTTAATTTAATTTTTTATTCTACTTGATGTATTGTTGATTTCATTGATGTTTTATTCTGCTTTGTAATGTCTAACACTACTGTTTTTAATATACTTCATGTAAGGCGACCTTGAGGCTGCGAAAGGCGCCCAATAAATAAAATGTATTATTATTATTATTATTTATGTCTCCATATCCGAGACACGACAAGACATTTATTTTTCTGTGGTTTGCAGTAAACTGTCACTATTTCCTCTGGAGTCGTGGTGAAGGAGGAGCTAAATCAGACTGTGAAACTGTGTCTGTTTTTCAACACTCAGTGATGGTCATGAGCTTTGAGTTGAGATCAAGGATAGAAACAGTCAGGATGGTTTTCCTTCCTGGGGTGTTGGACTAGAATCAGCTGATGTGGTCTAAGCTCCTGGTTAGACCTAGACCAGGTATCTGGTCTGGTCTGGAGGAAGAAGATCTGTCTGATGCCACCAAACCACAACGGCTGTGTTTATTGTTCAGTGTAGTATTCCTAAAGTTGCCCTACGGGTTTGTGTTCAGACATGTCAAAATAAAATACACTTTGAATAATAAATTATCTGATCTGTTTTTATCAGACTGAATAATAAATGATCGGACCATTATCAGACAGTTCAGCCTAATGAACAGAAATCAGGAAAACAGCATCAGCTAATAGGAGAAAAAATGGCTGCCAACATTTCTGCCATGAAGGCAAAACAACACAGGTGATGAAGAATTTACCTACATTTGCTAAATTTGTAAATTCACACATTTTCAAATTGATGGTATTTTTTTAATTTACATTTTATACAGAAATCAGCAGAATAAATGTACAGTGTTTACATACAGATGTTATGTAATTTATGAAGAGATAAAGTCTAATAACAGTGTGAGCATTAAAAGCAAATAAAAAGAAATAAATTAATTACATATCATAAACAGTATTTAACATGTCAGGTTTCTGATTGATTCTGGTTATGTCTCCATTATCACCATGGCAACAATCAAACCTTCAGAGACCAACCAGAGTTTAGAATCACTCTCAAAAACCAGGAAAACACCACATTTGAGGCCACAGTATTTAGATAATCATTGTTTCTACATTTTAAGACAAATCTTATTTTCATTTTAAATTCAGAACTTAAGTTAGCATTCTAGTCAAATTAAATTAATCTTGTTTATTTATTTATTTATTTACTTCAAGAATATATAACGTTTTATTAAAACTATGACTTTATTCTCCTTATATTATGAATTTTATCTTAAAGTTAATTCTGATACAATCAGAGCTTTGCTTATAATATTCAGACTATGATCATTTTCCCTCAGTGGCCCTCTCATCAAACGTATCCTTTTAAGTGCCTTTTTTTTTTGCTTTACATCTGAAAAAAATCTAACCAGATGGTTATGAGAAAGCATGTTCAGATGAATAAATTAAGTATTTGCTATATTAGAGTCTAAGATGGACACTAAATATGAACAAGTTCCAGTTCACATCAGTTTTTACTTAATTATATAAGCCAACAGGTTCCATTGAGTTCAGAAACCATCTGAAAACAACTGGATGGTTTAGCTGTCCAGCTGAGCTGGTCTTTACCTTCACTGAGACCCTCATCTCTTCATTTATTCTGCTTAAAATCAGACGTTGCTGCATCATTCACACAAGTTTGTTTATTTGTCTGTAAAGCACCTTTCACACAGTAGTTGGAACTCAAGCTGCTGCATACAAGAAAACCAGAAAAAAAACTTTTGACTATGGTGCAGGTTTTTTTATGATTCATATATTACTTCACTTTTAATATTAATATTATTTGTTTTTATTTTGCTTCCTATGAACATGGAAGTGCTTAATGTGTGCTGGTCAACAGACACAAACAGGTGTCTTTTAACTGACCACACATGGTTATGAGAAAGCATGAATCTAAATGTTAGTTTCTCACCTAAAAAACTAATTTAAACACTCAATACTAGGGGTGTGACGAGATCTCGTGAGATGCGATTTGACGTGATTGCTTGTGGCATTAAAATTCTGTCTCGCGAGATTTATCCAGCAAGCAGCCAGAATGATGGAAAACGCAGGTATTACTATTGGCGACGCCCCCGCCGCTTTTAAATCATTTGTTTGGCAGCATTTTGGGTTCCTGGCAGAAATGATGAATGGTAAGAGACTGACTGATAAGACACGGACAATATGCAGACACTGTATGCAAACAATGCCGTACAGCGCGGCCAATACAAGCACAATGCAGAGACATTTACAGCACTACCACAGCTCAGTACTCACATCAACAACTGCTGCTGACAGAGAACAACTTTTTGTTTTGCACATATTGTTTGCACTTGAAAAAAGGACAAATGTATATTTTTTCTATATATTTTAACTTTTATAACATTTTATTTTAGTTTCAATTTCTAGAGGAAGAAGTTCATTAAAAGGAATAAGTTCATTAAAAGTTAACACTTACAGAGTTATAAAATCCATGCACAACTCAGTGAAATAAAAGTCTGGTGTCCAGGCATTCATATAATTTGTTATTTAGTTTTCTTAAAATCTCGTCTCGATCTCGTGAACCCAATCTCGTGTCTCGTCTCATCTCGTGAGCTGAGTGTCTTGTCACACCCCTACTCAATACAGTGACATATTATTAATAAATCTGTGTTTTTGGGCTGTGCTGATTGAGTCTGGTCGAGCTGTTAAAGATGACGTTATAGAAAACTGTTGTAGCAACTTCCAATAACTCCATCAACCAGTTAGTGATGGACAGAAATTCATTTATAATTTATAATGCTCCTGCACTGATGCTGATGAGCCAGAAATAGAAAATGTGGCTGGAAGAATCAAAGTCTCCAACCACTTTATGAAGTTAATTAAAAACAATCTTAGTCCAATCAAGGCTTTTCTGGATGAATCTGCTTCCATATTAAAAGCAGAGGTGTCTATAGAACACAGATAACTCAACCAATGTCCAATGAGCCATGTCACCACCACATGAAGCCTGTTATAATAACCATAACTTACTAAATTTTCCACTGATTTTCAAACTGCTTGTTTTTTTATAAACATCATTAATGTTGTTCATACACACACACACACACGCACACACGCACACACACAGAGAAGAACCTTTACATAGGCAGAAATACCATGAAGTGAAAATGCTTTCTAATAAAATTACATTGCTATGTAAATTACATAGCACTGACAATTAAATAAAAATCTAAAGATTCAATCATCCTGTACCATAGCTGTGATAAAATCGTGGAACAAACCAAGCTGTTTGGAAATCATTGCCAGTGTAAACAGGAAGCAGATTGTGATAAACACAGATCTCAGACTGGTTTGACAGTAAAATCCAGTGATGAATCAGAGTGGCACCAGGACCAGGACCAGCAGCAGGAGCCATGATGCCTTCGTGGTTTCCTACAGTTGTCCCTGTTTGCTTGTTTAACAATCCTCCGCTGCCGTCTTTCTTCCACCATGTGAAATGACGATTCAGGAGGGGTACCTCGTGCCAGGTGAGAAAACATGGAGACCTTTGTGAAAGTTCATCTGGAGGTAGCATCCACCAGTACCCCAGCCCTCCAGGTGTGCCAGGGGACCTGCTGCGCTGTCATTGGCTGAGAGTCAGTGGCAGCTGCCAGACCAGCAGGGTGGTCTCTGTAGGTTCCGCACAGGTCCTGGGGTCTGGACTGGGGTGGTCTAACCCCAGCGGTCCTATTCTCCGGTATCCTTGGCCTCCGGAGAAGACGGCGGTGGAGGTGACTTTGCTGCGTTTGGCGTCTCCCTCCTTCCACAGCTCCACAGGCCGGCCCCTCACCCACACATCCGGGTCCTCGCTGACCTCATAGATGGACCCATCCTCCGGGCTGTGCTCCAGGGAGTCCGATGCCCGGGGCTGGTCTGACTGGGCCGTCAGCAGCTTCCCGGGCAGCTGGCAGGTGGAGTGGAGTCGGTACTGGAGCAGGAGGCGTTTGGGTTTCTCCTCCCTCTGGGAGTCCCGGGGGGAGTTGGCCAGTGCCATCCTCTGGGCGTCTCCTTTACCACCTCCTACTCCTCCTCCTTTACCACCTCCTCCTCCCTCCTCCCCCCCACTAAGGATGGAGTCCCTCCTCAGCAGGTCGGAGGACAGCGTGCTGCAGGCTGACACCAAGAAGTCAACAGGACCACAGTGAGCGTTCAGGGATGCCATCCCTTTACCTGGAGAAACAAAGGAATCCCAATGGAAAAATTAAATGGGAAAATGAAATTCCTCGTAATATCTCACCAGTAGATTTGGAACAAAAAAACATATATCAAAAAACTAACTCAAACTACTGGAGAGAATTTTCTCTTTGAAGATTATCTTAAGTGACTTCAAATGGAAGGATCTTGTAAATGGTCTGTTTAGAATGGAAAAATCAAACAAAAATAAAGTTAAAATGGGTTAGGGATCGATGAAAAAAGAGAAAGTACAGCAAACAATCTGTGACTCGTGAGCTACGTGTATTTTTGTTTTTTATACTTGTAAATTTGTCTTTTTTTTAAATACTAGTGCAGTGCCTGTAGGAGGAATGTATTCCTATAGAAAGTGGAAGCTTCAGTAGATTTTCATGTTTAAATGAAGAAGCTTTGGACTGTTACATGGTCTGAATATACAAATTGTACTTTGGGTAAGACATGGACATACGTTCAGATAAGGAGAGACATTCATATATAGTTATTGTAAGAAAAAGTTTGGAATTTATGTTGAAAGTGTTGTGGAGGGGGCGTGGCGCATCGGCTGCAGGAGAAAGGTGTGGAGAGGGCTCAGGGGAGCGGCGCCAGGTGAGAGTAATTGAGCAGTGAGTACAGGTGCGCTAATTACTCTCACCATCTCTTTTAAAACAGTAGCAGGCTGGACCCGGGAAAAAGAAGTCACGGAGCGGAACCAGCGGCTGCGTATGTGCGGCGTGTGTATGTGTACGTGTGTATATGTGTACGTGTGGGTTCAAATAAAGCACGGGGAAACCGTTGAACATAAAGAGGCTGGACTTGTTGTGGGTCTGTTCGGTGCCGGGGAACCCACGGGGGGGCAGCGAGACTGCCACATTTGGCGCCCAATAAGAACCCGGCACGGAGACCATGTCCGAGCCGCAGCAGACCCAGACAGTTACGGCGCTGGCCCAAATCTTGGCGGAGGTCGCCGCGATGAGCCGGGACCAAGCAGCGGCCAGCAGACAACAGCTCTCGGCGCTTCAGCTGCAGGTCGAGGGGCAAACACAGCTGCTGCAGAGGATGCTGGCTCGGTCGGGGGCAGCGGTACCGGGTCCCCCGCTCTCCGGCGTGACTCTGCAGCGGATGACCGAGAGGGACGACGCGCAATCCTTCCTCGAAATGTTTGAGGTGACGGCATCGGCGTGCGGGTGGCCGGAGGCAGAGTGGGCCGTGCGCCTGCTGCCACTGCTGGCGGGGGACGCGCAGACAGCGGCGCTCGGCCTGCCTGCCTCCTCTCGGGGACAATACCGGGCCGTGAAGAGGGCTGTCCTCGACCGGCTGGGGTATTCGGCGGAGGATCACCGGCGGAGGTTTCGCGGAGCCAAGCTGGGGCCCACCGACCGCCCCTTCGTCCACGCCCAGCAGCTGAGGGACGCCGCCTACAGATGGCTGCAGCCGGGGGAGACCGCAGGCGAGGGGCAGCTGATGGACAACATAATCTTGGAGCAGTTCGTGGAGGGGCTGCCGGCGGGCACCCTGGAATGGGTGCGCTGCCACCGCCCCGCCGACCTGGCGACGGCCGTCACCCTCGCGGAGGACCATCTGGCCGTCCTCTCCCGGGGCCAGACATCGGAGGCGCGGCCAGTGTCCTCCGGCCGTCCCAGCCCGGCACCCCGCAGGAGACCCGCCACAACACCCGACCCCCCTCCCGAACCATCCACCCGTCCCACCCCTGCCCCTCGCACTAACGTCCCCTCTCCTTTTTTCCCACAGGGTCCAGCCGCTACGGGCGCTGCTCCTAGCCCACAGAGGGTCCCTCAGGCGGCAGGGCAGGAGTGCTGGAGGTGCGGGCAGCCCGGACATTTCCGCCGCAAGTGTCCGCTAATGGAGGTTGGGCAGGTGATCCGGGTTGTCGGCCCCCCGGCACCCTCCCCCGGTCCAGGAGAGACGTACAGCGTTCCGGTAAGGATTCAGGGGGGTACACATCAGGCAATGGTGGACTCGGGCTGCATGCAGTCTATAGTTCACCAGAACCTGATTCGACCTGGGGCATTGTTAGAGGCAGGATGGGTGGATATCAGGTGCGTGCATGGGGATATTCACAGATATCCTGTGGTGCCGGTGGAAATTCGCTACAAGGGTAAAAAGCATAATGTGAAGGCTGCGGTTAGTTCCCGCCTGGCGCATCCTCTGATCTTGGGCACAGATTGGCCGGGGTTTGATAAACTAGTGGGGCAATGTGTGGGGGTGCGCTCACGACCGACAGGGACAGGGGATATGTGCGCTGTGCTTAGCGGCGACGCGAGGTTGTCCGACGCTGCAGACGGGGAGGGGGAGCCGGCGGTGCCTCCACCGGAGGCTCCGCAGGTTCCCGTGTTTGACTCCATGGAAGATTTTCCACTCGAGCAGTCTCGTGACGATACTATGCGCTTTGCCTTTGACCAAGTGATACGAATTGATGGTCACATGGTGCGCCCTGACGCAGCGCTATCATATCCACATTTTTCTTTGCGCAGGGACAGATTATACAGAGTGAGTCATGACACTCAGACAGGCGACATAATAACCCAGTTGTTGGTCCCGAAAAGCCGTCGGGAAATAGTTTTCCAGGCGGCTCATTACAACCCGATGGCTGGACACCTGGGATATGATAAAACACTGAACCGGATAATGGCCCGATTCTATTGGCCAGGCATTCGGGCAGACGTGCGCCGCTGGTGTGCGTCTTGTCCCGAATGCCAGTTAGTTAACCCACCGGCCGTCCCGAGAGCGCCATTGCGCCCATTACCACTGATGGAGGTCCCATTTGAACGCGTTGGGATGGACCTCATCGGGCCATTTCACCGGAGCGCACGGGGATATCGCTTTGTGTTAGTCCTGGTGGATTACGCAACGCGATATCCAGAGGCAGTGCCGCTGCGCACCATCTCTGCAAAGAGTGTGGCGCAAGCGCTGTTTCAAGTTATCTCCCGAGTCGGGATCCCGAAAGAGATCCTGACTGACCAGGGCACCCAATTTATGTCACGAACACTGAGAGAACTGTACGGGTTATTGGGCATCAAGTCTATTCGAACCAGCATCTACCACCCTCAAACGGACGGCCTCGTGGAGCGCCTGAATAAGATCTTGAAGTCCATGATCCGTAAGTTTGTGCACGATGATAATCATAATTGGGATAAATGGCTACATCCTCTGTTGTTTGCAGTGCGCGAGGTACCCCAGGCCTCAACGGGATTTTCTCCCTTTGAGCTGCTGTTCGGCAGGAAACCACGGGGGGTTCTGGACCTGGTTAAAGAAAGCTGGGAGGACGGTCCAAGCCCAAGTAAGAACGAAGTTCAGTACGTCCTGGACCTGAGAGCAAAACTCCACACACTAGGGCAGTTATCACGTGAGAATTTGCTCCGGGCCCAGGAACGTCAGCAGCGTCTGTACAACAGAGGATCGAGGCTGAGACAATTTTCACCGGGAGATAAAGTGCTTGTATTGCTCCCATCTTCCAATTCCAAATTACTCGCCAAGTGGCAAGGGCCCTTTGTGGTCACACGGCGAGTGGGTGACGTTGACTATGAGCTTGTGCGATCTGACAGGGGAGGGGCAACACAGATTTATCACCTCAACCTCCTTAAAGCGTGGAGAGAGGCGGAGCCTGTTTCCCTGGTGACGACAATTAGAGAGAGAGATGAGTTGTGGCCCGAGGTACCAAAATCGACCAATCCTGCCCCGCTCCGTTGTGAAGACCATCTCTCACCGTCCCAGGGAGCAGACATTGCCAGGTTGCAGCAGCGTTACGCTGATGTGTTTTCCCCCCTGCCAGGACGCACAAGCCTTATTCAACACTGTATCGAGACTCACCCAGGGGTGACGGTGCGTTCGCGGCCCTATCGGCTACCTGAACACAAGAGAAAAGTGGTTCAGGCTGAATTGAAAGCTATGTTGGAGATGGGTGTAATAGAAGAGTCCAACAGTGCCTGGTGTAGCCCCATCGTTCTTGTAACCAAGAAAGATGGGTCTATCCGGTTCTGTGTGGACTATCGCAGGGTGAATGATGTTTCACAGTTTGACGCCTATCCAATGCCCCGGGTCGACGAACTCCTGGATCGCCTGGGCCCTGCTCGCTTTTTCACGACGCTGGATTTGACCAAGGGCTACTGGCAGATTCCCTTGTCTCCAGAGTCCAAGGAGAAAATGGCCTTCTCCACTCCGTACGGTTTGTACCAATTTGTCACACTTCCGTTTGGGTTGTTTGGGGCCCCAGCCACTTTTCAACGCCTCATGGACCGGGTGCTGCGTCCCCATGCCGCATATGCTGCCGCCTACCTGGATGATGTCATCATCCACAGTAACACCTGGGCGGAGCATGTGCGGCAGGTGGCCGCGGTGCTCGAGTCACTGAGGCAGGCGGGGCTTACGGCCAACCCAAAGAAGTGTGAAGTTGGACGGAGGGAGGTACGGTATCTGGGGTACCACTTGGGCGGCGGGCAGGTGCATCCGCAGGTAGACAAGACAGCAGCGATTGCAGCCTGCCCAAGGCCCAAGACCAAAAAAGAGGTGCGGCGGTTTTTGGGGCTGGCCGGCTATTACCGGCGATTTATCCCCAACTTCGCAGAGCTGACCAGCCCTCTAACCGACCTCACCCGAAAGGGTGCTTCAGATCCGGTCCAGTGGACGGAGCAGTGCCAGGTGTCGCTTGAGAGGGTAAAGCAGGCCCTCTGTGGGGAGCCTCTTCTCCACACACCTAACTTCTCCCTCCCTTTTGTCTTGCAGACTGATGCGTCGGGCAGGGGGCTGGGGGCCGTTCTGTCCCAGCGGGTGCGGGGCGTCGATCGCCCAGTGCTGTACATCAGCCGCAAGCTGTCGGAGAGGGAGGCCAGGTACAGCACGGTGGAGAGGGAGTGCCTGGCCATCCGGTGGGCGGTCGATGCTCTGCGGTACTACCTGCTGGGGCGCCCATTCACCCTCTGCTCGGACCACGCTCCCCTTCAGTGGCTCCACCGCATGAAGGATGCCAACGCCCGGATCACTCGGTGGTATCTAGCTTTACAGCCTTTTAAGTTCACAGTGATCCATAGGCCGGGGGCGCAGATGGCCGTGGCCGACTTCCTTTCCCGCTCCCATGGGGAGGCGGGGGGGGGGAGTAGGTTGGGCCGGACGGCTCCCCGGCCTAAGTCGGGCGGTGGAGGTATGTGGAGGGGGCGTGGCGCATCGGCTGCAGGAGAAAGGTGTGGAGAGGGCTCAGGGGAGCGGCGCCAGGTGAGAGTAATTGAGCAGTGAGTACAGGTGCGCTAATTACTCTCACCATCTCTTTTAAAACAGTAGCAGGCTGGACCCGGGAAAAAGAAGTCACGGAGCGGAACCAGCGGCTGCGTATGTGCGGCGTGTGTATGTGTACGTGTGTATATGTGTACGTGTGGGTTCAAATAAAGCACGGGGAAACCGTTGAACATAAAGAGGCTGGACTTGTTGTGGGTCTGTTCGGTGCCGGGGAACCCACGGGGGGGCAGCGAGACTGCCACAAGTGTGAATGTCAGTTTTAAAATTGTGTTGATAGGCCAAGTAAAACCTGACTTATGATAAATCTGTTTATTTTATATTTTTCCATGTTACTGCTATATGTGTTATAAATAAATTATTCTGTTCTGTTAGGTGATAGTGCTGGGATTTCCTGAGGGTCGGTGAAGGTGTCTTGGAATCAGACCTGTGTTAGCGTGAGGAATAAACTAGCAGCTTATACTGATATAAAATATTTCATATCTGTGGATAACGATTATTATTGAAAATTTTAATTATTTATTTTTGATATTGACCAGAAGAAAAGACTCATTGCAACACTTTTATTTTTTACCAAATAAAATATATGATCTTGTTCTATAAATACAAAAAGTTTATTTCTCTCAAATTTGACTAAATTATCTAAAAAATAATAATTATAAATTCATAAAAATTACAAATTGTTGAAACAAGAGATACACATTGAGAAAATTAAAGTAAACATTTCAACAAAATATTTAACAGATTTAATCATTTGTAGATATTTTAATCCGCATTTTCACTTGGAAAAAATATATTTTAGCTTTAAGTCCTGAACCTCAACCCTCAGATGCTGCTACAGGGAAACACTGATATATAGGACATGTGCCGCTTCATTTTTATGAGCTGAAATAAAAGATCAAAGTCCTGTTCTATACAGTAAAATGTTAAAATATTAACTTATGTTCATAAATTAGTTTAAATCCCTGTTAGTGAGAACTTCTTAGTTCTCTCAGGTTTTGTGGACTCTCAGACTGACTGGTCCCCTTTGGTGCTGACCTGTGATCTTAGGGATCCCCTCAAGGGTGGGAACAGGGAAGGTGAGGATGATGCCCTGACTGGTTCCGACCCACAGCAGACCCTGACAGACCAGCAGGCTGGAGACACAAACCAGACCTGGAATAAAAACAGAACCATTTACATGACCAGGATCCAGAAACTAATCCAGTCCATGGTTTACAGTGGTACAGGACCTGGACAGGACCTGGTACAGGATGTTCACAGTACCCATCAAAGCTGCTGGTCATTGTGGATTTTATGTTATCTATATTCAGTGTCTACAGCAGGAATCACCAACCCTGCTCCTGGAGAGCTACCATCCTGCATGTTTTAGGAATCTAAACATGCAGGATGATAGCTCTCCAGGAGCAGTGTTGGTGATCACTGGTCTACAGCCAACTGAGCATTAACATTCAGTAGGTCTGTGAGGTCTATGGGGTCTGTGAGCCTGTAGGTCTTATGAAGCCTGGAGATCTGTAGGTCTGTGAGGTCTATGAGGTCTGTATATCTGTGAAGTCTGTAAGTTTTGGGGGGGTCTGTAGGTCTTGTGAGGTCTGTAGTTTTTTGGTTTTTTTAGGTCTGTATTTTATTATATCTTGTGGAGGTAATTATGATGATTTTCGGTCTGTAGGTCTTGTGAGGTCTGTAGTTTTTTTTTTTTTTTTTTAGGTCTGTATTTTACTATATCTTGTGGAGGTAATTATGATGATTTTCGGTCTGTAGGCCTTGTGAGGTCTGTAGATCTATGACGTCTGCAGGTCTTGTGAGGACTATGACGTCTGCGGGTCTGAAGGTCTTGCCTGGTGTCAGATGGGCAGTGCGGGTCGAGATGTTAACTTCCTGCAGTGGTTCCAGGGTCTCCGTGTGGAACAGGTGTATGGAGGATCCCTGGGTGAAGGCCATCCAGACCCCCCCTCCGGAACGGACCATGTGGCTGACCCTGCAGCATGGATCAGGGTGGGCTTCAAAGCTCTACAGACCAGAGGGACCAGATGCTGTCTATCAGTAGGAAGCAGGGGTTGCGGTTTGGGGGATTGGGGGGTTGGGTTTGGGGGGTTATAGGGTTGGGGTTTGTTGGGGGTTAGCGGTGGTCTACCTGTGTGAGGAGGCTGCAATCCTGGAAGACAGTGACCCGGTTTGCACAGCTGGCCCAGACGGTGTCTTCCAGTGACAGCAGATTGAGGACTGGATCAGACCCCAGAGAGACCAGCCGGGATGAGTCCACCCCCCACAGCCCCTCTGACAGGACACAGGTTACATTTCTGATTATTCATCTTCATCCATTCTCTAATTTTCATCTTGCTCTTTCTGTGTTTCCAAACAGCAACTGGCAAATTCTGTGAATTCTAACTTTAACCTAGGTCTGGGTGACACAAACAAAAATATTTATATTGATCAATATTGATATTTATTGATGCTTTTCTTTTAAATATTTTGAGACATTTTATGCTTAATGACCAACTTTTCATATGTAAATGTAAAATACTTCATATTAGTAGATAATGGTGATAATTGGTAATGTGGTGATTATAATTTTTAATTATCAATTTTTAATAATGACCAGGAGAAAAAAGGTTGAATGTGACCACTTATATTAAAATTGATTTGTCATTTGCCTGTTAAATAACTGGCTGTTTGATTCAATTGATCCATTATCAATAGAAATGATGATTATAAAACAAGGAGGAGCAGCATTGGTTTGATTTTTTTTTTTTTTACACAAACCATGAGTAATGAGTCTATTGATATTATATTGAACTATTTTCCTATTGTATTTATATACAGTTCATCCAGAAAGTATACAGCACTTCACTTTTTCCACATTTTGTTATTTTACAGCCTTATTCCAAAATGGATTCAATTCATTTTTTCCCTCAAAATTCTACACACAACATCCCATAATGACAAAGTGAAAATGTTTTTTTTGAGATTTTTGCAAATTTATTACAAATAAAAAACTAAGAAGTCACAAGATGCTATGACCTTGACAGCAGACCAGCTTTTCTTTTCCTGTCAGAGCAGTTTTCAACACCCAGAAAGCTGCACAGACCAGTTCTGATGCACCACAAAGAAGCAGCATGTGTGAGTTCATGCATTTATCAAGTGATTCTCACCTTCTGACTCTCTGTGGTACACAGCTACGCTGCCGTTGGCCAGTCCAGCAAACATGAAGGACTGTGAGTGTTTGAGGCAGAACACTGGAGAACTGTGGGGGTTCACAAGGGTCAACAGGACCTGAACGGTTGTGTCCACACTGCTGTACACATGGATGCTGTAGGATGAGGAGACCAAACAACTGTTTCAAGAATACAACTAACAACACCTGTAAAGCTCTCTGATCACATGTGGTATCAGGTCCTGGATGGGTTAGTGGTTTATAACTGGATTAATATCTAAATACTGTAGTGTCTACAGACAGGAAGCACTGACCTGCCATCCTGCAGACCGACACAGATGATGTTCCCGGTCTTGGTTGCAGTGGGCGATCGTTCCACATCCTTCACGTACTCCACACACAGGACGGCGGCCGCCAGCGGGACGCTCTTCACCAAGCGAGGACTGGCTCGGTTCAGGGAGAAGATCTCTACATGACCAGGGTTGGAGCTGCCTCCTCCACCAGCAACCTGATCATCACGAAACACAAAGAAGAGGGTTCAAAGAAGAGGCATGTGTAATAATTTAAAAGTGACTTTCAGGACACCCAAGATCACTAAAAAATATAATATTTTAAAAATATAAAAAACATATAAAATACAAGAAAAGATAACATACAATAAATCTAGCATCTGTGTGTATGGTGATGACACACAGTTGTACATTCCTGTAGCCTCTCTGACTGTAACTTCATTTAACCCATTTTTTTCCAACGTTTTCATTCCTAAAATTACAGTGCATCCAGAAAGTATTCACAGCGCTTCACTTTTTCCATTTTATGTTACAGCCTTATTCCAAAATGGATTCAATGATTTTTTTCCTCAAAGTTCTACACACAACACTGTGACAACGTGAAAAAAGCTTTTTTAAGAGTTTTTCAAATTACAAATAAAAAACTAATAAACCACATGTACATAAGTATTCACAGCCTTTGCCATGAAGCTCAACATATCCTGTTTCCACTGATCATCCTTGAGATGTTTCTACAGCTTAATTGGAGTCCACCTGTGGTAAATTCAGCTGATTGGACATCACACCTGTCTATAGAAGGTCCCACAGTTGACAGTGATGTCAGAGCACAAACCAAGCATGAAGTCAAAGGAATTGTCTATAGACCTTAGAGACAGGATTGTCTCCAGCTATAAATCTGGGGAAGGTACAGAAACATTTCTGATGCTTTGAAGGTCCCAATGAGCACAGTGGTCATCTGTAAATGGAAGAAGTTCAAAACCACCAGGACTCTTCCTACAGCTGGTCGGCCATCTAAACTGAGAGGTCGGGGGAGAAGGGTCTTAGTCAGGGAGGGAACTAAGAACCTGATGGTCACTCTGTCAGAGCTCCAGCGTTCCTCTGTGGAGAGAGGAGAACCTTCCAGAAGGACAACCATCTCTGCAGCAATCCACCAATCAGGCCTGTATGGTAGAGTGGCCAGACGGAAGCGACTCCTTAGTAAAAGGAACATGGCAGCCCACCTGGAGTTTGACAAAAGGCACCTGAAGGACTCTCAGACCATGAGTAACAACATTCTCTGGTCTGATGAGACAAAGATTGAACTCTTTGGTGTGAATGCCAGCCATCATGTTTGGAGGAAACCAGGCACCGCTCATCACCAGGCCAATACCATCCCTACAGTGAAGCATGGGAGACTAGTCAGGATAGAGGGAAAGATGAATGCAGCAATGGACAGAGACATCCTGGATGAAAACCTGCTATTTCAGCAGGACGACGACCCTAAGCACACAGCCAAGATATCAAAGGAGTGGCTTCAGGACAACTCTGTGAATGTCCTTGAGTGGCCCAGCCAGAGCCCAGACTGGAATCTGATGGAACATCTCTGGAGAGATCTGAAAATGGCTGTGCACCGACGCTTCCTATCCAGCTTGATGGAGCTTGAGAGGAGCTGCAAAGAGGAATGGACAAAACTGCCCAAAGATAGGTGTGGCAAGCTGGTGGCATCATATTCAACAAGACTTGAGGCTGTAATTGCTGCCAAAGGTGCATCAACAAAGGCAAAGGCTGTGAATACTTATGTACATGTGGTTTCTTATTTTTTTTTATTTTTAATACATTTGCAAAAATCTCAAAAAAACCTTTTTTCACGTGGTCATTATGTGGTGTTGTGTGTAGAATATTTTAAGAAAAATTAAATTGAATCAATTTTGTAATAAGGCTGTAACATAACAAAATGTGGAAAAGTGAAGCGCTGTGAATACTTTCCTAATGCACTGTATATCAGTTGATTCACCAAAATTTGTTATATATCCTTTTTGTGACATATTGTACTCTGCAAGCGGCCGCTCGGGGTGCGCAAGCTAAAGAAATGTCATGGTGGTCTGGAGTGGTTTTAATAAAGTTTTTTCAAAGTGGGATTTTCCGACAGAATACAGACGTCTAAATAAACGTTTTATTTGTCACATTGAATGGATATTCAACATCCCGTTATACGTCTTCTCTCTTTTTAGACATGCTGGTTTAACACTTTTTTTTAGTCCAGTCACTGGAGTTGCGCTCACATTTCCGCAGATTTGCGGAGATGTGTTCCGTTAAAAAAGAAGTTAAAATCCCATTATAAATAAAGTCACATTAGTTACATTATCTGAGTGCTGGAACAATTCCAGTGTGCTCGTTTCAGTGTAATCTACGCTGTTTCGGTGTCTGTGCCGTTTGGCACGGAGCGACAAGTCTGAGCGCGTCTCTGGTTGCTATGCAACGCGAGGCGAGCTGAACAAATGTGTTTCTGGTTGGCTGATGGACACGTGGTCACGTTATCAGCATCGTTAATTCTGATTGGTTCAAACCACACGTGTTTGCTTTCACCAAGCAAAATTATGTTGGCACAATGCAGCGCAGAAATGTGAAAGCGATTCACGACCACAGAAGAATCAGAGGATGAGAAGCCTGAGTATGATGTATCACTCACTGTCAACTGATATTTGGCTTAATAAATTTTTGAGAGATATTGATAATCTGTTTTTCATATATACATGCCTGACTAAGTGACATGCATCCGAAACTGTGCTAAAACGGACTGAGTTCCAGCAAGAGTTTTGAACCACTTTCACTCCTGGTGATCATTAGATGATGTGTTCTGGTTGAGCAGAATTAAACATGCTGCCTTAAGACATTTAGTTGTGTTTTTTGGAAGGTGTGGGAAATAGGGGGTGCGTCAACCAGGTAGGGATATAGATGGGGGTGCGTGGCTAAAAAGTTTGGGAAGTGCAGTTCTAGCGACTTGAATGAAACAGATATATACATGTCAGGGTTGAAAATCATAATAAGAACAAGAATAAGAAAGCTTCAGAACATTTCTTGTAATCTTCTAATTGAACTCTAAGCACAGGTAACTCACCCAGAGGTAACCCTGTGGTAAACAGGTGCTGGCAGAGCAGAAACCCAGCAGACTGGACTGAGACGGACTGTGAAGAGCAGCACACAGCTACACAAAAAACACATTACTGCATTAATGAACAACACAAACACATATAAGAGACACAAAAGTTCCTGAGATGCTGTTTTATCCACCAGAAAAGGAACTAAATCTTTTCTGATCAAAGCATCAAATGTTTTCTTTACAGAGGAACCTGAATATTCTACTGATGCACTTCATTTATTAATTAAAATCATAATAATTGGTTCGATACATTAATAAAACAATATATACATATTAAAAGTTGCAGTAAACAAATTTAGAAATAATCAAAACTAAATAAATGCCGGTAACTCAAAAAATAAATAAATAAATGTCTTTATTTTATGTGTTCAGGAGATGGAGAGTACAGATTTCACTGTGGAAATATCTGAACCAATCAATGCAAAATTATTATAAAGTAATTGGATGTTTACAGATTAATTTTTCACTCAATTCAGCATTTAATTATTAATTTCTTTATTCAAATCCAACATGTACGCATACATTCATTTGTTAAATAGAAATTGAATTAACCTTTAGTAAATACTAGCTGTTTAACTGATTCTTAATAGTTAATGATACCATTTGTAAACTGTATCTAAACATGATTTAGATAGATATTAATCCAATTATAAACCACTAACAAATAGTAATTATCTAAAATTGAATAAAATATATATTTATAGATTATGTTAATTATAAATTGTTACCATTTATTCTTTTATAACTAAATTCACATTTCCAAGTCTCTATTTATTCTGTATTTATGTTTCTATTCATCAACCACAATATCTACTTATTTATTTCTTTTACTTGTTTGCTATTTGCTTTTTCATTCTTCCAGTAGTTTTTTTTCAGCATTTATTCAATTACTTATTTGTTGGTTTATTGTTAATGTTAAAACATTTAACTGATCATGCTGCTCATTCCTTCACAAACTAACATTCAGGCTTTGTAAATATGAATACCACCTTACCATGGTGGAGGAGTTTGCATGCTCCAATGATCCTAGGAGCCATGTTGTGTAGGGGCATAAGGGAGCATAAGGGCGTCCATATGGGCGCTTGGTACTGGAAAACCTTTGGCCACAGATCAAAAAGCAGACAAAGTGGGCTCGCCAATTTCTGGAGTTCAGATCGTCGAGGTAGTCAAAAAGCTCCTCAGTGACAATACCCTGGGGTTAGAGTTCCGCCCAGAGGGTGTGCTCCAAATACACAGGGATCACACTCCTCATCCTCCCTGGGAAGGTCTATTCAAGGTCCTGGAGAGGAGGGTCCATAAGATAGTCGAACCTCAGATTCAGCAGGAGCAGTGTGGTTTTAGTCCTGGTTGTGGAACTGTGGACCAGCTCTAGACCTTTAGCAGGGCCCTGGAGGGTGCATGGGAGTTCACCCAACCAGTCTACATGTGTTTTGTGGACTTAGAGAAGGCATTCGACCATGTCCCTGGAGGAGTCCCGTGGGGAGGTGCTCTGGTAACATGGGGTTCCCCACCCCTTGGTACAGGCCATCGAGTCCCCATACACCCAGTGTTACTACTGCTTTGCTGGTAATAAGTCTTAATAAGACTTGTTCCTGGTGAGAGCTGGATTCTGTCAGGGCTGCCCTTTTTCAACATAACTTTGACAACATCTTTTCATAACCTTTATTCACAGAATTTCTTTTTTTTAACTTTATTTTTTCACAGTTTAAGAACATATATTTATATTACAAACATTGGGAACATGAGGTCAGGACAGGACGCACACATACAAAAAAAAGGGGCCATATGCACATAGCTATTTGTCCATATGCATATATATGCAATTAAACAGTGCATGTGGTACAATTGCTTGAGTGAAATATCTGCAGTGTTTGTTAATGGGCTAAAAAAGAGGTCCATTTTTCCCAGTGTCTTTCCCCCACAGTCTTTTGTAGCCTGAGGTTATATGTAGTCTGTTCCACATGGTGTAACTGATTAACAATGTTAAAAAAGTGTCCATTGATGGCCGCTCCTTCTGAAGCCAGCATTTTGTGATGGCTTTCTTGCTGGCTGCCATGAGGATCCTTAGGAGGTACGAGTCACTTTTATTCCTCCTCCCAGAACGGCTTAATGTGAGGGCAAGTCCAGAAGATATGTGCGTGCTCTGCCATTGTCCTGTCATATTTCTAGCAAGGTAGTGGGTTTCCCATTTGCCTGGATTTTTGTTTCGGTGAGGGAATAATGTTTTTCCAGCAAAAATCCCTCCAGGCTAAAGAGTTCGTAGAAGAGAGTTGTGTCTTCCATACCTCGTTCCACATTTCTTCAGTTATATTTATCATTTTTGCTTTATGTACAGTGCTGAGTGTTTGTGAAGAGATGAAATGCCAGCGTATAACTTGCTTACAATGCCCTTATTACTACCTGAATCATAAGCATTAAAAAATACCCTTGTAAGTGCCGATGGTTCAGTCAGGTTAGTTCCTTTGATCTCTTTTGAGAAGTAACTGCAGATTTGAAGGTATCTATAAAAATCTACTCTAACTCATACTTCTGGCACATAGTTTGAAAACTGACCATCTCCCACTTATCAACAATTCTACACAAAGCTGTGATTCCAAGTTGAGACCATTGCTTGTATCTAAAGTCGTGGGTTGCTGGAGCAAAGTTTAAGTCATATGCTGGCCAGCTGAGCAACCTAATCTCCTTCTGAATATGAAATCTTTTAACCACCTCCCTTTATATTGCAAGTGAGAAATTAATCCATGGATTTGAGCTCAATACCAGCTCATCCTCCTTTTTGGGGCAGCCAAGAAGAGACTGTATTGGTATATCAGTATGAGACATCTCAATGCTTTTCCACTTAGCCAAGTAGATGCGGTTACACCAGTTTACCAATGGTCTCAACTGGGCAGACAGGTGGTAGTCCTTTAAACATGGAAGAGCAAAACCCCCTTTCTCTGTGTCTAATTGAAGTGTTGAAAATCTAACCCTGGGCTTTTTGTTGCACCAGATAAAACGTGATATATGTCTGTTCCACTCTCTGAATTGTTTAGATGGGATCTCCACTGGGAGCGATAGAAACAAGTATAGCACTCTTGGCAAAATGGTTCATCTTGACTGCTCTAATTCTACTACCGAAGTCAAGTGTTAGAAGGCTCCATCTATACATATCGTCATACATTTTTTTGTTGATATAGTTGTAATTGATGTCGTAAAGTAGTGGTATGTCTTTCGGGATAAATATGCCTAAATACTTGTTATGTGAGGAAAACCAATTAAAATTATATTTACCAATCAAATCATGGGTAGGGGTATAATTAAATAATAGAGCCTGTGTTTTATGTGTATTAACGACATAACCAGAGTACAGCCCATATGTTTTTAGAGTATCCATCAATATCGGAACACTAGACCCAGGATCCCTCACTGTGATCAACACGTCGTCCATGTACAGCAAAATCTTATATTCACTCTCTCCTATATTGATGCCCACTAAAGCTTCATTTTGCCTTATAGCTTGAGCCAACGGTTCGATAAGGAGATTGAATAATAGAGGACTGGCAGGGCACCCCTGTCTGCAGCCACGCTGGATGGCTATGGAGTTGGAAAGACTGCCATTTACTTTTATTCTTGCTGTTGGGTACGTATAGAGTGTTTGTATAGACCGTATGAAATCTAAATCCAAATCTGGACATAACTGAAAACAAAAAGTCCCATCCGACTGAATCAAAAGCCTTTTCGGCTTCCAAACTGAGGACAATTGAACTCATTTCTTCTTTTTGGATTTGATGAATAGTGTGGAGGGCTCTTCTAGTGTTATCTTGAGTCTGCCTGTCTTTTAAAAAACCCGTCTGGTCCTCATCTATTAGTTGGGGCATCACTGCTTCCAACCTTTTAGACAAGATAGAGGCATATAGTTTACAATCTGTGTTCAATACACTGATAGGCCTATATCTTGAGCAGTCAGTTTTATCTTTACCCTCTTTCGGGATAACTGAAACACAGTTATTACCCCTACCTTATACCATTCAGGTGGGAACCCATCTGTGCCAGGTGACATATTGTTATTAAGGTTTGAAATTGCTTTATCAATTTCTGTCACTGTAATTTTGGATGTAAGTACTTGGTTTTGTTCCGTACCTAATGAGGGGAGATCTAATGAATTTAAGAACTTCTCAATTGTATGTTTGTCTGTTCTATCTACTTGTGAATAATGAGATTCATAATATTTTTCAGAGGCTCTCTGAATCCTCTCGGGAGTGTTAGTTGTCTTGTTGGTATCGGGGTCCTTAATTTTATAAATAGTTCTTTCAGCCTGTTGTTTCTTAAGTCTCCAGGATAGTAGTTTTGGAGCTTTCGGTCCAGATTGTAATACCTCTGTTTCATATATCTTATGTTTCTTATGCCTTTCTACCTCTTCACTAAGTATTTTATCAATGTCCTGTCTGATTGGTTTCATTTTCTGTAAAGTCTCGGAGTCCTTCCTAATACTGTGTCTCTGTTCCTAATTTCAAAGCTGTTCCTGTAGGTCAAATAGTTTCTTATTCTTAAGTTTGTTTAGGAGAGATGTTTTTCAATAATTGACCCTCTAAGGACTGCCTTGGCTGTGTCCCAGAGTATAGCTGGGTTTACATCATCTGTATCATTCTCCTGTATGTATAAATGTAATTCTGAGGTTATGCCCGCTATGAATGCTTGATTATTCAGCATTCCGGTATTTAACCTCCATAGTGTATTTTTCCGTTTATTTAGTAATTGTATTGTCAAGTACACTCCCGAGTGGTCTGAGACGTCCCGCTGCCCTATCCTACAACTCCTAACTTTGTGGATATCTCTATTATACATGAAGAAATAGTCTATCCTAGAGTGGGCACAGTGTCTGTTTGAGTAAAAAGTGTACTCCAATTCGAATCTGTTCGAATCTGATCATATCCCGCCATACATCTATTAATCCAAGGTCCTGAAATATTTTTGAGACCTTTTTCTCTGTAGGTTTTTTTTTTTTCTGTTCATATTGGTTGTGTCCAGTCTAGGGTTAAGGATCATATTGAAGTCACCCGCACAGATAAGTGTATTATCTGTGCGGGTGATAAGTGTTATTTTCGTGAGGGGGGGGCATATACATTGAACAATGTTACTTCTTTGTGTTCAAGTCTTTACCTTTGACAAGAATATATCAGCCTTCTTCATCTTTAATTTCTGAAATCAGCTCAAAATTAAGTGAATTTGCTATTAATATGGCAACGCCCCTCTTCTTACCTCTTGTGTAAGAGGAGAAAAAAGTATTTTTATAGCCCTTTTTTTTTAAGTTTTTCATGCTCTGTTATTGGCAGGTGCGTTTCTTGCCAGTAGGCGATATCTACCTTTTCCCTTTTCATTTTTGCTATTATTTTGCTCCTCTTAATAGGATTATTTAGTCCATTAACGTTCAGTGAACATATATTATGATGTAGACTGTGCATTTACTCCACGCAAGGCACAAAGACAGCATATATAACATCCAAATCCTGACCTGCATAACATAGAAAACATAATCAGAGGACTGCAAAAAGAACGGACAGCCTCGGGCAAAACTTCCAAAAAGAAAGATGACATTTCACCTTTAGGAGGAGGGGTAAATGCCACCATTAGGTGGGGCCCCTCTGTTACAGAAAAAGGGGGAAGGGGGAAATAGGGTAAACTGTGGCTCACGTCTGTGTGCATTGGCCGTATTGCGTTTTTTGAAAAGAAAAAGTCACTGTGGAAGGTGTATATCAGTCTTTATAACGTTTCCACACAGAACAAGAGGAGTATGCATAAAATTTACGCCATCTCAAGTCTCAATCACTTATCCTTTCCCGCATTGGTCGCTGAGTTCGCACTAAATGCGCTGAGTTTCTCCCGGATTTGGTCCCAGCGGTCTTTTTTGGCGTCCCGTCTATTGGGTCCTGTCGTGCGCCATGGAGTAAGGATGCACAGAGTATCCTCCGTTATGCCCGCTGTCTCATTTCGAGGGAAGCGCTCGTTGAAAATGAAGCTAGATGAAGATAGATCCTCCGCCGCTTCTGTAGCGCTGTGGTACGTGACGGTGCCGTCGCTGAAGTGGAGTCACAGTTTGGTCAGTGGAGTTTGAAAGCGAATATTTTTTTCGCTTTCTTTTGATCGGGATATAATCCTTTCTTTTTCTCAGCACCTCCTCTGCATAGTCGTGGTCAAAATACACATGCTTGTTTTGAATGTAGATTTCTTTTTTCTCCCAAGCGGCGTTCAGGATTTTTTCTTTCATTGTGTATTGAAGGAAATGCACCACAATACTGCGCGGTGGTCTACCTGTCGCTGGTTGTTGAGCAAGTGATCACCAATGTGACAACCCAAGTTGTCACCTTGGTTCAAACCGAGTTTTTCTCCTAGTTCAGTCTTTATCAGATTTCCAAACATATTAGCCACGGACATAACCTCGGTATTTTCCGGCACACCGTAGCTTCGGATGTTATTACGCCTGTGCAGCCAGGGTGTTGATGGGCTATGGTTCAGCGGCCTGACGATTGAGTCTTGGACAAGATCATCTGCAGATGATGAGTCAACCTCGGAGGAAAAATCAAGTCAGCCAAAAAAGGGTGGAGTGCAGTCTTTGGGTTGTGGAGAGACTTGCCTTAAGTGGAGGAGTTTAAGTATCTTGGGGTCTAACCCTAACCCTAACCCTATCTTGAGGTTGAGATAGAGAGTGAGATTGACCAGCGGATCGGTGCAGCATCTTGCAGTGATGCTGGTTCTACATCAGTCTGTCATGGTGAAGAAAAACCTGAGCCAAAAGGTGAAGCTCTTGATTTACGAGTCAATCTACAATTCTATCCTCATCTGTGGTCATGAGCTTTGGGTAGTGAATGAAGTTAAGGATAAGATTGAGAATACAAGCAGCCGAAATGAGTTTCCTCCACAGGGAGGCTGGGTTCTCCCTTCTATGCTCTGCAACCCGACCCGGATAACCCGTAGCAAACAAGATGAGATGAAAATATGAATATCAGTAAGCAGCAGCTAATTTGTACCTTCAGTGTTTTGGTGGAGAAAACAGGAAGTTTGCACGTCAACAATGGACAACTGAATGATGATTTGGTTTTTCCATCTTCCTCAGCACATTCCCATCCTGGACTGTTTTCCTGCCCTGTGCAGATCAACAACACAAACAATCAATACTTATATATCCAATCAGGTGCATCCAGGAAGTATTTGTGTGATCCCACTGAAAGGAGAGATTAGTTTTCATTTTTCAGAATGGTGGACTGTGCCCTTAAAGCAGGTATATCATATATACACACATTTTATTTTATTTTTATTTATATGTATACAGTCAGTCAGTCATCTTCTATACCCGCTTATTCCTCACTAGGGTCACATGGTCTGCTGGAGCCAATCACATCACATTACAGGTGAGAGGCAGGATACACCCAGACAGGTAGCAGCCTATCATGGAGCGCACACACACACACACACACACACACACACGCTCCTATGGTGATTTAGAGTCTCCAATTAACATCAGCATCTGTGGGAGGAAGCTGGAGAACCTGGAGAAAACCCACCAGACACAGAGAGAACTTGAAACTCCACACAGAAAGGTCCCAGATAATAAACCTCCTGATATTATTGAACATTGGTTGAAAATATGGTTTGGAGATTCTGCCGGTAAAATATGTGCCAGACTTACTCTGAGCTATTTTGGCAAGGTGAAGCCGGTTGACCCAGGAGATCTTACTGAGGGGGCTGGGAGTGCTGAAGACCACCATGATGCTCACTGGTCGTCCAGACCTGGAAGCCAGATGTTAGTAGGTATAAAATCATGGAAACATGTTGACTATGGTCATATGTCTGTCTGAAGCTGAGCTTCTGTCTCTCACTTGTCAGGTTTTCCTGGGACAGACAGACGCAGGCGACACTTGTTCGCGTTCTGGATCTCTTCCTCCTTCAGACGGATGAGCCTCTGCAGAGCCAGACACCAGTCCTGAGACACGGTGCTGTTCAGGTTCTGAAACATTGGCCAGTCAGGTCATCTGTTGTTTATTAAGATTCAACCATCCTGAGCAGAGCAACAGCTTCAGCTGTTGTTCTGAAGCCACTTCCTGCATTTCATATGAGTTCCTGTTCAATGTTTATGAAATTTTTATAAGCTCCACCTCAGGAGCTCACATGACCATCTCAGCTCACATGTGAAGCAGGAAGTGGCTTCAGAATTACTTATTAGAACTTTACCTTTCTGTTTTATATAAATAAAGTTTATTATTGAAGTTAATTACCAGTAGTCATAATTGTTACCTGGTAGGTTCCGCTGAGTGTTCCCACCAGCTGAGACACTTCCTCCACCACACTCAGATCATGCTGCAGCTCCACCAACTGCTGGTACAGTTTGGGAGGACCCAGGAACACTTTACCTGAGGCAGGCAACATTATGCTTTATTTACTACTGTGACACACAATGAAAGATAATCAACAACTGATGGATGTAAAGGTTTGGATACAAAGAGCCACACTGAGTTCAGAACTGACATGATTTGTCAACTAGTCTGTGGCATGCTGAGCAGTGACTGTACCAGTGGTGCTGAAGGATGAGCTGCTGAGGCGTCTGTCTTTGCTCTGCAGACTGTCTTGTCCCACCTCCACCACTTGAGTCTGCAGCAGTGGACAACACCACTTTACCGTGTACTTAGGACCAACAGGGACCAAGCTGCTGATGTCAGGGGGACCTCTGGTGGACAAACACATTATGCATGTTTAGTTGTGACAGTTTGTGACAGTAAAACTTTGGATCATGTCTATTCATCAGTTCACACCACACATCATTATAGTCATCAAAGGGAAGCAGGAGAAGCTGAAGCTTATTGAGCCCTGACCCCATTTTTCAGTGTTTTTAATTTTTTTTTTTGTTATGTCTATGTTACAAATTATTTTTTTGTGAATTGACAAAAGGGTTTAGCTGCAGTTCTGTAGAGTCAGTTGTCTATACAAGTGTCCATTTTCCATCCTTAATAAGTGTGCAAGCGTCTCTTGTGGTTGTCCTGGTATGTTGAAATCCTTGATGTGAGTTCAGTTTTCATGCTTGTATAATTTTTGACTTTTGCATATCAAAGTCCTTTAAACTTCTTGGTCAAATTCCTTCAGATCTTGTGTCAGTTTTGATGTTTGCATGATTTTGGTGATGGCGAAGGTGATGGTGGGAGAACCACAGTGAAGGAGATCCACTCCCATGGACGGACAGGCTATAGATGAACCAAGACTGACAGACATCCATCTGATGATGAAGTAATAGTCTATAAAGATGTTTCAGTCTGTAGAGATGCTGTAGGGTGAGGGCAGAAGGGTGGGTCCAACCAGGCAGGTGAAGGAGTAGTTCATCAGGGGCCTCAATGAGTCACATCAGGAGTCGTCTTCATTGGGCCTCGTGCGGTTGAACTGAAACAGTAGCCATTTCACCAAAGGGGAGTGGGGAGAGGGACTCTGGGTGAATAGTGATGTAAAGACCAAGTATAAACTAGATACTGTTTATTAATGACAGTGGTACATGGTACCAGAAAGAGATGATAGAGCTCAGTGACTGTACTTCCCCCAGCATTCTCACTCCTAGGGCAGCTTAGACTGAACTGTGGGTTTAAGTCTACCTTTAACTACCCTGACCTTTGGCCTTTTGGAACAGGAATGTTTTCAGTCTAACCTTAAATGCACAGACTGTGTCGGCCTCTTTAATATCAGTTGGGAGTTGGTTCCATAAAACAGGGGCTTGGTAACTAAAGGCTCTAGCTCCTACTGTGCTTTTATGGACCTGTGGAACTACCAGTAGACCTGCATTCTGAGAGAGAAGTGTTCTGATTGGATGGTACAGGACCAGAGCATCTTTAAGATAAGAGGGGCCCATACCATTATTGGTTCTGTAAGTGAGAAGTAAGATCTTAAATTTAATTCTGAACTCAACAGGAAGCCAATGAAGGGCTTGGAGTATGGGGCTGATGTGTTCTCTTCTATTAGTTCCTGTTAGTAAATGAACTGCTGCATTTTGAACCAGCTGAAAACTTTTTAGGGAACGTTTAGGACATGTTACGAATATGGAGTTACAGTAATCTAATCTAGATATAACAAACGCATGGATTAGTTTTACAGCATCATTTTTAGACAGGATATTTCTAATTTTGGCTATGTTATGCAGGTGAACGAAGGCTGTTCTACAGGCTTGATTAATATGAGCTTTGAATGATAAGTCTGGCTCAAATAAAACTCGTTTTTACGTTATTAACTGTGGTGCTGGAAGCTATCCTCACATTATTCAGAGTGTCCATCTGCTCAGATAGGGACACTTTTAGGGCCTAATATAATAATCCTTATGCCTTCCTGGTTGTCATCTTGGTCATACCCTTCTGATCCTGTTTGCCCCAGTAGCATATTTCCTACTTACCAGTATAGCATGTACAATCCATACCCCAGTGTGAGTTGGCCGATTGTAATGCCAACAAAGACATTAACATCTCCCACATCCTAAACTTGTAGTGTTTCGAGGCAGATGACTCTATTTGTCCCATCCGTCCATGTGGTACCCAGCCATGAAGGTTCAGGGCATACTGTGTCACCAGTACCATGGAAGTTCCATCAGGGCATACTGGGTCAGGACATACTGGGTCACCAGTACCATGGAAGTCCCATTAGGGCATACTGGGTCACCAGTACCATGGAGGTTCCATCAGGGCATACTGGGTCACCAGCATAGTTGAGAACACTGTCAATAGCGTTCTGTGACCAGCTGAACAGCTCCATTGTAAAATCAGTTTCAGATGCATTCAATTGTGTCAGAGATTGAGTTCATCCTTCAGTTATAACCCCCTCCCCCCAAGGCGATGTTTGGGTGTGGTACCGTTAGTTCCCTTTATAACCGTCTATGGTTGTTTTTTTAATTAGTTTTTAAAGTCACCTACCGTATTTTCCGGACTATAAGTCGCGTTTTTTTTTTCAGTTTGTCCGGGGGTGCGTCTTATACTCTTGAGCGACTTATGTGTGAAATTATTACACATTATTACCGGTATATCATTTCACATGTTATTTTCACACTAAAGCACAAGAGGGTGCTCTAGGCTTGTGTTGATAATTTCAACATTGGCGTAACTTTTAAAAACAACTGAGAAGGGCTTAATAAAAGAGGAGGTCTTCTACCTCCGGACTTAGAGGAGTTGATGAAAAGTGACGCCGAGGATGAAGATTTCATTGGATTTTATTTAGCGGATATTTGGAGTGACACGGATGGTTTTGGTAAACTTCTTAGCATGTTATTGATGCTATAGTTATCAGAATAACTCTTAATATGTTTATAAGTAATATTTTATTATATTTTATTTTAAATTGTTCCTCATTTAAATTTTAAATGACATGTCTGTTCTTGGTGTTGGATTTTATCTAATAAATTTCCCCCAAAAATGCGACTTATACTCCAGTGTGACTTATATATGTTTTTTCCTTCTTTATTATGCATTTTATGGCTGGTCGACTTGTACTCCGGAGCGACTTATAGTCCGGAAAATACAGTAATTTTGCTGATGCCCTAACATCTTCTTCATGGGAATTCCATAGTTTGACACCAGTCACGAATCCCTCCTCTGACGTCACGTCTGGTGAATGTGTTACATTCACCTGTTGTTGTTGTTGCCAGACGCTCTCGTTTAGCGCTCCTTCATTATGAATTAATCTATGAATTAATTACAATTCAGAGCACTTAGTTATTATCTGAATTAGACTCCGGTTGGCTCACCAAGCTTCCGGAGCTAAACGATAGTGTTTGACCTTAACCAAAAGGTTTTTTACTAAATGCATCTCTTCTACTAGCATTAGCTACTAGCCTTGCTCTACCGAGCTATGGCTAGCCCTCTGCTCTCTCCCTCCTGTCTGTTCTGCTCTGTGTGCTGTATGTTCAGTGAGTCCCCGGCCTCCTTTACTGAGGATAGGAGTAGCTGTAGAAAGTGTAGCTTAGTGTCAGGGCTGGAGGCTAGGGTGTCAGAGTTAGAGGCACGGCTCTGCGCTTTGGAGGCTAAGCCTAGCTTTAGCCAGGTAGCAGCAGGGACCACTGGCCGTGCCTGCAGCGGTAGAAACGCTAGCGTGGTTAGCCCCCCAGTGAGTCCCGCGCAGCCGGGAAAGAGTAGCGACGGGTTTGAGACAGTCCGGGGAAACGTAGTGCTAAGCGCAAACACGTAGTGCACCAACAGCTCAGTAACAGGTTTGATCCTCTCAGCGCCACACCGGCTGAACCAGACACACTCATAATTGGAAGTTCTATAGTCAGAGATGTGAAGCACCCAGCGGCGTCTGTTAGGTGTTATCCAGGGGCCAGAGTCGGTGACATGCAAGGTAACCTTAGGCTTTTAAAGCAGAGTAGGGCTAGATTCCGCCGCATCATGATCCATGCAGGTGGTAACGATGCCCGGCGGAGACAATCAGAGATTCTGAAACTGAATGTAAAATCGGTGTGTAAACTCGCTAAATCGATGGCTGACACCGTAGCATTCTCTGGACCCCTGCCCAATCTGGTCAGTGATGAGATGTACTCCCGCTTCTCATCCTTTAACCGCTGGTTAGCTAGGTGGTGCCCTGAAAACGATATAGTTTTTATTGGCAATTGGCGCGCATTTTGGGGAAAGCCCGGGCTCATCCGGAGAGATGGCATCCATCCGACTCAGGAAGGAGCCTCTGTCCTAAGCAGAAATATGGCCCAAAGACTTAGCTTGCCTAAATGACCCGATAGAGTGGGGGCCCGGGCACAGAGTCGTAGTGTAAAACACTTCTCTGTAAGTCACTCGTCTCATCCTGAGCTGTCACATATCCCAGGTTCAGGAAAGCAGATAGAGACTGTGTCCATCCCCCATGTAGCTAGCATTAATAAACCTAGCTAATTATCAGTCATTTGAAACTTTTATCAATGACTGATTCCAGGCAGCCGAACAAAAAAACAGTTCTTATTTGTAGTTGTTTATCACCCTCCTAGTCCCTATTCTGTATTTTAGCAGAATTCTCTACCTTTCTGTCCAGTATAGTTTTAAACTATGACAAAATTGTAATTGTAGGAGACTTTAACATACATGTTGATAACAATAGTGATTCTCTAAGTAATGCTTTTAGCAGCATACTAGATTAACCCTAATCCTAACCCTAACCCTATTCCCCACCAGTAGTTAAAACACAAATGAAAAGTACATTATGTGACCATTCAGTTTTAAAATATATAGAGATAATTCGGCCTATATTCACCTCCACATATAATTATGAGAAGAGCAGCTCAGACATGTTGTGTCCTGCTACATGTGAGTTAGTTGAAAAAATGATGCACACCCTCCATAGTACTTTAGACCTGGTAGCCCCATTAAAATGTAAAACTGTTAGACCGAGGACATTATCTCCCTGGTATAATACTGAAACACGTTCCCTTAAAAAAGCTACATGTAAATTAGAAAAGCTATGGCGCCGCTCCCGCACAGATCATTCCCTCAGGGCCTGGAAGAACAGTCTATTGGCTTATAATCAGGCCCTGCGTAAAGCAAAAACTAGGTATTATTCATCGTTAATAGAAGAAAATAAGAATATACCCAGATTCCTGTTCAGCACTGTAGCCAGGCTGACCAACAGTCACAGCTCAGTAGATCCATCTATTCCAGTTAGTCTCAGCTGTGATGACTTCTTAAATTTCTTTAATAATAAAATCATAAGTATTAGAGATAAAATAGATCAAATCCTTCCTAACATCAGTGCTGAGGAAGCTCAGGCTGTAGCTTAGAAGCCCCTTTAAACCCAGTAATATTTCTGGATAAATTCACCCCTGCAGACCCAACTAAACTACTTAAAGAGACGCTGCCCTTAATTATTGATAATATCTTAGATATAATTAACATGTCCCTAATAACTGGATACGTGCCGCAGGCTTTTAAACACGCAGTCATTAAACCACTCTTAAAGAAAAACACTCTTGAGCCAGATATTTCAGTAAACTACAGGCCAATTTCAAATCTACCCTTCCTTTCAAAAGTTCTTGAAAGAGTGGTAGTTCAACAGCTGTGTCAGCACTTACAGGACAATAGTTTATTTGAAGATTTTCAGTCTGGTTTTCGGGCCCATCACAGAACTGAAACAGCACTAGTCAAGGTCACAAATGACTTGTTGCTGGCTGCTGACGATGGACTGGGCTCGGTTCTGGTCCTGCTGGATCTAAGTGCTGCGTTTGATACAATCGACCACAGCATCTTACTGCAGAGATTGGAACAGGACATAGGCATTAGAGGATCCGCTCTCTCCTGATTTAAATCCTATTTATCTAATAGGTTCCAGTTTGTTAGCGTTAACCAGCAATCGTCATCATATTTGAGTCACTTATGGTGTCCCACAAGGGTCAGTCCTTGGGCCCATTTTGTTTACTCTATATACTGTATGCTGCACTTGGGAATTATTATTAGAAAACATGGCATTAATTTCCACTGCTATGCAGATGACACACAGCTATACTTATCAATTAAACCCAATCAGATCAGGATAGTACATAAACTTAGCGCCTGTGTTAGAGACATCCAATCAGAACACTTCTCTCTCAGAATGCAGGTCTACTGGTAGTCCCACAGGTCCATAAAAGCACAGTAGGAGCTAGAGCCTTTAGTTACCAAGCCCCTGTTTTATGGAACCAACTCCCAACTAATATTAAAGAGGCCGACACAGTCGGTTTCAGTCTAACCATTTAAGGTTAGACTGAAAACATTCCTGTTCCAAAAGGCCTATGGTCAGGGTAGTTAAAGGTAGACTTAAACCCACAGTTTAGACTGTGAGAGTTTTTAACGTGGTTCTTGCATTTTTTTGCCTGAATATCATAATTCTTCTTAGGTTATGTATTGGGTCTCTTGTTTGGAAGATCACCTGTAGATTGTGTGGAAGGTTTCTGTTAGCAGCCTTATTAGAACTGTGTTTAAGGTTACTAAGTCATAGAGTTTCAGTATGCTGGTCTGGATGAATAAGGGGTTTGTGTGCTCTGTAGTTTCCTGGTTAATAATGTGCACTTCTTTTTTTATCATTATAAATAGGTGTGTGTTGGTCCTGTACATATGTCTAAAATCTAATAGTACAAAAAAAAGTATAAAATCTAGTTCATGTAGAGCCCTCTCCCATATTTTAGGGCCCCTCCTAAGGAAAGTATTGTAACCAACAAAGAAAGGATGGGGTGGAAGTCTGAAACTGGATGGTTAGCGTTAGGGGGTTAGGATACTTACTTCAGGTTGACGTTAGCACAGATCAGGATGTCGTTGAGGAGAAAGACTTTTCGCTCCTTCGACTTGATAACTTGACCTTTTTCACCATAAACAATTTCAGTCAGCAGTTCACACTGGATCAGCTGCCTCGGCTGTGAGTTCAACAACTGGAAGTCAAAGAATTCAAGGTCACTGAAGGCATGCTAATCATTGACTAAAGACGTGTTAGACAGAGGTTTGAAGACCTTGTTGAGGCTGCGGTCCCCCACGCTGTGGGCCAGCTGCTGGATCTCTGCCTCCTGGTCAGCCAGACGCTTCTGTTCGTTCAGTTTCTCGGCCAGTGTCTCCAGCTCAGTGAGCGCCAGCTGCAGAGGCAGCCGGTCGTCATGGGACTGAGGCGTGTTCTTCAACATGTCCTGATGCAAAGACACAAACATTTACCTCCAGGCCCTGTCTGAGGCCTATCTGTGGTCTTCAGGACTTAAAGGGTTTTTTTTGCTAATGTGTCAACTATGTGGATGGATTAGTTTGATTTTCACAATGTGTTCTTAGGTTACACCCAAGGTCAGTTCTACACAAGGAAACTACTTTACTTTTCAGAGCTGATTGGATAATAGTAGACTCTTAATAATCGATTAATCATTCTAGTCATTGTTCAAGCAAGAATTTATTCTCTGCTTTCAGCTGCTCAGATGTGCTGCTTTTTTCATCATATAGGACAGAAAAATCTGTTGGTTGGAGCTTGTTTTAGCTTTGTTTTGTCACCTAGAGATGCTGAATGACAGAATAATAAATACTGTTTTTGTCATAGAACAGGTTTTCAGGTGGAGATCCAGGCTCATATTTGATATCTAGGACCCACAATCCTGTGCAGCAGATGATGGTGTGGCTGCATTTCACTTCCTCCAACAAAAAATTTCAGTGCATCTGTTAAACCGTAAAATGAAACTAAATGTTCCATTGGTGGTTTTGAGTTCCTCTCCACAAAACACCACTTCACTGCTACATTTACAATTCTGTTTAAAAATTGCAAAAAGCAGCAAATATCTCAGAGACATGTAGGTCAGATATTAAAGAAAGATGTATGTAAAATATTAGAAAGAAGTGTAGGTCAGATATTTCTGACATGTGGGTCAGATATCAAAGAGACTTGTAGTTTAGTTTTAGTTCAGTTTGTGTTGCTGATAGAAATGAAAGTTTAAGGAACTAGTAACATCATCATTCTCAATTATTCAACGATCCATCCACCACCCACTCAGCACCACCAGATAAAGTCCTCTCAGGTCTCAGGACTTTGGGCTAAGGGGCCACGCCAAAGACTTTTTAACATGTTAAACATATCTCTGAGGCTTATTTGGTGTCTGATCTCTGAGGCAGCAGAACATACTACTGATAGAACTGTTGTCTGTAACTCACCTGCAGCAGCAGGATGAATTGAGGGAATCTCTGGATGGGTTTAACCATCAGCCCATACAGAGTGATTCTGTCTGGACTGGATGCCTGCTTCTTCTGCAGAGACATGTTGAAAACACTCAGTCATCTGTGTTTTGTTATCATGTCCAACTCTAACATACATTTTGGAAGCTATATTCAGATCTGTGAATAGGATCATGTATTCATGGTATAAAGCTTATAAAAAGACACTGGATCACAAAGCTTCTGGAAGGATCTAGAACAGAACAGAACATTGTTGAACATAGTTTAATTTTTAAAATACTGAGAACAGGACATTAGACAGGAGATGATTCTGAAAGGATCAGATCCTGTTTCCTGCTCTGAGGCGCTTCTGTCAATGTGCTGCTGCTGTTTGTTAAGACTTTGGGGTCAAGATCAGATCTGACTCAATTACCATATTTTCAGAATTGATTATTCAAGAAAAAAAATATCTATTTTGGTTGAAGCTTCAACAGCTGACAGGAGCTGGCGAAAACAATTCACACACATAGACCAATCTGTGGTGAATATCCAGAGCCATGAATTGATTCCATCTCTTTTTTTTTCAAAGTCATTCTGTCATTCTGGTTCACACCCACAGAGAGAGAGACAAATCAACACCTTACACTATAATACATGACAACAGGGGAACACTTCACTGGCCTGAAGTCTTCAACCAAACCAGCACAACTCAGACCTCAACATAAGTTGTTTTCAATGAATCCACACAAAGGATGAGGAGGACGACATAAATCACACAATGTAAATCAAGCAGGAACAAGCCCAACACACAAGGTGATGTACGGTTACTGTAAGAACAACAAACACAACTGAGGCATAAGGTTCAGTTAATATTGTTCCAGACATTTGACTTCTTCATCTATGCCACATGCACGCTATTCTTCTCTATCTTTTTAAGTGGGATAACTTGCACAATTGGTGGCTGACTAAATATTTTTTAACCCAGTGCATTAGGAGAATTCCCCTAACCCCAACTATAAACTGTGAATTGTTGATATTCATTGAATCACCTGTGCTGACAGATGAATCTATAATGTCAATCATTACTTCAAATATTCTGCAGTTGGCATGCTGGTGAAAATCAAGACATATCATTTTGTCAAATAACAGAGAAACTGAAAATATACAGTCTGAACATATGACATAAGTTTGAAATGCAAGAAAAATCACCTTGAGGAAGTCCAGGAAGGCAGGTTTAGACATGCAGGCCTTCTTAATGAGAGCCATGGCGTTGGTGAAGTTGTTGATGTAGTCGCTGTATACGTTCAGCACCATGGACTTAGAGAACTGGAGGAGAGAGAGTCAGGGGTGTGTGTGTGTGTGTGTGTGTATAGTGTGTGTGTATGTGTGTGTGTATAGTGTGTGTGTGTGTGTGTGTATGTGTGTGTGCATGTTTTAAGTGACACCTACTGAGGCTACAAACAGGTCTCCAATCTTCTCGCTCTGGTCCCACTCAGCGACCCGGGAGGCCAGAGCTATCTGGAACATGGAGTGACACTGCTGGATCTCCTGCAGGCGGTAGAATATCTGACAGACCTTCTTAGGGTTCAGAATCCAGTTCTGAGGCTCCAGCAGAGGTCTCTGGTACTCCTGCCACATCATAACATCTCTACTGAGCATGATGGAGAAGGTTCCATTACATCCTCCTTTACACCAGCTGCTGCTACCACAGACCTTCTGTCCTAAACACGTTCATTATTTCTTAATATAGTTGCTGGTCATATCATGAAACAGTTTATTTATTTCAGTATTTCCATTTAAAAAGTGAACCATAGTGACATATTTCAAACATTTACTTATTTTAATATTGGTGATTATAACTGACAACTAATGAGAACCCTAAATTGAATATCCCACAAATTAGAGGAATTTTGAATGTGGAGTCATTCAAAATTGAAGACATCTGGTGCCACAATCTAATCAGCTAATTAACTCACCTTTAAAGGCCTTTAAATGGTCTCAGTCTAGTTCTGTAGGTCCATCATCATAGAGAAGATGGTGACCTGACAGTTGACCTAAAGACCACCATGGACACCTGGACCAAGGAGGACTAGACACTAAAGATCATTGATAAAGAGTTTGTTCACAGAGATCTGAGTCCAAGATCATTAATAGCGAGGAGAAGGAAAAGATGTAGTCGACAAAAGGCTATAAGCAATAGGGATATCCTCACTCTCAAGAGGATTGAGAAACCCATAAAAATGTGGGGGAGATTCTCAAAGAGTGGTGCTGGAGTCAGAGCTTCAAGAACCACCAACACAGATATATGAAGACATGGAGAGGCATGTAGTCAGGTACAGATATGTAGAGACACTTAGAGACATGGAGTCATGTAGAGATACTTATAGACATAAAGAGACACTTAGAGACATGTAGTCATGTAGAGATACTTATAGACATGAAGAAACACTTAGAGACATGTAGTCATGTAGAGATACTTATAGACATAAAGAGACACTTAGAGACATGTAGTCATGTAGAGATACTTATAGACATAAAGAGACACTTAGAGACATGTAGTCATGTAGAGATACTTATAGACATAAAGAAACACTTAGAGACATGGAGACATGTAGAGATACTTATAGACATAAAGAGACACTTAGAGACATGGAGTCATGTAGAGATACTTATAGACAAAGAGGGAGAGACTTGGAGTCATGTAGAGATACTTATCGACATAAAGAGACACTTAGAGACATGGAGTCATGTAGAGGTACTTATAGACATAAAGAGACACTTAGAGACATGGAGTCATGTAGAGATACTTATAGACATAAAGAGACACTTAGAGACATGGAGTCATGTAGAGATACTTATAGACATAAAGAGACACTTAGAGACATGGAGACATGTAGAGATACTTATAGACATAAAGAGACACTTAGAGACATGTAGTCATGTAGAGATACTTATAGACATAAAGAGACACTTAGAGACATGTAGTCATGTAGAGATACTTATAGACATAAAGAGACACTTAGAGACATGTAGAGATACTTATAGACATAAAGAGACACTTAGAGACATGTAGTCATGTAGAGATACTTATAGACATAAAGAGACACTTAGAGACATGGAGTCATGTAGAGATACTTATAGACATAAAAAGACACTTAGTGACATGGAGTCATGTAGAGATACTTATAGACATAAAGAGACACTTAGAGACATGGAGTCATGTAGAGATACTTATAGACATAAAGAGACACTTAGTGACATGGAGTCATGTAGAGATACTTATAGACATAAAGAGACACTTAGAGACATGGAGTCATGTAGAGATACTTATAGACATAAAGAGGGAGAGACTTGGAGTCATGTAGAGATACTTATCGACATAAAGAGACACTTAGAGACATGGAGTCATGTAGAGATACTTATAGACATAAAGAGACACTTAGAGACATGTAGTCATGTAGAGATACTTATAGACATAAAGAGACACTTAGAGACATGTAGTCATGTGGAGATACTTATAGACATAAAGAGACACTTAGAGACATGTAGTCATGTAGAGATACTTATAGACATAAAAACACACTTAGAGACATGTAGTCATGTAGAGATACTTATAGACATAAAGAGACACTTAGAGACATGTAGTCATGTAGAGATACTTATAGACATAAAGAGACACTTAGAGACATGTAGTCATGTAGAGATAACTATAGACATAAAGAGACACTTAGAGACATGTAGTCATGTAGAGATACTTATAGACATAAAGAGACACTTAGAGACATGTAGTCATGTAGAGATACTTATAGACATAAAAAGACACTTAGTGACATGGAGTCATGTAGAGATACTTATAGACATAAAGAGACACTTGGAGACATGGAGTCATGTAGAGATATTTATAGACATAAAGAGACACTTAGTGACATGGAGTCATGTAGAGATACTTATAGACATAAAGAGACACTTGGAGACATGGAGTCATGTAGAGATATTTATAGACATAAAGAGACACTTAGTGACATGGAGTCATGTAGAGATACTTATAGACATAAAGAGACACTTAGAGACATGGAGTCATGTAGAGGTACTTATAGACATAAAGAGACACTTAGAGACATGGAGTCATGTAGAGATACTTATAGACATAAAGAGACACTTAGAGACATGTAGAGATACTTATAGACATAAAGAGACACTTAGAGACATGGAGTCATGTAGAGATACTTATAGACATAAAGAGACACTTAGAGACATGTAGTCATGTAGAGATAACTATAGACATAAAGAGACACTTAGAGACATGTAGTCATGTAGAGATACTTATAGACATAAAGAGACACTTAGAGACATGTAGTCATGTAGAGATACTTATAGACATAAAAAGACACTTAGTGACATGGAGTCATGTAGAGATACTTATAGACATAAAGAGACACTTGGAGACATGGAGTCATGTAGAGATATTTATAGACATAAAGAGACACTTAGTGACATGGAGTCATGTAGAGATACTTATAGACATAAAGAGACACTTGGAGACATGGAGTCATGTAGAGATATTTATAGACATAAAGAGACACTTAGTGACATGGAGTCATGTAGAGATACTTATAGACATAAAGAGACACTTAGAGACATGGAGTCATGTAGAGGTACTTATAGACATAAAGAGACACTTAGAGACATGGAGTCATGTAGAGATACTTATAGACATAAAGAGACACTTAGAGACATGTAGAGATACTTATAGACATAAAGAGACACTTAGAGACATGGAGTCATGTAGAGATACTTATAGACATAAAGAGACACTTAGAGACATGTAGTCATGTAGAGATAACTATAGACATAAAGAGACACTTAGAGACATGGAGTCATGTAGAGATACTTATAGACATAAAGAGACACTTAGAGACATGTAGTCATGTAGAGATAACTATAGACATAAAGAGACACTTAGAGACATGTAGTCATGTAGAGATACTTATAGACATAAAGAGACACTTAGAGACATGTAGTCATGTAGAGATACTTATAGACATAAAGAGACACTTAGAGACATGTAGTCATGTAGAGATACTTATAGACATAAAGAGACACTTAGAGACATGTAGAGATACTTATAGACATAAAGAGGGAGAGACTTGGAGTCATGTAGAGATACTTATCGACATAAAGAGACACTTAGAGACATGGAGTCATGTAGAGATACTCATAGACATAAAGAGACACTTAGAGACATGTAGTCATGTAGAGATACTTATAGACATAAAGAGACACTTAGAGACATGTAGTCATGTAGAGATACTTATAGACATAAAGAGGGAGAGACTTGGAGTCATGTAGAGATACTTATCGACATAAAGAGACACTTAGAGACATGGAGTCATGTAGAGATACTTATAGACATAAAGAGACACTTAGAGACATGTAGTCATGTAGAGATACTTATAGACATAAAGAGACACTTAGAGACATGTAGTCATGTGGAGATACTTATAGACATAAAGAGACACTTAGAGACATGTAGTCATGTAGAGATACTTATAGACATAAAAACACACTTAGAGACATGTAGTCATGTAGAGATACTTATAGACATAAAGAGACACTTAGAGACATGTAGTCATGTAGAGATACTTATAGACATAAAGAGGGAGAGACTTGGAGTCATGTAGAGATACTTATCGACATAAAGAGACACTTAGAGACATGGAGTCATGTAGAGGTACTTATAGACATAAAGAGACACTTAGAGACATGGAGTCATGTAGAGATACTTATAGACATAAAGAGACACTTAGAGACATGGAGTCATGTAGAGATACTTATAGACATAAAGAGACACTTAGAGACATGGAGACATGTAGAGATACTTATAGACATAAAGAGACACTTAGAGACATGTAGTCATGTAGAGATACTTATAGACATAAAGAGACACTTAGAGACATGTAGTCATGTAGAGATACTTATAGACATAAAGAGACACTTAGAGACATGTAGAGATACTTATAGACATAAAGAGACACTTAGAGACATGTAGTCATGTAGAGATACTTATAGACATAAAGAGACACTTAGAGACATGGAGTCATGTAGAGATACTTATAGACATAAAGAGACACTTAGAGACATGGAGTCATGTAGAGATACTTATAGACATAAAGAGACACTTAGAGACATGGAGTCATGTAGAGATACTTATAGACATAAAGAGACACTTAGAGACATGTAGTCATGTAGAGATACTTATAGACATAAAGAGACACTTAGTGACATGGAGTCATGTAGAGATACTTATAGACATAAAGAGACACTTAGTGACATGGAGTCATGTAGAGATACTTATAGACATAAAGAGACACTTAGAGACATGGAGACATGTAGAGATACTTATAGACATAAAGAGACACTTAGAGACATGGAGTCATGTAGAGATACTTATAGACATAAAGAGACACTTAGAGACATGTAGAGATACTTATAGACATAAAGAGGGAGAGACTTGGAGTCATGTAGAGATACTTATCGACATAAAGAGACACTTAGAGACATGGAGTCATGTAGAGATACTCATAGACATAAAGAGACACTTAGAGACATGTAGTCATGTAGAGATACTTATAGACATAAAGAGACACTTAGAGACATGTAGTCATGTAGAGATACTTATAGACATAAAGAGGGAGAGACTTGGAGTCATGTAGAGATACTTATCGACATAAAGAGACACTTAGAGACATGGAGTCATGTAGAGATACTTATAGACATAAAGAGACACTTAGAGACATGTAGTCATGTAGAGATACTTATAGACATAAAGAGACACTTAGAGACATGTAGTCATGTGGAGATACTTATAGACATAAAGAGACACTTAGAGACATGTAGTCATGTAGAGATACTTATAGACATAAAAACACACTTAGAGACACGTAGTCATGTAGAGATACTTATAGACATAAAGAGACACTTAGAGACATGGAGTCATGTAGAGATATTTATAGACATAAAGAGACACTTAGTGACATGGAGTCATGTAGAGATACTTATAGACATAAAGAGACACTTAGAGACATGGAGTCATGTAGAGGTACTTATAGACATAAAGAGACACTTAGAGACATGGAGTCATGTAGAGATACTTATAGACATAAAGAGACACTTAGAGACATGTAGAGATACTTATAGACATAAAGAGACACTTAGAGACATGGAGTCATGTAGAGATACTTATAGACATAAAGAGACACTTAGAGACATGTAGTCATGTAGAGATAACTATAGACATAAAGAGACACTTAGAGACATGGAGTCATGTAGAGATACTTATAGACATAAAGAGACACTTAGAGACATGTAGTCATGTAGAGATAACTATAGACATAAAGAGACACTTAGAGACATGTAGTCATGTAGAGATACTTATAGACATAAAGAGACACTTAGAGACATGTAGTCATGTAGAGATACTTATAGACATAAAGAGACACTTAGAGACATGTAGTCATGTAGAGATACTTATAGACATAAAGAGACACTTAGAGACATGTAGAGATACTTATAGACATAAAGAGGGAGAGACTTGGAGTCATGTAGAGATACTTATCGACATAAAGAGACACTTAGAGACATGGAGTCATGTAGAGATACTCATAGACATAAAGAGACACTTAGAGACATGTAGTCATGTAGAGATACTTATAGACATAAAGAGACACTTAGAGACATGTAGTCATGTAGAGATACTTATAGACATAAAGAGGGAGAGACTTGGAGTCATGTAGAGATACTTATCGACATAAAGAGACACTTAGAGACATGGAGTCATGTAGAGATACTTATAGACATAAAGAGACACTTAGAGACATGTAGTCATGTAGAGATACTTATAGACATAAAGAGACACTTAGAGACATGTAGTCATGTGGAGATACTTATAGACATAAAGAGACACTTAGAGACATGTAGTCATGTAGAGATACTTATAGACATAAAAACACACTTAGAGACATGTAGTCATGTAGAGATACTTATAGACATAAAGAGACACTTAGAGACATGTAGTCATGTAGAGATACTTATAGACATAAAGAGGGAGAGACTTGGAGTCATGTAGAGATACTTATCGACATAAAGAGACACTTAGAGACATGGAGTCATGTAGAGGTACTTATAGACATAAAGAGACACTTAGAGACATGGAGTCATGTAGAGATACTTATAGACATAAAGAGACACTTAGAGACATGGAGTCATGTAGAGATACTTATAGACATAAAGAGACACTTAGAGACATGGAGACATGTAGAGATACTTATAGACATAAAGAGACACTTAGAGACATGTAGTCATGTAGAGATACTTATAGACATAAAGAGACACTTAGAGACATGTAGTCATGTAGAGATACTTATAGACATAAAGAGACACTTAGAGACATGTAGAGATACTTATAGACATAAAGAGACACTTAGAGACATGTAGTCATGTAGAGATACTTATAGACATAAAGAGACACTTAGAGACATGGAGTCATGTAGAGATACTTATAGACATAAAGAGACACTTAGAGACATGGAGTCATGTAGAGATACTTATAGACATAAAGAGACACTTAGAGACATGGAGTCATGTAGAGATACTTATAGACATAAAGAGACACTTAGAGACATGTAGTCATGTAGAGATACTTATAGACATAAAGAGACACTTAGTGACATGGAGTCATGTAGAGATACTTATAGACATAAAGAGACACTTAGTGACATGGAGTCATGTAGAGATACTTATAGACATAAAGAGACACTTAGAGACATGGAGACATGTAGAGATACTTATAGACATAAAGAGACACTTAGAGACATGGAGTCATGTAGAGATACTTATAGACATAAAGAGACACTTAGAGACATGTAGAGATACTTATAGACATAAAGAGGGAGAGACTTGGAGTCATGTAGAGATACTTATCGACATAAAGAGACACTTAGAGACATGGAGTCATGTAGAGATACTCATAGACATAAAGAGACACTTAGAGACATGTAGTCATGTAGAGATACTTATAGACATAAAGAGACACTTAGAGACATGTAGTCATGTAGAGATACTTATAGACATAAAGAGGGAGAGACTTGGAGTCATGTAGAGATACTTATCGACATAAAGAGACACTTAGAGACATGGAGTCATGTAGAGATACTTATAGACATAAAGAGACACTTAGAGACATGTAGTCATGTAGAGATACTTATAGACATAAAGAGACACTTAGAGACATGTAGTCATGTGGAGATACTTATAGACATAAAGAGACACTTAGAGACATGTAGTCATGTAGAGATACTTATAGACATAAAAACACACTTAGAGACACGTAGTCATGTAGAGATACTTATAGACATAAAGAGACACTTAGAGACATGTAGTCATGTAGAGATACTTATAGACATAAAGAGGGAGAGACTTGGAGTCATGTAGAGATACTTATCGACATAAAGAGACACTTAGAGACATGGAGTCATGTAGAGGTACTTATAGACATAAAGAGATACTTAGAGACATGGAGTCATGTAGAGATACTTATAGACATAAAGAGACACTTAGAGACATGTAGAGATACTTATAGACATAAAGAGACACTTAGAGACATGTAGTCATGTAGAGATACTTATAGACATAAAGAGACACTTAGAGACATGGAGTCATGTAGAGATACTTATAGACATAAAGAGACACTTAGAGACATGGAGTCATGTAGAGATACTTATAGACATAAAGAGACACTTAGAGACATGGAGTCATGTAGAGATACTTATAGACATAAAGAGACACTTAGAGACATGTAGTCATGTAGAGATACTTATAGACATAAAGAGACACTTAGTGACATGGAGTCATGTAGAGATACTTATAGACATAAAGAGACACTTAGAGACATAGAGACATGTAGAGATACTTATAGACATAAAGAGACACTTAGAGACATGGAGTCATGTAGAGATACTTATAGACATAAAGAGACACTTAGAGACATGGAGTCATGTAGAGATACTTATAGACATAAAGAGACACTTAGAGACATGGAGTCATGTAGAGATACTTATAGACATAAAGAGACACTTAGAGACATGGAGTCAGGTAGAGATACTTATAGACATAAAGAGACACTTAGAGACATGCAGACACATGCAGCTGACCTGCAGGATCCTCCTCAGTGAGTCCAGGTAGCTGCTCTCACTCTGGACGATTGAGCTGAGGATGAGACGTCTGACGACCTGGACATTATATATATATATATAACTAATTTCAATATATTAATAACCTTACCATTAGTATATTAATAATTCTAATATCCTTTTCTTCTTTGTCCTTCTATTCGTTAACTTAAATTCTAAAAACTATCTGCACAAACTCGCACATGCGCGCACACGCACACACACACACCTGCTGGCTGCTGAGCCCCTCTGGCATGGGGCTGAGTTGAGGTGGAGGATGTTTGGCTTCACACACACAAACATCCATGTAGCCTACATCCTCCTTCCCTTCAGCTGCAGAATCAAACACAGGCAGTTGTTACTGATCTTATTATCTTATTATATATATATATATATATATATATATATATATATATATATATATATATATATATATATATATATATATATATATATATATATATATATATATATATATATATATATATATATATATATATCTCCCTATCCCTATATCCCTAACCCTTTGCTCTGATTACTGATTTGCTTGGACATTCTTGACATTCTCTTGATGACCTACCATCTCAGGTTGTCACCTGAAATGGTTTTCAATTCATAGATGTGTCTTATCAGGGTTAATTAGTGGAATTTCTTGCTTTATCAATCAGCGCTAAGGGTGGCTATTTAGAAGAAACTAGAATATAAAACATGTTTTCAGTTATTTCACATTTTTTTGTTAAGTACATAACACAATAAACATTTGTTCATTCATAGTTTTGATGCCTTCAGTGAGAATCTACAATGGAAATAGTCATGAAAATAAAGAAAACACATTGAATGAGGTGTGTCCAAACTTTGGCCTGGACTGTATGTATGTATGTATATATATAAATTATTATTATTATTGTGGTAGAGTCTTCATGTTCAGCATGTCTTGTTCTGTGTGCTTATGTTGAAGCTCTGTGTACATGTGGATGATATTTTGCTGTAGCAACACATATTGAACTGTTGCTGTTGTGTTTTATATGAGCATCTGTGATGGTTTGAGGACTGTGCTAACGGATGCTAACTGGATGCCTGCGCTACAGGTTTTCTCATGTGCTGTCTGTGTTTGTACGGTGGCCAGCGGGGGCACTGCGTTAGCTCAAAACATTTTATCATTAGCAGAAAGTAGATGCATATGCAGAAATGATGTCAATTTCAAAATCTGTGTGCATCAATTTCTTTCATATTCATATTTTTCCAGTTGAATTTGAAGTTTCAGACACTGAGAATGCATCTGCTGAACAGGTTCATGGTTGCAGATTCTATACCTGTGCAGTCTTTTCTCTGCAGGAAAGAAACTTTGCGGAACATGGCTAACTTTGTCTTCTCTAAACTGTCTTTGGTCCCGTTCCTCGCTGCTTTCATCAGCCGCTGCACCTAAAAACACAGCAACACCGACCCAGATTTATTTATCCAGAATCACACTGGTTTATGCAGGTAGATCAAGGTCCTGGTCTCAGGTTGAGTCCTACCTTTGTGTCCTGGTTGAGTCTGATATGAGTAACATGAGGAGGATGGAGACAGGGCGGCTCAGCACCATGCTTCTGCAGCTTCACATCAGCTTCAGGCAGCTGCAAACAAACCAATAATCTGACCATTATCTTCTACATTCACTGACGAGTAATAGCTGTTGGTCCATAAAATGTCCGAAATTGGAGAAAAATGTTGACAATTTGCCATAGCCATAAAAATGTCCCAACTAACATTCCACAATCCAGTGATATTTAATTTACTGTCAGTTAAAAAAAAACTGAAAATATTCACAATGGAGAAGCTGGAATTAGTGGATTTTCTTCTTAAAAATGAATCAGCAAAATTAATCAATTACCAAAATAATTGGTGATTAATTTAATAGTTGGCAACTAATTGATTATTCGACTATACAATGCAGGTTTAAATAAAAGAATAATCAACATTCATTGTATTTTCACTAGTGCTGTCAGTCGATTAAAAAAATTAATCAAATTAATTACAGGATTTTGTAATGAATTAATCGAATTAATCACATTTTAATGTCATATCTGCTAAAGGTCTCCTGATAAAGAATTTGAATTCTAGGATATTAATAAATTGTAATGCATGACTAATCAATTGAATACAGTAAGAAGAGAAGATCTGAAATCCAATGTTTTATTGGTGAACTGTGCTTCATGAATTACATCCAAAAGTAAAGGTCTAGCACATTAAACCAGTTAGACCAAGTGCATTATTCATAAATGTAAAACAAATACAACAATTCAGTTAAATAAATAAAATTCTGAAATAAAATAAAGAAGTCACTTAAGCTCAATATAGCAATTCAAAAATGAATAATAGAAGTCGTATATTTTGCGCTGCATTGTGCCAACATAATTTTGCTCGGTGAGAGCAAACACGTGTGGTTTGAACCAATCAGAATTAGCGATGTTGATAACGTGACCACGTATCCATCAGCCAACCAGAAACACATTTGTTCAGCTTGGCTTGCGTTGCATAGCAACCAGAGACGCGCTCAGACTTGTTGCTCCGTGCCAAATGGCACAGACAGACACCGAAACAGCGTAGATTACACTGAAACGAGCACAGTGGAATTGTTCCAGCACTCGGATAATGTAACTAATGTGACTTTAGTACATCATTTTCTTTATTTAACATGGGATGTTGATGGGGCGCTTCTTCTCCTTTTTAACGGAACGCCGTTCCGGTCGTGAATCTTTTAACGGAATGTAGTTCCGGTTCACTTTCACCCCTGGGCTCGCCACCGTTGATACTTAAATTTTTTTATGCGTTAAATTTGGTAACACGTTAAATTGCGGCGTAATTAATTAATCAAATTAATGCGTTAAAATGACAGCTCTAATTTCACATCTCTGAACATCAATTCTATGGCATATTGGTTGCCATGGAGCAGAGTGAAGGGAGGAGGTGGCAGTTTGGTCTGAACCTCCTTCATGGAGGTTCAGATTCAGGTTCAGGTTCAGGTTCATGGTCATGGTTATGGTCAGGTTTAGTGAAGTTTAGTTATCGGTTCAGGTTCAGGTCCAGGTCCAGGTTTAGGTTCAGGTTTGAGTTTGGGTCAGGTCCAGGTTAAGGGACATATAGATCCCTCTGTAGTAAATGGTAATGCTCTGCTATATCTGACTCTTTCCTCTTCTTCAGTCTTTGACAGAAACCAGAATTCATCTACTTCCTCCAGTGCCAAGTTCATTCAGGAAAATCACAGATGGGTGACCACCTCTGGAAGGTGAAGGTCATCACAGTAAAAGCCCCCAGACATTAGACATTTATTTACTTTCCACCACTGCAGTAAATGAAAATGAAAGAAAGCAGCATCCATTAATAATGTCTCCATGTTTTACCAGAGACTCTCACACTATTATGTAACACTGCCTCTGTAAGAAAAAACATCTGAATTAAAGTCTGAATTAAAACGGAAACCTAGCTCAGTGTCCACCTACCTCCACCTCAAACATTAGTCCATCACTCCTGCTCCACAACCCTTCAATCAGACCCACCGTTTCTGAAAACTAAACCATGTGAATGGAAAAAGAATCTTCTGGTCCTGAACTGTGGAACAGCTGAAACTTTATTCTAGTTTCATTGTCTCAGAAACACACCGACTGAAGCTGAAGGGGAACGTCCAGGACACATGCTGAAGAAGCCGAAGACAGAAGTGCTGACACAGACAGACTGAAATAAGCTGCTTCCCCTTTTATCAGGTTTCATTCACACTGAATGTCTAACTAACAGCTGAGCTCCATGTTCACAATGGAACAAGTTGGACTTTACAGGGAAAAAATTAACAGACTGTACAATTGTTTTGAACTACATTAATTATTATTTGTGGTGATACACCATGAATATATTTTTGGAGGAATAATAGTGTATATATATATATATATATATATATATATATATATATATATATATATATATATATATATATATACACACACACTGATCCTGTTCAGAAAGAACAAAGAAAACCTTTTCACAAAGAATAAAATAGAGAAGTGATGAAAAACTAAAAGGTGGAATTCTGAAATAATATCGAAGCCAAAACTAACAGGATGAGCAAGATTCACTTCATTTCCACTGTGGTATCGAAATGAGTTTCACATCTGATATTAACTCTTCCACACAAATTACACATAAAAACTCTAGAATAATAATAAGAAGAAGACAAACACACATAAATACCTTTTAAATCAGTAAGTGATTTACCTTACAGCTGTTTGCTGTCTCACTGTCAGAAACTTCATCATAACTCTCAAAGTCACTGGAGCTCCAGCTGGTAGAAGTGTGATGAGGATCAGGTCTCTGGATGTCCTCATATACGTCATCAACATCTACACCAAAACACACACCAACACACACCCAAACACACCAACACACACACCAAAACACACACCCAAACACACCAACACACACACCAAAACACACACCCAAACACACACCAACACAGACACCAAAACACACCAACACACACCAAAACACACACCCAAACACACACCAACACAGACACCAAAACACACCAACACACACCAAAACACACACCCAAACACACACCAACACAGACCCCAAAACACACCAACACACACCATCAAACACCCAAACTCACCAACACACACCAAAACACACACCAACACACACCAACACACACCAAAACACACATCAACATACACCAACACACATCAACATACACCAACACACATCAACATACACCAACACACATCAACATACACCAACACACACACACTTCCTGTCAGTCTGAGCTGAAAACTATACATGTTTTTTTGTTTTTTTTATGTGACAAACCTTTCAGTGGCTGCTGCAGGTTCTCAGCTGGAACGTCATCATAGATGACCTCTCTGACCTGACTCTTCTGTCTGTCTGTAGGATTCGGGTCTGGATCTGGGTCCGGCTCTGGATCTGGGTCCAGGTCAGGGTCTGGATCTGGTTCCAGGTTTGGTTTTGACACATCCTCCTGTGTCCTGAATCCGTTTACCACAGCTTCTGGCTTTAAAGGAGCATTTCCTTCAAAAAACATGTTTTATTATCTTCATGTTAATGTTATTTGTCCACCTTCTTTGACTTAAAGTCATGTCTACAAGCTACAGATGTGACTCACACAATACCCATTAACTACCTCTAATGCTAACAGCTAGCTGGAATGTAATTTTCTGCTTTTATAAACTGTGAGGACTAGGGATGCACATGGTTAACCGTTTAACCAATAACATTAACTCTAACCGATTAATACTAACGGTCAATTTTGTTTTTAAGCTATGTAATTCAATCAACTCATGGGGGCGTGTCAACAGGTGCAACACGTGCCATCACGTGTTTTCCATCACAGCCACTTTACAGCAAAGATGAAGAGAGCAAAAAGGAGTAAAGGAGTTGTGTGTGGGACAATTTCAACCTGAAAGGGGAGGAGGTGGTTTGCAAATGATGCAGTACAGCGGTATATGTCTAGTATTAATGTAAGTCGGGCTAGTGTGAAACGTGTTAGATTCATGTCTGAATCTCACCTGTCAGCAGCAGCTGGAGCAGCTCTCCACTGAGCCCGTGTGTCTCCATGCACGCTGGCATCATATGAACATTAATATTACACATATCAATGATGGCTCTGCAGATGACACCTGAAGTCACTGACTAATCTCCTTGGTGTTGTACAGTAGGGAGGGTGTGTAAAAACACATTGAATATTAGTTTTTATCTCCAGACACGTCGCGGGTCGTCCAGGTTTACAGTCAAATTGTTGGGAATGAATCCATCATTCAGATAAACACTGAGCTCCATCACAACTGTTTAAAAATCACATTTCAGAAGCTCAAACTTTATTTTGGAAATGAAAGAAAGAAACACAAAGAAATCAGCAGCACGCTCGCTCTTGACATAATTTCAAAAGCAAAAGCAGACGATTGAAGCCTACAGTTCTGTTAATTATATCTAAAGCTTGGAGCTTCTTTTTTTACATTTTAGATGAGTAATTAACTATTTGCCGTCATTGTAAATCTGCAGTTCAGCAGCAGACAGCCCTGAGTCAGTGGCTCTCTGATTCCAACCTTATCTTACATGGAAAGCCTTGTTGGAATGGTGGGACGTTTGTGTGTTGTGGGTATTTGGGGATGGTGATATGTCTAAATGGTAGTATGTCGCAATGGAAGCATGAAAGGGCATTTAAATCGTTATTAACCATTAAAGGTTAACGTTAAAGGTCGGTTAACGGCCAGAAAAGAAAATCAAAAATGTGCATCCCTGGTGAGGATGGAGCCATTTAAGATTTTTCTTGATCAAAATTTAGGGTTTTAATTTGAAATGACTCTAAACGTTCTGTTCTAAACGTTCTGATCTAAACGTTCTTTTCTAAACGTTCTGATCTGAACGTTCTGATCTCAAAGTTCTGATCTGAACGTTCTGATCTCAAAGTTCTGTTCTGAACGTTCTGATCTGAACGTTCTGATCTCAAAGTTCTGTTCTGAACGTTCTGATCTGAACGTTCTGATCTCAAAGTTCTGTTCTGAACGTTCTGTTCTAAACATTCTGATCTAAACGTTCTGTTCTAAACGTTCTGATCTGAACGTTCTGATCTCAAAGTTCTGTTCTGAACGTTCTGATCTAAACGTTCTGTTCTAAACGTTCTGATCTGAACGTTCTGTTTTAAACGTTCTGTTCTAAACGTTCTGATATAAACGTTCTGCTCTGAACGTTCTGTTTTAAACGTTCTGTTTTAAACGTTCTGTTCTAAACGTTCTGATCTGAACGTTCTGTTTTAAACGTTCTGTTTTAAACGTTCTGTTCTAAACGTTCTGTTCTAAACGTTCTGATCTAAATGTTCTGTTCTAAACGTTCTGTTCTAAACGTTCTGATCTGAACGTTCTGATCTAAACGTTCTGTTTTAAACGTTCTGTTCTAAACGTTCTGTTCTAAACGTTCTGATCTGAACGTTCTGATCTAAACGTTCTGATCTAAACGTTCTGTTCTGAACGTTCTGATCTAAACGTTCTGTTCTGAACGTTCTGTTCTAAACGTTCTGTTCTAAACGTTCTGTTCTAAACGTTCTGTTCCAAACGTTCTGATCTAAACGTTCTGTTTTAAATGTTCTGTTCTAAACGTTCTCATCTAAACGTTCTGATCTGAACGTTCTGATCTGAACGTTCTGATCTGAACGTTCTGTTTTAAACGTTCTGTTCTAAACGTTCTGATCTGAACGTTCTGTTTTAAACGTTCTGTTTTAAACGTTCTGTTCTAAACGTTCTGTTCTAAACGTTCTGATCTAAATGTTCTGTTCTAAACGTTCTGTTCTAAACGTTCTGATCCAAACGTTCTGATCCGAACGTTCTGTTCTAAACGTTCTGATCTGAACGTTCTGTTTTAAACGTTCTGGTCTAAACGTTCTGTTTTAAACGTTCTGTTCTAAACGTTCTGTTCTAAACGTTCTGATCTAAACGTTCTGATCTAAACGTTCTGTTCTGAACTTTCTGTTCTAAACTTTCTGTTCTAAACGTTCTGATCTGAACGTTCTGATCTAAACGTTCTGATCTAAATGTTCTGATCTAAATGTTCTGATCTAAACGTTCTGTTTTAAACATTCTGTTCTAAACGTTCTGTTTTAAACGTTCTGATCTGAACGTTCTGATCTAAACGTTCTGATCTAAACGTTCTGTTCTAAACGTTGTGATCTAAACGTTCTGTTCTAAACGTTCTGATCTAAACGTTCTGATCTAAACGTTCTGTTCTGAACGTTCTGTTCTAAACGTTCTGATCTGAACGTTCTGTTCTAAACATTCTGTTCTAAACATTCGGATCTAAACGTTCTGTTCTAAACATTCTGATCTAAACGTTCTGTTCTAAACGTTCTGTTCTAAATGTTCTGATCTGAATGTTCTGTTCTAAACGTTCTGTTCTAAACGTCCTGTTTTAAACGTTCTGATCTGAATGTTCTGTTCTAAACGTTCTGATCTAAACGTTCTGTTCTAAACGTTCTGATCTAAACGTTCTGATCTAAACGTTCTGATCTAAACGTTCTGATCTGAACGTTCTGATCTAAACGTTCTGATCTAAACGTTCTGATCTGAACGTTCTGATCTAAACGTTCTGATCTAAACGTTGTGTTCTAAACGTTCTGTTCTAAAGGTTCTGATCTGAACGTTCTGATCTAAACGTTCTGGTCTAAACGTTCTGATCTGAACGTTCTGATCTAAATGTTGTGATCTTAACGTTCTGATCTAAACGTTCTGGTCTAAACGTTCTGATCTGAACGTTCTGATCTAAATGTTGTGATCTGAACGTTCTGTTCTAAACGCTCTGTTCTAAACGTTCTGATCTAAACGTTCTGATCCAAATGTTCTGATCCGAACGTTCTGTTCTAAACGTTCTGATCTGAACATTCTGTTTTAAACGTTCTGGTCTAAACGTTCTGACCTAAACGTTCTGTTTTAAACGTTCTGTTCTAAACGTTCTGTTCTAAACGTTCTGATCTAAACGTTCTGATCTAAACGTTCTGTTCTAAACGTTCTGATCTAAACGTTCTGTTCTGAACTTTCTGTTCTAAACGTTCTGATCTGAACGTTCTGATCTAAACGTTCTGATCTAAATGTTCTGATCTAAACGTTCTGTTTTAAACGTTCTGTTTTAAACGTTCTGTTCTAAACGTTCTGTTTTAAACGTTCTTTTCTGAACGTTCTGATCTAAAAGTTCTGATCTAAACGTTCTGATCTAAACGTTCTGATCTAAACGTTCTGTTCTGAACTTTCTGTTCTGAACTTTCTGTTCTAAACGTTCTGATCTGAACGTTCTGATCTAAACGTTCTGATCTAAATGTTCTGATCTAAATGTTCTGATCTAAACGTTCTGTTTTAAACGTTCTGTTCTAAACGTTCTGTTTTAAACGTTCTGATCTGAACGTTCTGATCTAAACGTTCTGATCTAAACGTTCTGTTCTAAACGTTGTGATCTAAACGTTCTGTTCTAAACGTTCTGATCTAAACGTTCTGATCTAAACGTTCTGTTCTGAACGTTCTGTTCTAAACGTTCTGATCTGAACGTTCTGTTCTAAACATTCTGTTCTAAACATTCGGATCTAAACGTTCTGTTCTAAACATTCTGATCTAAACGTTCTGTTCTAAACGTTCTGTTCTAAATGTTCTGATCTGAATGTTCTGTTCTAAACGTTCTGTTCTAAACGTCCTGTTTTAAACGTTCTGATCTGAATGTTCTGTTCTAAACGTTCTGATCTAAACGTTCTGATCTAAACGTTCTGTTCTAAACGTTCTGATCTAAACGTTCTGATCTAAACGTTCTGATCTAAACGTTCTGATCTAAACGTTCTGTTTTAAATGTTCTGTTCTAAACGTTCTGTTCTAAACGTTCTGATCTAAACGTTCTGATCTAAACGTTCTGATCTAAACGTTCTGTTCTAAACGTTCTGTTCTAAACGTTCTGATCTGAACGTTCTGATCTAAACGTTCTGGTCTAAACGTTCTGATCTGAACGTTCTGATCTAAATGTTGTGATCTTAACGTTCTGATCTAAACGTTCTGGTCTAAACGTTCTGTTCTAAACGTTCTGATCTGAACATTCTGTTTTAAACGTTCTGGTCTAAACGTTCTGACCTAAACGTTCTGTTTTAAACGTTCTGTTCTAAACGTTCTGTTCTAAACGTTCTGATCTAAACGTTCTGATCTAAACGTTCTGTTCTAAACGTTCTGATCTAAACGTTCTGTTCTGAACTTTCTGTTCTAAACGTTCTGGTCTAAACGTTCTGATCTGAACGTTCTGATCTAAATGTTGTGATCTGAACGTTCTGTTCTAAACGTTCTGTTCTAAACGTTCTGATCTGAACATTCTGTTTTAAACGTTCTGGTCTAAACGTTCTGACCTAAACGTTCTGTTTTAAACATTCTGTTCTAAACGTTCTGTTCTAAACGTTCTGATCTAAACGTTCTGATCTAAACGTTCTGTTCTAAACGTTCTGATCTAAACGTTCTGTTCTGAACTTTCTGTTCTAAACGTTCTGTTCTAAACGTTCTTTTCTGAACGTTCTGATCTAAAAGTTCTGATCTAAACGTTCTGATCTAAACATTCTGATCTAAAAGTTCTGATCTAAACGTTCTGTTCTAAACGTTCTGTTCTAAACGTTCTGATCTAAACGTTCTGATCTAAACGTTCTGATCTAAACGTTCTGGTCTAAACGTTCTGATCTGAACGTTCTGATCTAATTGTTGTGATCTAAACGTTCTGATCTGAACGTTCTGATCTAAATGTTGTGATCTGAACGTTCTGTTCTAAACGCTCTGTTCTAAACGTTCTGATCTGAACGTTCTGTTCTAAACGTTCTGATCTAAACGTTCTGATCTGAACGTTCTGTTCTAAACGTTCTGATCTAAACGTTCTGATTCAAACGTTCTGATCCGAACGTTCTGTTCTAAACGTTCTGATCTGAATGTTCTGTTCTAAACGTTCTGTTCTAAACGTTCTGATCTAAACGTTCTGATCTAAACGTTCTGTTCTAAACGTTCTGATCTGAACGTTCTGTTTTAAACGTTATGTTCTAAACGTTCTGATCTAAACGTTCTGTTCTAAACGTTCTGTTCTAAACGTTCTGTTTTAAACGTTCTGTTTTAAACGTTCTGTTCTAAACGTTCTGATCTGAACGTTCTGTTTTAAACGTTCTGTTTTAAACGTTCTGTTCTAAACGTTCTGTTCTAAACATTCTGATCTAAACGTTCTGTTCTAAACGTTCTGTTCTAAACGTTCTGATCTGAACGTTCTGATCTAAACGTTCTGTTCTAAACGTTCTGATCTGAACGTTCTGATCTAAATGTTGTGATCTGAACGTTCTGTTCTAAACGCTCTGTTCTAAACGTTCTGATCCAAACGTTCTGATCTAAACGTTCTGATCTAAACGTTCTGATCCAAACGTTCTGATCTAAACATTCGGATCTGAACGTTCTGTTCTAAACGTTCTGATCTGAACGTTCTGTTTTAAACGTTCTGTTCTAAACGTTCTGATCTAAACGTTCTGTTTTAAACGTTCTGTTCTAAACGTTCTGTTCTAAACGTTCTGTTCTAAACGTTCTGATCTGAACGTTCTGATCTAAACGTTCTGATCCAAACGTTCTGTTTTAAACGTTCTGTTTTAAACGTTCTGTTCTAAACGTTCTGATCTGAACGTTCTGTTTTAAACGTTCTGTTTTAAACGTTCTGTTCTAAACGTTCTGTTCTAAACATTCTGATCTAAACGTTCTGTTCTAAACGTTCTGTTCTAAACGTTCTGATCTGAACGTTCTGATCTAAACGTTCTGTTCTAAACGTTCTGATCTGAACGTTCTGATCTAAATGTTGTGATCTGAACGTTCTGTTCTAAACGCTCTGTTCTAAACGTTCTGATCCAAACGTTCTGATCTAAACGTTCTGATCTAAACGTTCTGATCCAAACGTTCTGATCTAAACATTCGGATCTGAACGTTCTGTTCTAAACGTTCTGATCTGAACGTTCTGTTTTAAACGTTCTGTTCTAAACGTTCTGATCTAAACGTTCTGTTTTAAACGTTCTGTTCTAAACGTTCTGTTCTAAACGTTCTGTTCTAAACGTTCTGATCTGAACGTTCTGATCTAAACGTTCTGATCCAAACGTTCTGTTCTGAACGTTCTGTTCTAAACGTTCTGATCTAAACGTTCTGATCTAAACGTTCTGATCTAAACGTTCTGTTCTAAACGTTCTGTTCTGAACGTTCTGATCTAAACGTTCTGTTCTGAACGTTCTGTTCTAAACGTTCTGATCTAAACGTTCTGATCTAAACGTTCTGATCTAAACGTTCTGTTTTAAACGTTCTGTTCTAAACGTTCTGATCTAAACGTTGTGATCTGAACGTTCTGTTCTAAACGCTCTGTTCTAAACGTTCTGATCTGAACGTTCTGTTCTAAACGTTCTGATCTAAACGTTCTGTTCTAAACGTTCTGATCTAAACGTTGTGATCTGAACGTTCTGTTCTAAACGCTCTGTTCTAAACGTTCTGATCTAAACGTTCTGATCTAAACGTTCTGATTCAAACGTTCTGATCCGAACGTTCTGTTCTAAACGTTCTGATCTGAATGTTCTGTTTTAAACGTTCTGTTCTAAACGTTCTGATCTAAACGTTCTGATCTAAACGTTCTGTTCTAAACGTTCTGATCTGAACGTTCTGTTTTAAACGTTATGTTCTAAACGTTCTGATCTAAACGTTCTGTTCTAAACGTTCTGTTCTAAACGTTCTGTTTTAAACGTTCTGTTTTAAACGTTCTGTTCTAAACGTTCTGATCTGAACGTTCTGTTTTAAACGTTCTGTTTTAAACGTTCTGTTCTAAACGTTCTGTTCTAAACATTCTGATCTAAACGTTCTGTTCTAAACGTTCTGTTCTAAACGTTCTGATCTGAACGTTCTGATCTAAACGTTGTGATCTAAACGTTCTGATCTGAACGTTCTGATCTAAATGTTGTGATCTGAACGTTCTGTTCTAAACGCTCTGTTCTAAACGTTCTGATCTGAACGTTCTGTTTTAAACGTTCTGTTCTAAACGTTCTGTTCTAAACGTTCTGATCTAAACGTTCTGATCTAAACGTTCTGTTCTAAACGTTCTGATCTAAACGTTCTGTTCTGAACTTTCTGTTCTAAACGTTCTGTTCTAAACGTTCTTTTCTGAACGTTCTGATCTAAAAGTTCTGATCTAAACGTTCTGATCTAAACATTCTGATCTAAAAGTTCTGATCTAAACGTTCTGTTCTAAACGTTCTGTTCTAAACGTTCTGATCTGAACGTTCTGTTCTAAACATTCTGTTCTAAACATTCTGATCTAAACGTTCTGTTCTAAACATTCTGATCTAAACGTTCTGTTCTAAACGTTCTGTTCTAAACGTTCTGATATAAACGTTCTGTTCTAAATGTTCTGATCTGAATGTTCTGTTCTAAACGTTCTGTTCTAAACGTTCTGATCTGAACGTTCTGTTTTAAACGTTCTGTTCTAAACGTTCTGATCTAAACATTCTGTTCTAAACGTTCTGTTTTAAACGTTCTGATCTAAACATTCTGTTCTAAACGTTCTGTTCTAAACGTTCTGATCTGAACGTTCTGTTTTAAACGTTCTGTTTTAAACGTTCTGTTCTAAACGTTCTGTTCTAAACATTCTGATCTAAACGTTCTGTTCTAAACGTTCTGTTCTAAACGTTCTGATCTGAACGTTCTGTTCTAAACGTTCTGATCTAAACGTTCTGATCTAAACGTTCTGTTCTAAACGTTCTGATCTAAACGTTCTGATCTAAACGTTCTGATCTAAACGTTCTGGTTTAAACGTTCTGTTCTAAACGTTCTGATCTAAACGTTCTGATCTAAACGTTCTGATCTAAACGTTCTGTTTTAAACATTCTGTTCTAAACGTTCTGATCTAAACGTTCTGATCTAAACGTTCTGATCTAAACGTTCTGGTCTAAACGTTCTGATCTGAACGTTCTGATCTAAATGTTGTGATCTAAACGTTCTGATCTGAACGTTCTGATCTAAATGTTGTGATCTGAACGTTCTGTTCTAAACGCTCTGTTCTAAACGTTCTGATCTGAACGTTCTGTTCTAAACGTTCTGATCTAAACGTTCTGATCTGAACGTTCTGTTCTAAACGTTCTGATCTAAACGTTCTGATTCAAACGTTCTGATCCGAACGTTCTGTTCTAAACGTTCTGATCTGAATGTTCTGTTTTAAACGTTCTGTTCTAAACGTTCTGATCTAAACGTTCTGTTCTAAACGTTCTGATCTGAACGTTCTGTTTTAAACGTTATGTTCTAAACGTTCTGATCTAAACGTTCTGTTCTAAACGTTCTGTTCTAAACGTTCTGTTTTAAACGTTCTGTTTTAAACGTTCTGTTCTAAACGTTCTGATCTGAACGTTCTGTTTTAAACGTTCTGTTTTAAACGTTCTGTTCTAAACGTTCTGTTCTAAACATTCTGATCTAAACGTTCTGTTCTAAACGTTCTGTTCTAAACGTTCTGATCTGAACGTTCTGATCTAAACGTTCTGTTCTAAACGTTCTGATCTGAACGTTCTGATCTAAATGTTGTGATCTGAACGTTCTGTTCTAAACGCTCTGTTCTAAACGTTCTGATCCAAACGTTCTGATCTAAATGTTGTGATCTGAACGTTCTGTTCTAAACGCTCTGTTCTAAACGTTCTGATCCAAACGTTCTGATCTAAACGTTCTGATCTAAACGTTCTGATCCAAACGTTCTGATCTAAACATTCGGATCTGAACGTTCTGTTCTAAACGTTCTGATCTGAACGTTCTGTTTTAAACGTTCTGTTCTAAACGTTCTGATCTAAACGTTCTGTTTTAAACGTTCTGTTCTAAACGTTCTGTTCTAAACGTTCTGTTCTAAACGTTCTGATCTGAACGTTCTGATCTAAACGTTCTGATCCAAACGTTCTGTTCTGAACGTTCTGTTCTAAACGTTCTGATCTAAACGTTCTGATCTAAACGTTCTGATCTAAACGTTCTGATCTAAACGTTCTGTTCTGAACGTTCTGTTCTGAACGTTCTGTTCTAAACGTTCTGATCTAAACGTTCTGATCTAAACGTTCTGATCTAAACGTTCTGTTTTAAACGTTCTGTTCTAAACGTTCTGATCTAAACGTTGTGATCTGAACGTTCTGTTCTAAACGCTCTGTTCTAAACGTTCTGATCTGAACGTTCTGTTCTAAACGTTCTGATCTAAACGTTCTGATCTGAACGTTCTGTTCTAAACGTTCTGATCTAAACGTTCTGATTCAAACGTTCTGATCCGAACGTTCTGTTCTAAACGTTCTGTTCTAAACGTTCTGATCTAAACGTTCTGATCTAAACGTTCTGTTCTAAACGTTCTGATCTGAACGTTCTGTTTTAAACGTTATGTTCTAAACGTTCTGATCTAAACGTTCTGTTCTAAACGTTCTGTTCTAAACGTTCTGTTTTAAACGTTCTGTTTTAAACGTTCTGTTCTAAACGTTCTGATCTGAACGTTCTGTTTTAAACGTTCTGTTTTAAACGTTCTGTTCTAAACGTTCTGTTCTAAACATTCTGATCTAAACGTTCTGTTCTAAACGTTCTGTTCTAAACGTTCTGATCTGAACGTTCTGATCTAAACGTTGTGATCTAAACGTTCTGATCTGAACGTTCTGATCTAAATGTTGTGATCTGAACGTTCTGTTCTAAACGCTCTGTTCTAAACGTTCTGATCTGAACGTTCTGTTCTAAACGTTCTGATCTAAACGTTCTGATCTGAACGTTCTGTTCTAAACGTTCTGATCTAAACGTTCTGATTCAAACGTTCTGATCCGAACGTTCTGTTCTAAACGTTCTGATCTGAATGTTCTGTTTTAAACGTTCTGTTCTAAACGTTCTGATCTAAACGTTCTGATCTAAACGTTCTGTTCTAAACGTTCTGATCTGAACGTTCTGTTTTAAACGTTATGTTCTAAACGTTCTGATCTAAACGTTCTGTTCTAAACGTTCTGTTCTAAACGTTCTGTTTTAAACGTTCTGTTTTAAACGTTCTGTTCTAAACGTTCTGATCTGAACGTTCTGTTTTAAACGTTCTGTTTTAAACGTTCTGTTCTAAACGTTCTGTTCTAAACATTCTGATCTAAACGTTCTGTTCTAAACGTTCTGTTCTAAACGTTCTGATCTGAACGTTCTGATCTAAACGTTCTGTTCTAAACGTTCTGATCTGAACGTTCTGATCTAAATGTTGTGATCTGAACGTTCTGTTCTAAACGCTCTGTTCTAAATGTTCTGATCCAAACGTTCTGATCTAAACGTTCTGATCTAAACGTTCTGATCCAAACGTTCTGATCTAAACATTCGGATCTGAACGTTCTGTTCTAAACGTTCTGATCTGAACGTTCTGTTTTAAACGTTCTGTTCTAAAGGTTCTGATCTAAACGTTCTGTTTTAAACGTTCTGTTCTAAACGTTCTGTTCTAAACGTTCTGATCTGAACGTTCTGATCTAAACGTTCTGATCTAAACGTTCTGTTCTGAACGTTCTGATCTAAACGTTCTGTTCTGAACGTTCTGTTCTAAACGTTCTGATCTAAACGTTCTGATCTAAACGTTCTGATCTAAACGTTCTGTTCTAAACGTTCTGTTCTGAACGTTCTGATCTAAACGTTCTGTTCTGAACGTTCTGTTCTAAACGTTCTGATCTAAACGTTCTGATCTAAACGTTCTGATCTAAACGTTCTGTTTTAAACGTTCTGTTCTAAACGTTCTGATCTAAACGTTCTGATCTAAACGTTCTGATCTAAACGTTCTGATCTAAACGTTCTGGTCTAAACGTTCTGATCTGAACGTTCTGATCTAAATGTTGTGATCTAAACGTTCTGATCTGAACGTTCTGATCTAAATGTTGTGATCTGAACGTTCTGTTCTAAACGCTCTGTTCTAAACGTTCTGATCTGAACGTTCTGTTCTAAACGTTCTGATCTAAACGTTCTGATCTGAACGTTCTGTTCTAAATGTTCTGATCTAAACGTTCTGATTCAAACGTTCTGATCCGAACGTTCTGTTCTAAACGTTCTGATCTGAATGTTCTGTTTTAAACGTTCTGTTCTAAACGTTCTGATCTAAACGTTCTGATCTAAACGTTCTGTTCTAAACGTTCTGATCTGAATGTTCTGTTTTAAACGTTATGTTCTAAACGTTCTGATCTAAACGTTCTGTTCTAAACGTTCTGTTCTAAACGTTCTGTTTTAAACGTTCTGTTTTAAACGTTCTGTTCTAAACGTTCTGATCTGAACGTTCTGTTTTAAACGTTCTGTTTTAAACGTTCTGTTCTAAACGTTCTGTTCTAAACATTCTGATCTAAACGTTCTGTTCTAAACGTTCTGTTCTAAACGTTCTGATCTGAACGTTCTGATCTAAACGTTCTGTTCTAAACGTTCTGATCTGAACGTTCTGATCTAAATGTTGTGATCTGAACGTTCTGTTCTAAACGCTCTGTTCTAAACGTTCTGATCCAAACGTTCTGATCTAAACGTTCTGATCTAAACGTTCTGATCCAAACGTTCTGATCTAAACATTCGGATCTGAACGTTCTGTTCTAAACGTTCTGATCTGAACGTTCTGTTTTAAACGTTCTGTTCTAAACGTTCTGATCTAAACGTTCTGTTTTAAACGTTCTGTTCTAAACGTTCTGTTCTAAACGTTCTGTTCTAAACGTTCTGTTCTGAACGTTCTGATCTAAACGTTCTGATCTAAACGTTCTGTTCTGAACGTTCTGATCTAAACGTTCTGTTCTGAACGTTCTGTTCTAAACGTTCTGATCTAAACGTTCTGATCTAAACGTTCTGATCTAAACGTTCTGATCTAAACGTTCTGTTCTAAACGTTCTGTTCTGAACGTTCTGATCTAAACGTTCTGTTCTGAACGTTCTGATCTAAACGTTCTGATCTAAACGTTCTGATCTAAACGTTCTGATCTAAACGTTCTGATCTAAACGTTCTGTTTTAAACGTTCTGTTCTAAACGTTCTGATCTAAACGTTCTGATCTAAACGTTCTGATCTAAACGTTCTGATCTAAACGTTCTGGTCTAAACGTTCTGATCTGAACGTTCTGATCTAAATGTTGTGATCTAAACGTTCTGATCTGAACGTTCTGATCTAAATGTTGTGATCTGAACGTTCTGTTCTAAACGCTCTGTTCTAAACGTTCTGATCTGAACGTTCTGTTCTAAACGTTCTGATCTAAACGTTCTGATCTGAACGTTCTGTTCTAAACGTTCTGATCTAAACGTTCTGATTCAAACGTTCTGATCCGAACGTTCTGTTCTAAACGTTCTGATCTAAACGTTCTGATCTAAACGTTCTGTTCTAAACGTTCTGATCTGAACGTTCTGTTTTAAACGTTATGTTCTAAACGTTCTGATCTAAACGTTATGTTCTAAACGTTCTGTTCTAAACGTTCTGTTTTAAACGTTCTGTTTTAAACGTTCTGTTCTAAACGTTCTGATCTGAACGTTCTGTTTTAAACGTTCTGTTTTAAACGTTCTGTTCTAAACGTTCTGTTCTAAACATTCTGATCTAAACGTTCTGTTCTAAACGTTCTGTTCTAAACGTTCTGATCTGAACGTTCTGATCTAAACGTTCTGTTCTAAACATTCTGATCTGAACGTTCTGATCTAAATGTTGTGATCTGAACGTTCTGTTCTAAAAGCTCTGTTCTAAACGTTCTGATCCAAACGTTCTGATCTAAACGTTCTGATCTAAACGTTCTGATTCAAACGTTCTGATCTAAACATTCGGATCTGAACGTTCTGTTCTAAACGTTCTGATCTGAACGTTCTGTTTTAAACGTTCTGTTCTAAACGTTCTGTTCTAAATGTTCTGTTCTAAACGTTCTGATCTGAACGTTCTGATCTAAACGTTCTGATCTAAACGTTCTGTTCTGAACGTTCTGATCTAAACGTTCTGTTCTGAACGTTCTGTTCTAAACGTTCTGATCTAAACGTTCTGATCTAAACATTCTGATCTAAACGTTCTGATCTAAACGTTCTGTTCTAAACGTTCTGATCTAAACGTTCTGGTCTAAACGTTCTGATCTGAACGTTCTGATCTAAACGTTGTGATCTTAACGTTCTGATCTAAACGTTCTGTTCTAAACGTTCTGTTCTAAACGTTCTGTTTTAAACGTTCTGTTTTAAACGTTCTGTTTTAAACGTTCTGTTCTAAAAGTTCTGATCTGAACGTTCTGTTTTAAACGTTCTGTTTTAAACGTTCTGTTCTAAACGTTCTGTTCTAAACATTCTGATCTAAACGTTCTGATCTAAACGTTCTGTTCTAAACGTTCTGATCTAAACGTTCTGATCTAAACGTTCTGATCTAAACGTTCTGGTTTAAATGTTCTGTTCTAAACGTTCTGATCTAAACGTTCTGATCTAAACGTTCTGTTTTAAACGTTCTGTTCTAAACGTTCTGTTCTAAACGTTCTGATCTAAACGTTCTGATCTGAACGTTCTGATCTGAACGTTCTGTTTTAAACGTTCTGTTCTAAACGTTCTGTTCTACACGTTCTGTTCTAAACGTTCTGATCTAAACGTTCTGATCTAAACGTTCTGGTCTAAACGTTCTGATCTGAACGTTCTGATCTAAATGTTGTGATCTTAACGTTCTGATCTAAACGTTCTGGTCTAAACGTTCTGATCTGAACGTTCTGATCTCAATGTTGTGATCTGAACGTTCTGTTCTAAACGCTCTGTTCTAAACGTTCTGATCTGAACGTTCTGTTCTAAACGTTCTGATCTAAACGTTCTGATCCGAACGTTCTGTTCTAAACGCTCTGTTCTAAACGTTCTGATCCAAACGTTCTGATCTAAACGTTCTGATCTAAACGTTCTGATCCAAACGTTCTGATCTAAACGTTCTGATCCAAACGTTCTGATCTAAACGTTCTGTTCTGAACGTTCTGATCTAAACGTTCTGTTCTGAACGTTCTGTTCTAAACGTTCTGTTCTAAACGTTCTGATCTAAACATTCTGATCTAAACGTTCTGATCTAAACGTTCTGATCTAAACGTTCTGTTCTAAACGTTCTGTTCTAAACGTTCTGATCTGAACGTTCTGATCTAAACGTTCTGGTCTAAACGTTCTGATCTGAACGTTCTGATCTAAACGTTGTGATCTTAACGTTCTGATCTAAACGTTCTGGTCTAAACGTTCTGATCTGAACGTTCTGATCTAAATGTTGTGATCTGAACCTTCTGTTCTAAACGCTCTGTTCCAAACGTTCTGATCTGAACGTTCTGTTCTAAACGTTCTGATCTAAACGTTCTGATCCAAACGTTCTGATCCGAACGTTCTGTTCTAAACGTTCTGATCTGAACGTTCTGTTTTAAACGTTCTGGTCTAAACGTTCTGACCTAAACTTTCTGTTTTAAACGTTCTGTTCTAAACGTTCTGTTCTAAACGTTCTGATCTGAACGTTCTGATCTAAACGTTCTGTTCTAAACGTTCTGATCTAAACGTTCTGTTCTGAACGTTCTGTTCTAAACGTTCTGATCTAAACGTTCTGATCTAAACATTCTGATCTAAACGTTCTGTTCTAAACGTTCTGATCTGAACGTTCTGTTCTAAACAGTCTTTTCTAAACGTTCTGATCTAAACGTTCTGTTCTAAACATTCTGATCTAAACGTTCTGTTCTAAACGTTGTTTTAAACGTTCTGATCTGAACGTTCTGATCTAAACGTTCTGATCTAAACGTTCTGATCTAAACGTTCTGATCTAAACGTTCTGTTCTGAACGTTCTGATCTAAAAGTTCTGATCTAAACATTCTGATCTAAACATTCTGATCTAAAAGTTCTGATCTAAACGTTCTGATCTAAAAGTTCTGATCTAAACGTTCTGATCTAAACGTTCTGTTCTAAACGTTCTGATCTAAACGTTCTGTTCTGAACGTTCTGTTCTGAACGTTCTGTTCTAAACGTTCTGATCTGAACGTTCTGTTCTAAACGTTCTGATCTAAACGTTCTGTTCTGAACGTTCTGACCTGTTTTAAACGTTCTGTTTTAAACGTTCTGTTCTAAACGTTCTGTTCTAAACGTTCTGATCTAAACGTTCTGATCTAAACGTTCTGTTCTAAACGTTCTGTTCTAAACGTTCTGATCTGAACGTTCTGATCTAAACGTTCTGGTCTAAACGTTCTGATCTGAACGTTCTGATCTAAATGTTGTGATCTTAACGTTCTGATCTAAACGTTCTGGTCTAAACGTTCTGACCTGAACGTTCTGATCTAAATGTTGTGATCTGAACGTTCTGTTCTAAACGCTCTGTTCTAAACGTTCTGATCTGAACGTTCTGTTCTAAACGTTCTGATCTAAACGTTCTGATCTAAACATTCTGATCTAAACGTTCTGTTCTGAACGTTCTGATCTAAACGTTCTGTTCTGAACGTTCTGTTCTAAATGTTCTGATCTAAACGTTCTGATCTAAACGTTCTGTTCTAAACGTTCTGTTCTAAACGTTCTGTTCTAAACGTTCTGATCTAAACGTTCTGATCTAAACGTTCTGGTCTAAACATTCTGATCTAAATGTTGTGATCTTAACGTTCTGATCTAAACGTTCTGGTCTAAACGTTCTGATCTGAACGTTCTGATCTAAACGTTGTGATCTGAACGTTCTGTTCTAAACGCTCTGTTCCAAACGTTCTGATCTGAACGTTCTGTTCTAAACATTCTGATCTAAACGTTCTGTTCTAAACGTTCTGATCTCAACGTTCTGATCTCAAAGTTCTGTTCTGAACGTTCTGATCTAAACGTTCTGTTCTAAACGTTCTGATCTGAACGTTCTGATCTGAACGTTCTGATCTAAATGTTGTGATCTTAACGTTCTGATCTAAACGTTCTGGTCTAAACGTTCTGACCTGAACGTTCTGATCTAAATGTTGTGATCTGAACGTTCTGTTCTAAACGCTCTGTTCTAAACGTTCTGATCTGAACGTTCTGTTCTAAACGTTCTGATCTAAACGTTCTGATCTAAACATTCTGATCTAAACGTTCTGTTCTGAACGTTCTGATCTAAACGTTCTGTTCTGAACGTTCTGTTCTAAACGTTCTGTTCTAAACGTTCTGATCTAAACGTTCTGATCTAAACGTTCTGTTCTAACGTTTAGATCAGAACGTTCTAAACGTTCTGTTCTAAACGTTCTGATCTAAACGTTCTGATCTAAACGTTCTGGTCTAAACGTTCTGATCTAAATGTTGTGATCTTAACGTTCTGATCTAAACGTTCTGGTCTAAACGTTCTGATCTGAACGTTCTGATCTAAACGTTGTGATCTGAACGTTCTGTTCTAAACGCTCTGTTCCAAACGTTCTGATCTGAACGTTCTGTTCTAAACATTCTGATCTAAACGTTCTGTTCTAAACGTTCTGATCTCAACGTTCTGATCTCAAAGTTCTGTTCTGAACGTTCTGATCTAAACGTTCTGTTCTAAACGTTCTGATCTGAACGTTCTGATCTCAAAGTTCTGTTCTGAACGTTCTGATCTAAACGTTCTGTTCTAAACGTTCTGATCTGAACGTTCTGTTCTAAACGTTCTGATCTAAACGTTCTGATCTAAACGTTCTGATCTAAACGTTCTGTTCTGAACGTTCTGCTCTAAACGTTCTGTTCTGAACGTTCTGATCTAAACGTTCTGATCTAAACGTTCTGATCTAAACGTTCTGATCTAAACGTTCTGATCTAAACGTTCTGTTCTGAACGTTCTGATCTAAACGTTCTGTTCTGAACGTTCTGTTGTAAACGTTCTGTTGTAAACGTTCTGTTCTAAACGTTCTGTTCTAAACGTTCTGTTCTAAACGTTCTGATCTAAACGTTCTGATCTAAACATTCTGATCTAAACGTTCTGATCTAAACGTTCTGTTCTAAACGTTCTGTTCTAAACGTTCTGATCTGAACGTTCTGATCTAAACGTTCTGGTCTAAACGTTCTGATCTGAACGTTCTGATCTAAATGTTGTGATCTTAACGTTCTGATCTAAACGTTCTGGTCTAAACGTTCTGATCTGAACGTTCTGATCTAAATGTTGTGATCTGAACCTTCTGTTCTAAACGCTCTGTTCCAAACGTTCTGATCTGAACGTTCTGTTCTAAACGTTCTGATCTAAACGTTCTGATCCGAACGTTCTGATCCGAACGTTCTGTTCTAAACGTTCTGATCTGAACGTTCTGTTTTAAACGTTCTGGTCTAAACGTTCTGACCTAAACTTTCTGTTTTAAACGTTCTGTTCTAAACGTTCTGTTCTAAACGTTCTGATCTGAACGTTCTGTTCTAAACAGTCTGTTCTAAACATTCTGATCTAAACGTTCTGTTCTAAACATTCTGATCTAAACGTTCTGTTCTAAACGTTGTTTTAAACGTTCTGTTCTAAACGTTCTGATCTGAACGTTCTGATCTAAACGTTCTGTTCTAAACGTTCTGATCTAAACGTTCTGATCTAAACGTTCTGTTCTAAACGTTCTGTTCTGAACGTTCTGATCTAAAAGTTCTGATCTAAACATTCTGATCTAAAAGTTCTGATCTAAACGTTCTGATCTAAAAGTTCTGATCTAAACGTTCTGATCTAAACGTTCTGTTCTAAACGTTCTGATCTAAACGTTCTGTTCTGAACGTTCTGTTCTAAACGTTCTGATCTGAACGTTCTGTTCTAAACGTTCTGATCTAAACGTTCTGTTCTGAACGTTCTGTTCTAAACATTCTGATCTAAACGTTCTGTTCTAAACGTTCTGTTCTAAACGTTCTGATCTAAACGTTCTGTTCTAAATGTTCTGATCTGAATGTTCTGATCTAAACATTCTGATCTAAAAGTTCTGATCTAAAAGTTCTGATCTGAACGTTCTGATCTGAACGTTCTGTTTTAAACGTTCTGTTTTAAATGTTCTGTTCTAAACGTTCTGATCTAAACGTTCTGATCTGAACGTTCTGATCTGAACGTTCTGTTTTAAACGTTCTGTTTTAAACGTTCTGTTCTAAACGTTCTGTTCTAAACGTTCTGATCTAAACGTTCTGATCTAAACGTTCTGTTCTAAACGTTCTGTTCTAAACGTTCTGATCTGAACGTTCTGATCTAAACGTTCTGGTCTAAACGTTCTGATCTGAACGTTCTGATCTAAATGTTGTGATCTGAACGTTCTGTTCTAAACGCTCTGTTCTAAACGTTCTGATCTGAACGTTCTGATCTAAACGTTCTGATCTAAACGTTCTGTTCTGAACGTTCTGATCTAAACGTTCTGTTCTGAACGTTCTGTTCTAAACGTTCTGTTCTAAACGTTCTGGTCTAAACGTTCTGATCTAAATGTTGTGATCTTAACGTTCTGATCTAAACGTTCTGGTCTAAACGTTCTGATCTGAACGTTCTGATCTAAATGTTGTGATCTGAACGTTCTGTTCTAAACGCTCTGTTCCAAACGTTCTGATCTGAACGTTCTGTTCTAAACATTCTGATCTAAACGTTCTGTTCTAAACGTTCTGATCTCAACGTTCTGATCTCAAAGTTCTGTTCTGAACGTTCTGATCTCAAAGTTCTGTTCTGAACGTTCTGATCTAAACGTTCTGTTCTAAACGTTCTGATCTGAACGTTCTGATCTCAAAGTTCTGTTCTGAACGTTCTGATCTAAACGTTCTGTTCTAAACGTTCTGATCTGAACGTTCTGTTCTAAACGTTCTGATCTAAACGTTCTGATCTAAACGTTCTGTTCTGAACGTTCTGTTGTAAACGTTCTGTTCTAAACGTTCTGATCTAAACGTTCTGATCTAAACGTTCTGTTCTAAACGTTCTGTTCTAAACGTTCTGTTCTAAACGTTCTGATCTAAACGTTCTGGTCTAAACGTTCTGATCTAAATGTTGTGATCTTAACGTTCTGATCTAAACGTTCTGGTCTAAACGTTCTGATCTAAATGTTGTGATCTGAACGTTCTGTTCTAAATGTTGTGATCTGAACGTTCTGTTCTAAACGCTCTGTTCCAAACGTTCTGATCTGAACGTTCTGTTCTAAACATTCTGATCTAAACGTTCTGTTCTAAACGTTCTGTTTTAAACGTTCTGTTCTAAACGTTCTGATCTGAACGTTCTGTTTTAAACGTTCTGTTCTAAACGTTCTGTTCTAAACGTTCTGATCTAAACGTTCTGTTCTAAACGTTCTGATCCAAACGTTCTGATCTAAACGTTCTGATCTAAACGTTCTGTTTTAAATGTTCTGTTCTAAACGTTCTGTTTTAAACGTTCTGTTCTAAACAATCTGATCTGAACATTCTGTTTTAAACGTTTTGTTCTAAACGTTCTGTTCTAAACGTTGTGATCTAAACGTTCTGATCTAAACGTTCTGTTCTGAACGTTCTGATCTAAACGTTCTGTTCTGAACGTTCTGTTGTAAACGTTCTGTTGTAAACGTTCTGATCTAAACGTTCTGATCTAAACGTTCTGTTCTAAACGTTCTGTTCTAAACGTTCTGTTCTAAACGTTCTGATCTAAACGTTCTGGTCTAAACGTTCTGATCTAAATGTTGTGATCTTAACGTTCTGATCTAAACGTTCTGGTCTAAACGTTCTGATCTAAATGTTGTGATCTGAACGTTCTGTTCTAAACGCTCTGTTCCAAACGTTCTGATCTGAACGTTCTGTTCTAAACATTCTGATCTAAACGTTCTGTTCTAAACGTTCTGTTTTAAACGTTCTGTTCTAAACGTTCTGATCTGAACGTTCTGTTTTAAACGTTCTGTTCTAAACGTTCTGTTCTAAACGTTCTGATCTAAACGTTCTGTTCTAAACGTTCTGATCCAAACGTTCTGATCTAAACGTTCTGATCTAAACGTTCTGTTTTAAATGTTCTGTTCTAAACGTTCTGTTTTAAACGTTCTGTTCTAAACGTTCTGATCTGAACGTTCTGTTTTAAACGTTCTGTTCTAAACGTTCTGTTCTAAACGTTCTGATCTAAACGTTCTGATCTAAATGTTCTGATCTAAACGTTCTGATCTGAATGTTCTGTTCTAAACGTTCTGATCCAAACGTTCTGATCTAAACGTTCTGTTTTAAATGTTCTGTTCTAAACGTTCTGTTTTAAACGTTCTGTTCTAAACGTTATGATCTGAACATTCTGTTTTAAACGTTCTGTTCTAAACGTTCTGTTCTAAACGTTCTGATCTAAACGTTCTGTTCTAAACGTTCTGATCCAAACGTTCTGATCTAAACGTTCTGTTTTAAACGTTCTGTTCTAAACGTTCTGTTTTAAACGTTCTGTTCTAAACGTTCTGATCTGAACGTTCTGATCTGAACGTTCTGATCTAAACGTTCTGTTTTAAACGTTCTGCTCTAAACGTTCTGATCTAAACATTCTGTTCTAAACATTCTGATCTGAACGTTCTGTTCTAAACGTTCTGATCTGAACGTTCTGATCTAAACGTTCTGTTTTAAATGTTCTGTTTAAACGTTCTGATCTGAACGTTCTGATCTAAACATTCTGATCTATACGTTCTGTTCTAACCTTTAACCTCTCCTGGAGCTGCCACCTTATCGTGGTGGAGGGGTTTGCGTGTTCCAATGATCCCAGGAGCTATGTTGTCGGGGGCTTATGTCCCTGGTAGGGTCACCCATGGCAATCAGGTCCTGGGGGAGGGACCAGACGAAGAGCGGCTCAAAACCCTCTGATGATAAAAAAGAACATTGGGCCAGTGTTAACCCTGCCCGGGTGTGGGTTACCGGGGCCCCCTCTGGAGCCAGGCCTGGGGGAGGGGCTCTGGTGCGAACGCCTGGTGGCCGGGCCTTTGCCCACGGGGCCCGGCCGGGCTTAGCCCGAAGCGGCGACGTGGGCCCCCCTCCCCATGGACTCACCACCCGTGGGGGGGACCACAGGGGGACGATGCGGAGAGAGTTGGGCGGCAGTCGGAGGCGGGGACCCTGGCGGTCCGACCCCCGGCTGCAGAAACTGGCTCTGGGGACGTGGAACGTCACCTCTCTGGCGGGGAAGGAGCCTGAGCTGGTGCGCGAGGTTGAGAGGTACCGACTAGATATAGTCGGGCTCGCCTCGACGCACAGTGTGGGCTCCGGAACCAGTTTCCTCGAGAGGGGTTGGATTCTCTACCACTCTGGAGTTGCCCAGAGTTGCGCAGAGCTGGGGTGGGAATGCTTGTTTCCCCCCGGCTCGGTGCCTGTACATTGGGGTTCACCCCGGTGGACGAGAGGGTAGCCTCCCTCCGCCTTCGGGTGGGGGGACGGGTCCTGACTGTCGTTTGTGCCTATGCGCCGAATGACAGTTCAGAGTACCCACCCTTCTTGGAGTCCTTGGATAGGGTGCTGGAGGGCGCCCCTTCTGAGGACTCCCTCGTCCTCCTGGGGGACTTCAATGCTCACGTGGGCAATGACAGTGTGACCTGGAGGGGCGTGATTGGGAGGAACGGCCCCCTTGATCTGAACCCGAATGGTGTTTCGTTGTTGGACTTCTGTGCTCGTCATGGATTGTCCATAACGAACACCATGTTCAGGCATAGGGATGTCCATATGTGCACTTGGCACCAGGACACCCTTGGCCGCAGTTCGATGATCGACTTTGTTGTCGTGTCGTCGGACTTGCGGCCTCATGTCCTGGACACTCGGGTGAAGAGAGGGGCGGAGCTGTCAACTGATCACCACCTGGTAGTGAGTTGGTTCCGATGGTGGGGGAAGAGGCCGGTCAGACCTGGCAGACCCAAACGTTCTGTGAGGGTTTGCTGGGAACATCTGGACGAATCTCCTGTCAGAAGGAGCTTCAACTCGCACCTCCGGGAGAGCTTCACCCACGTCCCGGGGGAGGCGGGGGACATTGAGTCCGAGTGGACCTTGTTCCGCGCCTCTATTGTTGAGGCGGCTGATCGGAGCTGTGGCCGTAAGGTCGTCGGTGCCTGTCGTGGCGGCAATCCCCGAACCCGCTGGTGGACACCGGCGGTAAGGGATGCCGTCAAGCTGAAGAAGGAGTCCTACAGAACCTTCTTGGCCTGTGGGTCTCCGGAAGCAGCTGACGGGTATCGGCGTGCTAAGCGGATCGCAGCCTCGGTGGTTGCCGAGGCAAAAACTCGGGCGTGGGAGGAGTTCGGTGAAGCCATGGAGAAAGACTTTCGAACGGCTTTGAGGAAGTTCTGGACCACCATTCGGCGTCTCAGGAGGGGAAAGCGGCGCACCATTGACACTGTGTTCAGTGGAGACGGGGTGCTGCTGACCTCGACTCGGGACGTCCTGGATGGTGGGGGAATACTTCGAAGACCTCCTCAATCCCACCAGCACGTCTTCTGTTGAAGAGGCAGAGTCTGGGGGATCAGTGGTGGACTCGCCTATCTCTGGGGCTGAGATCGCCGAGGTAGTCAAAAAGCTCCTCGGCGGCAAGGCCCGGGGGTGGATGAGATTCGCCCTGAGTTCCTCAAGGCTCTGGATGTTGTAGGGCTGTCTTGGTTGACACGTCTCTGCAACATCGCGTGGACATCTGGGGCAGTGCCTCTGGACTGGCAAACTGGGGTGGTGGTTCCCCTTTATAAAAGGGGGGACCAGAGGGTGTGTTCCAACTATAGAGGGATCACACTCCTCAGCCTCCCGGGGAAAGTCTATTCGGGGGTACTGGAGAGGAGGGTCCGTAAGATAGTCGAACCTCGGATTCAGGAGGAGCAGTGTGGTTTTCGTCCTGGTCGTGGAACTGTGGACCAGCTCTATACCCTTAGCAGGGTGCTTGAGGGTGCGTGGGAGTTCGCCCAACCAGTCTACATGTGTTTTGTGGATCCGGAGAAGGCGTTCGACCGTGTCCCTCGGGCAGTCCTGTGGGGGGTGCTCCGGGAGTATGGGGTCCCGGACCCGTTGACACGGGCTGTCCGGTCCCTGTACTCTCGGTGCCAGAGCTTGGTCCGCATTGCCGGTAATAAGACGAACTTGTTTCCAGTGGGGGTTGGACTCCGTCAGGGCTGCCCTTTGTCACCGATTCTGTTCATAACTTTTGTGGACAGAATTTCTAGGCGCAGCCAGGGCGTCGAGGGGCTGCGGTTTGGTGACCTCAGGATTGGGTCGTTGCTATTTGCGGACGATCTGGTCCTGTTGGCTTCATCGAGCCGTGACCTTCAGCTCTCACTGGAGCAGTTCGCAGCCGAGTGTGAAGCGGCTGGGATGAAAATCAGCACCTCCAAATCCGAGGCCATGGTTCTGGACCGGAAAAGGGTGGAGTGTCGACTCCAGGTCGGGAATGAGATCCTGCCTCAAGTGGAGGAGTTCAAGTATCTCGGGGTCTTGTTCACGAGTGGGGGGAGGATGGAGCGGGAGATTGACCGGCGGATCGGTGCGGCGTCTGCAGTGATGCGGGCCCTGCATCGGTCCGTCGTGGTGAAGAAGGAGCTGAGCCGAAAGGCGAAGCTCCTGATTTACCAGTCAATCTACGTTCCTACCCTCACCTATGGTCACGAGCTTTGGGTAGTGACCGAAAGAACGAGATCGCGAATACAAGCGGCCGAAATGGGTTTCCTTCGCCGGGTGGCTGGGTGACGTTCTGATCTGAACGTTCTGATCTAAACGTTCTGTTTTAAACGTTCTGTTCTAAACGTTCCGATCTAAACGTTCTGTTCTAAACGTTCTGTTCTGAACGTTCTGATCTGAACGTTCTGATCTAAATGTTGTGATCTGAACGTTCTGATCTAAACGTTCTGTTCTAAACGTTCTGTTCTAAACGTTCTGTTCTAAACGTTCTGTTGTAAATATTGTGATCTGAATGTGCTTTCACCTCTTCACATTTGGTGGTTGTTAAGGACACAGCACCGTGTTTCATAAAGTCAAAGCAAAGTAAAGCAAAGTCATCTACAAGAGAATATAAACTAACTTGGATAAACAAACTTTGTCTATTCAGGCCTACAGGGTATCATATTCATTAGCATCTTCGGGTACAAACATGGAACTTCTCTGAAATGTTCTTTCTACAGAGCTAATCCAGAGCTAAAGTACTTCAGTAACCTCAGTGAGCTCTGAATGAGCCACTCCTTGGCTTGATTTGATATCTGGGCTTTTCCACCACTAACACAGATTCATTTACATCACATTTCATATATCTTAATACATCTATTATATACAGACACAGAATAGCGGTGGTTGGGATCTGGATGTGGGGTCAAAGGGCTCGTCTGGTCCTTCAGGTCTTACCTTTGTAAATACTGATGTCTCTCCTCAAACTCTCCGTCCCTGCAGTCTGTACCAGATCAGAGTAATGGGAACGTCTGCAACAAGCATTTTAATTTACAGTCATTCAAAGAATTTCTATGTTTACTACTTAACTCTGTAGAGACCAGTAAACTGGAGGTTATGCAAGTTCATGGCTGGAGGCTATAAACACATTTACTGTCCACCAGCACTGTGAGAACAACCAAAGTCAGCTGTAACTATAAAAACTAAACTTTATGGACTTATTTTAATGCCATAAAGGGTAAAATGTACAGTGGCAGTCAACCCTTAGCTTGGGTTACCTGAAGCTTGAAATTCAACTGAAGATCTTTTTATTCATCATGTAAACCCACCTTTGGTCAGGTGGTAATAATGGCTGTATATAGGGGGAGGGTCCTAAGCACCACCTCCACTGAGACTTAAGTCCAGTCATGATTCAGGACTTTGCCCTCCCCCTTGGAACAAAATTACCAGAAATAGGCCTTTAATTATTCTCTATGAAATGAAACAAACCCTCCAGACAATGGTGTTAGAATGATGCATATAAGTTATCCCATTTACTCATTTCCATTCTTTTATTCTTTGTTCTGTAATAAGTTGTGTGTGAGTTCTTTTCTGAGTTATCTTCTAGGTGGACAATGGAGATGTTGCAGCTGTTGACTTGACCAAAATCTGAACTTCCTTCCAACTGTTCAATGATTTTACCAGGCTCCTGTCGTAATGACAGGAAAGTTGTAAACCTGTTGTAACACCATACCTAACCTAGGAATTTAACTGACCTGTTTACATTCTAGATAAGGAAAAACAAGACCATGTGTTAGTTAGACATTTACAACAGTTTAGGTTGTTGCTGACCTTTCCCCCTCCCCTTAGAAGCAACAACCATTTGTCATTAGGGAAGCCCTTAATAAATAGCAGGAGAGCAGGAGATAGAATCAGAGTAGGTAGGAGAATTGTAACTGTGCACATCTCCATCTGCTCTCCTTGCAAGTAAAACTTAATTCTGTTGTCTTCTCTCCTCTTTGTGTTTGTGTATTTAATATTTTAGGTTGTTTGAACCTGACAAATGGCCACCCTGTCCAGTAGGTGGCAGTAATGCAACAAGTAGGTTGTCAACAACTATTCACAACACCAATACACAAACCTAGTTTGTTTTTTGTTATTTTTGTATAAAAGAAAAAGAAAGTGTTTGGTACACTGAAACAACATTAAATTTAAATCATCTTTTGTTTATCCAATTGTTCACATGTATATGTACAAAGAAATTACAGCCTTTATTCTAAAGCTCTTTGAGATATTGATTTTGGTTTTAAAAATATTTTTTGGGATTACAAATTAAATGAACTTAGAGACATATTGGTGGATCAATCAGAGACAACACCTTTGTCACATAGTGTGACATCTATAAAAAGCAAACAGTGTTAACAGTCATGTGAGATGAGGTCTAGGTGTTTATTGCATTTTAAAGTTGGGAGCTGTTTAAAGTGTTGGTTTAAAGGAGTACTCAAATTACATTCATTATGTCTTCAATTTTAAAAGAAAACATCTATAACACATAAAAGAAACATAGTTTCTATATTTAATGGACAAGTATGAGCCTCTAGACTAACTTTAAATAATATCCAGAAAACATTGTTTGCTAATGCTTACAGATGTTGGTATGTGTTACGGGCTGTAATAACTTCATTCATTCATTTCGGGCATGTCTATTCATCAGTTTACATCACACATCATTACTTACCCATCTGCTGCCTCCTTGCCCTTCATACCTGTTCAAAACAAGACCAGAACATCAGCATGCAGTAGACCAGTATACCAGGTACCAGTTTAAAAAATAAAATTACTCCTCTCTGACTGTTTCTAAATGCATATTTGCAATTCTGTCTCATTTATGGGCTTTAATATGCAGTAATATTCTGTCTCTCTCTGTGTTTGTCTTGTAAAATGCTGACTTTTTTTCTGTGGTCCAGTGGCTTTTCATCTCTGGAGCTTGGATTGCCAAAAACTCAAAATACCCCCCTACTCATCTTCATCCTCATCTTTCTTTATGTGTGACAACCCATTAGAAGTGGGAAATGAAGAAAGAATCAAGTGGTTGAGTATTAATAAAGACTTCCTTTTTCACTGCAGTTAATTCAAATCTGCAAAACATGTTATTTTGACTTGAGCATTTTTAATTTATTTACGTTCAATTTCTTCTCAAGAACTCTGAAAATCAATAAAAATATTACATGTTTCATAAAGAATCTTTACAACAAGAAAAGTAAAAGTGCATCAAGGACGAATATGGACTTAATTGTATCATGATTTAAGACAGAGGAACTGATAGAGAATTGGGTAGAGGAGCAGAGAGGTGTAATCAGCTGGCTACAGTATGCTCCTTCATCACTAGATGCCACTAGTCCGTCAGGATACAGGATTCTAGAGGATAATACAGGCTCTTATATGATCCTACAGGATCTTACAAGATAATACAGGATCCTACAGGATCTTACAAGGTCCTACGGGATAATACAGCTCAGGGTCTGTCAGGGTGATGGGGGCTGGAGGTTACGTCAAATACAATCAAAGACAGAAAAGTGAATATAAATGATGGAGAATATCGGTCTAATGCTGAACGACTCACCCAGCGGATGACAGAGAGGAGGATCAGGAGTGGCCATGCTGGTCCAGATCAGATGCTGTCAACACACAGGTCAGCTCCTTAAACAAGCTTTTATTATTCATTAAACCTATAATTACTATCATCATGATTCAGAAAAAGTTCAGTCAAAGCTGGGTCTAAAATCAAACCTTCTATTATTCTATTCTATTCTGAATGTCATCAGTGGCTGTTAACACCTTACTTAACTTCTTCATAAATAAGACTGATCCTGATGTCCATATAATTCATCAACCAGCCAATCAACTAACCAACCAACCAACAACTAATCACCCCAAAATTAACTAAACAACCAATCAACCAATCAGCCAACCAACCAACAACTAACCAACAAATCAACCAACTAACCAATCAGCCAACCAACCAACAACTAACCAACCAACCAACCAACTAACCACCCCAAAATTAACTAAACAACCAATCAACCAATCAGTCAACCAACCAACAACTAACCAACCAACAAATCAACCAACTAACCAATCAGCCAACCAACCAACAACTAACCAACCAGCTAACCAACCAATCAACAAATAACTAACCAATCAACAAATAACCAACAAATCAACCAGCCAACCAAAACAAACCAACCAACCAATCAACTAACCAACCACACACTTTAACTGCACTAAGCTAATTGTTTATATATAAAAATGACAAAAACATCAGGATACAAAGTGGTGAAAAGTAGCGTTGAAAGAAATTCCTGAACACAGATGTGTCAGAGATCATCGGCTGATCTAATGAAACAACAACAGAGTCAAGTTCCTCCTCTCAGATATAATGAAGCAGCATTTTACATTCCTGCAGCACAGATCCAGACACGTCCATGTCCTCTCCCACACTGACTAATTCCAGCACATGACAACAACCTACATCTGACAGCGTCTACCTTCTCAGGAACAGGTGAGTCCTAACGAAGGCTTCCTACCACCTCTGGGACTAAAGCATGTTCCATGGGTCTGTAGAAAACAAGAAGAGACGAGTAGCTGAGGCTCTGACACTAAAGCTGCATAAAGCATAGAGAAGGAAACAACCTCTGGATTGTCCCGCTGCTATGACATCATCAGGATGAGCCCACGGACAAACACAAAGGGAGCACATTCCTGCATAATGTTACTGACTAATGTGATGTGGAGATCCTCCTCTTCTTCATCATCATCATCATCAGCATAGTTCTCATTAACATTAACCTGAAGTCACAGGATCCCCTGATAAAAAGCTGATTCTACTATTTAACTTAAAAGGGTAGACAGACAGACACTGATACACAGACAGATAGACACTGATAGACAGACAGACACTGATACACAGACAGACACTGATACACAGACAGATAGACACTGATAGACAGACAGACACTGATACACAGACAGACACTGATAGACAGACAGACACTGATACACAGACAGACACTGATAGACAGACAGACACTGATACACAGACAGACACTGATACACAGACAGATAGACACTGATAGACAGACAGACACTGATACACAGACAGACACTGATAGACAGACAGACACTGATACACAGACAGACACTGATAGACAGACAGACACTGATACACAGACAGACACTGATACACAGACAGATAGACACTGATAGACAGACAGACACTGATACACAGACAGACACTGATAGACAGACAGACACTGATACACAGACAGACAGACACTGATAGACAGACAGACAGACACTGATAGACAGACAGACACTGATACACAGACAGACAGACACTGATACACAGACAGATAGACACTGATAGACAGACACTGATACACAGACAGACACTGATAGACAGACAGACACTGATACACAGACAGATACTGATACACAGACAGACAGACACTGATACACAGACAGATAGAGACTGATAGACAGACACTGATACACAGACAGACACTGATAGACAGACAGACACTGATACACAGACAGACAGATACTGATACACAGACAGACAGACATTGATCGACAGAGAGACACTGAGACACAGACAGACAGACACTGATAGACAGGCAGACACTGATACACAGTCAGACACTGATATACAGACAGACAGACACTGATACACAGACAGACACTGATACACAGTCAGACACTGATATACAGACAGACAGACACTGATACACAGACAGACACTGATAGACAAACAGACACTGATACACAGACAGATAGACACTGATAGACAGACAGACACTGATACACAGACAGACAGACACTGATACACAGACAGACACTGATACACAGATAGACAGACTGAAGGACAGACAGACACTGATACACAGACAGACACTGATACACAGTCAGACACTGATATACAGACAGACAGACACTGATACACAGACAGACACTGATAGACAAACAGACACTGATACACAGACAGATAGACACTGATAGACAGACAGACACTGATACACAGACAGACAGACACTGATACACAGACAGACACTGATACACAGATAGACAGACTGAAGGACAGACAGACACTGATACACAGACAGACAGACAGACACTGATAGACAGACAGACACTGATACACAGACAGACACTGATACACAGACAGATAGACACTGATAGACAGACAGACACTGATACACAGACAGACAGACACTGATACACAGACAGACACTGATAGACAGACAGATAGACAGACAGACACTGATACACAGACAGACACTGATAGACAGACAGACACTGATAGACAGACAGACACTGACACACAGACAGACAGACACTAATACACAGACAGACACTGATAGACACTGATAGACAGACAGACACTGATACACGGACAGATAGACACTGATAGACAGACAGACACTGATACACAGACAGACACTGATACACAGACAGACACTGATACACAGACAGATAGACACTGATAGACAGACACTGATACACAGACAGACACTGATAGACAGACAGACACTAATACACAGACAGACAGATACTGATACACAGACAGACAGACACTGATGGACAGACAGACACTGATACAGAGACAGACACTGATACAGAGACAGACAGACACTGATACACAGACAGACACTGATAGACAGACAGATAGACACTGATAGACAGACAGACACTGATACACAGACAGATAGACACTGATAGACAGACAGACACTGATACACAGACAGATAGACACTGATAGACAGACAGACACTGATACACAGATAGACAGGCTGAAGGACAGACAGACACTGATACACAGACAGACAGACACTGATACACAGACAGACACTGATAGACAGACAGACACTGATACACAGACAGACACTGATACACAGACAGACAGACACTGATACACAGACAGACACTGATAGACAGACAGATAGACACTGATAGACAGACAGACACTGATACACAGACAGACAGACACTGATAGACAGACAGACACTGACACACAGACAGACAGACACTGATACACAGACAGACACTGATACACAGACAGACAGACACTGATAGACAGACAGACACTGACACACAGACAGACAGACACTGATACACAGACAGACACTGATACACAGACAGACATTGATAGACAGACAGACACTGATACATAGACAGACACTGATAGACAGACAGACAGACACTGGTGGACAGACAGACACTGATACACAGACAGACAGACACTGATAGACAGACAGACAGACAGACAGACATAAAGACACTGATAGATAAACAGACAGACACTGACAGACACTGATACACAGACAGACAGACACTGATACACAGACAGACACTGATACACAGACAGACATTGATAGACAGACAGACACTGATACATAGACAGACACTGATAGACAGACAGACAGACACTGGTGGACAGACAGACACTGATACACAGACAGACAGACACTGATAGACAGACAGACAGACAGACAGACAGACATAAAGACACTGATAGATAAACAGACAGACACTGACAGACACTGATACACAGACAGACACGGACAGATAGACACTGATAGACAGACACTGATACACAGACAGACAGACACTGATAGACGGACACTGATACACAGACAGACACTGATACACAGACAGACACTGACACACAGACAGACAGGCACTGATAGACAGACAGACATTGATACACAGACAGATAGACACTGATAGACAGACAGACATACACTGACACACAGACAGACACTGATACACAGACAGACACTGATACACAGACAGACACTGATACACAGACAGATAGACACTGATAGACAGACAGTCACTGATACACACACAGATAGACACTGATAGACAGACAGACACTGATACACACACAGATAGACACTGATAGACAGACAGACACTGATACACAGACAGATAGACACTGATAGACAGACAGACACTGATACACAGACAGATAGACACTGATAGACAGACAGACACTGATACACAGACAGACACTGATACACAGACAGATAGACACTGATAGACAGACAGACACTGATACACAGACAGACAGACACTGACACACACACAGACAGACACTGATACACAGACAGACACTGATAGACAGACAGATAGACACTGATAGACACTGATAGACAGACAGATACTGATACACAGACAGACAGACAGACAGACAGACACTCATAGACAGACAGACATTGATACACAGACAGATAGACACTGATACACAGACAGACATTGACAGACAGACAGACACTGACAGACAGACACTGATAGACAGACACTGATACACAGACAGACATTGATAGACAGAAACTGATACACAGACAGACACTGATACACAGACAGACACTGATACATAGACATTGATAGACAGACAGACACTGATACATAGACAGACACTGATACACAGACAGACACTGATACACAGACAGACATTGATAGACAGACAGACACTGATACATAGACAGACACTGATACACAGACAGACAGACAGACAGACAGACATAAAGACACTGATAGATAAACAGACAGACACTGACAGACACTGATACACAGACAGACAGACACTGATAGACGGACACTGATACACAGACAGACACTGATACACAGACAGATACTGATACACAGACAGACAGACACCGATAGACAGACAGACAGATACACAGACAGACACTGACACACAGACAGACAGACAGACAGGCACTGATAGACAGACAGACATTGATACACAGACAGATAGACACTGATAGACAGACAGACATACACTGACACACAGACAGACAGACACTGATACACAGACAGACACTGATACACAGACAGACACTGATACACAGACGGATAGACACTGATAGACAGACAGTCACTGATACACACACAGATAGACACTGATAGACAGACAGACACTGATACACAGACAGACAGACACTGATAGACAGACAGACACTGATACACAGACAGACAGACACTGATACACAGACAGACAGACACTGATAGACAGACAGACACTGATACACAGACAGACACTGATAGGCAGACAGACACTGATACACAGACAGACAGACACTAACACACACACAGACAGACACTGATAGGCAGACAGACACTGATACACAGACAGACAGACACTAACACACACACAGACAGACACTGATACACAGACAGATAGACACTGATAGACAGACAGACACTGATACACAGACAGACAGACACTAACACACACACAGACAGACACTGATACACAGACAGATAGACACTGATACACAGAGAGACAGACACTGATAGACAGACAGACATTGATACACAGACAGACAGACACTGATACACAGACAGACACTGATAGACAGACACTGATACACAGACAGACACTGATACATAGACAGACACTGATAGACAGACAGACAGATACACAGACAGACACTGACACACAGACAGACAGGCACTGATACACAGACAGATAGACACTGATAGACAGACACTGATACACAGACAGACAGACACTGATAGACAGACAGACATTGATACACAGACAGACAGACACTGATACACAGACAGACACTGATAGACAGACACTGATACACAGACAGACACTGATACATAGACAGACACTGATACACAGACACTGATACACAGACAGACAGACACTGATAGACAGACAGACATTGATACACAGACAGACAGACACTGATACACAGACAGACACTGATAGACAGACACTGATACACAGACAGACACTGATACATAGACAGACACTGATACACAGACACTGATACACAGACAGACAGACACTGATAGACGGACACTGATACACAGACAGACACTGATACACAGACAGACACTGACACACAGACAGACAGGCACTGATAGACAGACAGACATTGATACACAGACAGATAGACACTGATAGACAGACAGACATACACTGACACACAGACAGACACTGATACACAGACGGACACTGATACACAGACAGACACTGATACACAGACAGATAGACACTGATAGACAGACAGTCACTGATACACACACAGATAGACACTGATAGACAGACAGACACTGATACACACACAGATAGACACTGATAGACAGACAGACACTGATACACAGACAGATAGACACTGATAGACAGACAGACACTGATACACAGACAGATAGACACTGATAGACAGACAGACACTGATACACAGACAGACACTGATAGACAGACAGATAGACACTGATAGATAGACAGACACTGATACACAGACAGATAGACACTGATAGACAGACAGACACTGATACACAGATAGACAGACTGAAGGACAGACACTGATACACAGACAGACAGACACTGATACACAGACAGACACTGATAGACAGACAGACACTGATACACAGACAGACACTGATACACAGACAGACAGACACTGATACACAGACAGACACTGATAGACAGACAGACACTGATACACAGACAGATAGACACTGATAGACAGACAGACACTGATACACAGACAGACAGACACTGATACACAGACAGACACTGATAGACAGACAGATAGACACTGATAGACAGACAGACACTGATACACAGACAGACACTGATACACAGACAGACAGACACTGATAGACAGACAGACACTGACACACAGACAGACAGACACTGATACACAGACAGACACTGATACACAGACAGACATTGATAGACAGACAGACACTGATACATAGACAGACACTGATAGACAGACACTGGTGGACAGACAGACACTGATACACAGACAGACAGACACTGATAGACAGACAGACAGACAGACAGACATAAAGACACTGATAGATAAACAGACAGACACTGACAGACACTGATACACAGACAGACAGACACTGATAGACGGACACTGATACACAGACAGACACTGATACACAGACAGACACTGACACACAGACAGACAGGCACTGATAGACAGACAGACATTGATACACAGACAGATAGACACTGATAGACAGACAGACATACACTGACACACAGACAGACACTGATACACAGACAGACACTGATACACAGACAGACACTGATACACAGACAGATAGACACTGATAGACAGACAGTCACTGATACACACACAGATAGACACTGATAGACAGACAGACACTGATACACACACAGATAGACACTGATACACAGACAGACACTGATACACAGACAGATAGACACTGATAGACAGACAGACACTGATACACAGACAGATAGACAGACAGACACTGATACACAGACAGACACTGATACACAGACAGATAGACACTGATAGACAGACAGATAGACACTGATAGACAGACAGACACTGATACACACACAGATAGACACTGATAGACAGACAGACACTGATACACAGACAGATAGACACTGATAGACAGACAGACACTGATACACAGACAGATAGACACTGATAGACAGACAGACACTGATACACAGACAGACACTGATAGACAGACAGATAGACACTGATAGACAGACAGACACTGATACACAGACAGATAGACACTGATAGACAGACAGACACTGATACACAGATAGACAGACTGAAGGACAGACACTGATACACAGACAGACAGACACTGATACACAGACAGACACTGATAGACAGACAGACACTGATACACAGACAGACACTGATACACAGACAGACAGACACTGATACACAGACAGACACTGATAGACAGACAGACACTGATACACAGACAGATAGACACTGATAGACAGACAGACACTGATACACAGACAGACAGACACTGATACACAGACAGACACTGATAGACAGACAGACATACACTGACACACAGACAGACACTGATACACAGACAGACACTGATACACAGACAGACACTGATACACAGACAGATAGACACTGATAGACAGACAGTCACTGATACACACACAGATAGACACTGATAGACAGACAGACACTGATACACACACAGATAGACAGTGATACACAGACAGACACTGATACACAGACAGATAGACACTGATAGACAGACAGACACTGATACACAGACAGATAGACAGACAGACACTGATACACAGACAGACACTGATACACAGACAGATAGACACTGATAGACAGACAGATAGACACTGATAGACAGACAGACACTGATACACACACAGATAGACACTGATAGACAGACAGACACTGATACACAGACAGATAGACACTGATAGACAGACAGACACTGATACACAGACAGATAGACACTGATAGACAGACAGACACTGATACACAGACAGACACTGATAGACAGACAGATAGACACTGATAGACAGACAGACACTGATACACAGACAGATAGACACTGATAGACAGACAGACACTGATACACAGATAGACAGACTGAAGGACAGACACTGATACACAGACAGACAGACACTGATACACAGACAGACACTGATAGACAGACAGACACTGATACACAGACAGACACTGATACACAGACAGACAGACACTGATACACAGACAGACACTGATAGACAGACAGACACTGATACACAGACAGATAGACACTGATAGACAGACAGACACTGATACACAGACAGACAGACACTGATACACAGACAGACACTGATAGACAGACAGATAGACACTGATAGACAGACAGACACTGATACACAGACAGACACTGATAGACAGACAGACACTGATACACAGACAGACACTGATACACAGACAGACAGACACTGATAGACAGACAGACACTGACACACAGACAGACAGACACTGATACACAGACAGACACTGATACACAGACAGACATTGATAGACAGACAGACACTGATACATAGACAGACACTGATAGACAGACACTGGTGGACAGACAGACACTGATACACAGACAGACAGACACTGATAGACAGACAGACAGACAGACAGACAGACATAAAGACACTGATAGATAAACAGACAGACACTGACAGACACTGATACACAGACAGACAGACACTGATAGACGGACACTGATACACAGACAGACACTGATACACAGACAGACACTGACACACAGACAGACAGGCACTGATAGACAGACAGACATTGATACACAGACAGATAGACACTGATAGACAGACAGACATACACTGACACACAGACAGACACTGATACACAGACAGACACTGATACACAGACAGACACTGATACACAGACAGATAGACACTGATAGACAGACAGTCACTGATACACACACAGATAGACACTGATAGACAGACAGACACTGATACACACACAGATAGACACTGATACACAGACAGACACTGATACACAGACAGATAGACACTGATAGACAGACAGACACTGATACACAGACAGATAGACAGACAGACACTGATACACAGACAGACACTGATACACAGACAGATAGACACTGATAGACAGACAGACACTGATACACAGACAGACAGACACTGACAGACACACAGACAGACACTGATACACAGACAGACACTGATAGACAGACAGACACTGATACACAGACAGACACTGATAGACAGACAGATAGACACTGATAGACACTGATAGACAGACAGATACTGATACACAGACAGACAGACAGACAGACACTCATAGACAGACAGACATTGATACACAGACAGATAGACACTGATACACAGACAGACATTGACAGACAGACAGACACTGACAGACAGACACTGATAGACAGACACTGATACACAGACAGACATTGATAGACAGAAACTGATACACAGACAGACACTGATACACAGACAGACACTGATACATAGACATTGATAGACAGACAGACACTGATACATAGACAGACACTGATACACAGACAGACACTGATACACAGACAGACATTGATAGACAGACAGACACTGATACATAGACAGACACTGATACACAGACAGACAGACACTGATAGACAGACAGACAGACAGACAGACATAAAGACACTGATAGATAAACAGACAGACACTGACAGACACTGATACACAGACAGACAGACACTGATAGACGGACACTGATACACAGACAGACACTGATACACAGACAGATACTGATACACAGACAGACAGACACCGATAGACAGACAGACAGATACACAGACAGACACTGACAAACAGACAGACAGACAGACAGGCACTGATAGACAGACAGACATTGATACACAGACAGATAGACACTGATAGACAGACAGACATACACTGACACACAGACAGACAGACACTGATACACAGACAGACACTGATACACAGACAGACACTGATACACAGACGGATAGACACTGATAGACAGACAGTCACTGATACACACACAGATAGACACTGATAGACAGACAGACACTGATACACAGACAGACAGACACTGATAGACAGACAGACACTGATACACAGACAGACAGACACTGATACACAGACAGACAGACACTGATAGACAGACAGACACTGATACACAGACAGACACTGATAGACAGACAGACACTGATACACAGACAGACAGACACTAACACACACACAGACAGACACTGATACACAGACAGATAGACACTGATAGACAGACAGACACTGATACACAGACAGACAGACACTAACACACACACAGACAGACACTGATACACAGACAGATAGACACTGATACACAGAGAGACAGACACTGATAGACAGACAGACATTGATACACAGACAGACAGACACTGATACACAGACAGACACTGATAGACAGACACTGATACACAGACAGACACTGATACATAGACAGACACTGATAGACAGACAGACAGATACACAGACAGACACTGACACACAGACAGACAGGCACTGATACACAGACAGATAGACACTGATAGACAGACACTGATACACAGACAGACAGACACTGATAGACAGACAGACATTGATACACAGACAGACAGACACTGATACACAGACAGACACTGATAGACAGACACTGATACACAGACAGACACTGATACATAGACAGACACTGATACACAGACACTGATACACAGACAGACAGACACTGATAGACGGACACTGATACACAGACAGACACTGATACACAGACAGACACTGACACACAGACAGACAGGCACTGATAGACAGACAGACATTGATACACAGACAGATAGACACTGATAGACAGACAGACATACACTGACACACAGACAGACACTGATACACAGACAGACACTGATACACAGACAGACACTGATACACAGACAGATAGACACTGATAGACAGACAGATAGACACTGATAGACAGACAGTCACTGATACACACACAGATAGACACTGATAGACAGACAGACACTGATACACACACAGATAGACACTGATAGACAGACAGACACTGATACACAGACAGATAGACACTGATAGACAGACAGACACTGATACACAGACAGATAGACACTGATAGACAGACAGACACTGATACACAGACAGACACTGATACACAGACAGATAGACACTGATAGACAGACAGACACTGATACACAGACAGACAGACACTGACACACACACAGACAGACACTGATACACAGACAGACATTGATAGACAGACAGACACTGATACATAGACACTGATACACAGACAGACAGACACTGATAGACAGACAGACAGACAGACATAAAGACACTGATAGATAAACAGACAGACACTGACAGACACTGATACACAGACAGACAGACACTGATAGACGGACACTGATACACAGACAGACACTGATACACAGACAGATACTGATACACAGACAGACAGACACCGATAGACAGACAGACATACACTGACACACAGACAGACAGACACTGATACACAGACAGACACTGATACACAGACAGATAGACACTGATAGACAGACAGTCACTGATACACACACAGATAGACACTGATAGACAGACAGACACTGATACACAGACAGACAGACACTGATAGACAGACAGACACTGATACACAGACAGACAGACACTGATAGACAGACAGACACTGATACACAGACAGACACTGATAGACAGACAGACACTGATACACAGACAGACAGACACTAACACACACACAGACAGACACTGATACACAGACAGATAGACACTGATAGACAGACACTGATACACAGACAGACAGACACTGATAGACAGACAGACATTGATACACAGACAGACAGACACTGATACACAGACAGACACTGATAGACAGACACTGATACACAGACAGACACTGATACATAGACAGACACTGATAGACAGACACTGATACACAGACAGACAGACACTGATAGACAGACACTGATACACAGACAGACAGACACTGATAGACAGACAGACAGATACACAGACAGACACTGACACACAGACAGACAGGCACTGATACACAGACACTGATACACAGACAGACAGACACTGATAGACAGACAGACACTGATAGACAGACAGACACTGATAGACAGACAGGCACTGATACACAGACAGACACTGACAGACAGACAGACTGATAGACAGACAGGCACTGATACACAGACAGACACTGATAGACAGACACTGATACACAGACATTGATAGACAGACAGACACTAATAAACAGACAGACACTGATACATAGACAGACATTGATACATAGACAGACATTGATAGACAGACAGACACTGATACACAGACAGACACTGATACATAGACAGACATTGATAGACAGACAGACACTGATACACAGACAGACACTGATACATAGACAGACACTGATACACAGACAGACATTAATAGACAGACACTGATACATAGACAGACAGACACTGATACACAGACAGACAGATACACAGACAGACACTGATACACAGACAGACAGACACTGATAGACGGACACTGATACACAGACAGACACTGATAGACAGACAGACAGATACACAGACAGACACTGACACACAGACAGACTGATAGACAGACAGGCACTGATACACAGACAGATACTGATAGACAGACACTGATACACAGAGAGACATTGATAGACAGACAGACACTGATATACAGAGAGACACTGATATACAGACAGACACTGATACACAGACAGACACTGACAGACTGATAGACAGACAGGCACTGATACACAGACAGACACTGATAGACAGACACTGTTACACAGACAGACACTGATACATAGACAGACATTGATAGACAGACAGACACTGACACACAGACAGACACTGATAGACAGACAGACACTGATAGACAGACACTGATACACAGACAGACATTGATAGACAGACAGACACTGATAAACAGACAGACACTGATAGACAGACACTGATACACAGACAGACACTGATAGACAGACACTGATACACAGACAGACACTGATACATAGACAGACACTGATACACAGACAGACTGATAGACAGACAGGCACTGATACACAGACAGACACTGATAGACAGACACTGATACAAAGACAGAAATTGATAGACAGACAGACACTGATAAACAGACAGACACTGATACATAGACAGACATTGATAGACAGACAGACAATGATACACAGACAGACACTGATAGACAGATAGACACTGATACACAGACAGACAGACACTGATACACAGACAGATAGACACTGATAGACAGACACTGATACACAGACAGAGAGATACTGATACACAGACAGACACTGATAGACAGACAGACACTGATAAACAGACAGACACTGATACATAGACAGACATTGATAGACAGACAGACACTGACACAGACAGACACTGATAGACAGATACTGATACACAGACAGACACTGATAAACAGACAGACACTGATACATAGACAGACATTGATAGACAGACAGACAATAACACACAGACAGACACTGATAGACAGACACTGATTGACAGACAGACACTGACATACAGACAGACCGATAGACAGACAGGCACTGATACACAGACAGACACTAATAGACAGACACTGATACACAGACAGACATTGATAGACAGACAGACACTGACAGACAGACAGACAGACACTGATACACAGACACTGATACAGACACTGATACACAGACAGACATTGATAGACAGACAGGCTGATACACAGACAGACACTGATACAGACACTGATACACAGACAGACATTGATAGACAGACAGACACTGATACACAGACAGACACTGATAGACAGACACTGATACACAGACAGACACTGATAAACAGACACTGATACACAGACAGACACTGACAGACAGAGAGACACTGATAGACAGACACTGATACACAGACAGACACTGATAGACAGACACTGACACACAGACAGACACTGACAGACAGAGAGACACTGATAGACAGACACTGATACACAGACAGACACTGACAGACAGAGAGACACTGATAGACAGACACTGATACACAGACAGACACTGACACACAGACAGACACTGACAGACAGACACTGATAGACAGACACTGATACACAGACAGACACTGACAGACAGAGAGACACTGATAGACAGACACTGATACACAGACAGACACTGACAGACAGAGAGACACTGATAGACAGACACTGATACACAGACAGACACTGACAGACAGAGAGACACTGATAGACAGACACTGATACACAGACACTGACACACAGACAGACACTGACAGACAGAGAGACACTGATAGACAGACACTGATACACAGACAGACACTGACAGACAGAGAGACACTGATAGACAGACACTGATACACAGACAGACACTGACACACAGACAGACACTGACAGACAGAGAGACACTGATAGACAGACACTGATACACAGAAAGACACTGACACACAGACAGACACTGACACACAGACAGACACTGACAGACAGAGAGACACTGATAGACAGACACTGATACACAGACAGACAGACACTGATAGACGGACACTGATACAGACAGACAGACACTGATACACAGACACTGATACACAGACAGACACTGATAGACAGACAGATAGACAGACAGATAGACAGACAGATAGACAGACAGATAGACAGATAGGTAAAATTACAGACAGTCAGAATGGCAGATAGGCAGAGAACATCATGAGGGTGATTCACTGATCTGATCATTGATCTGATTACTGATGTTCCCAGATTAAACAGATCAATACCAGAGGATGTCTTCCTGTCTCCTCTTCTTTGAGTGTTATTGTGTCTTACCTCAGATCATTGATCACTGATCACTGATCAATGTTTGATACTCCCGCTCCCTTCCTCCTCTTCCGCCTCTGTCCCGCTCTGTCTGCAACAGGGAGCGCTTCCTCAAGATTCCCTCTCAGCCGGCGGAGCTGCTGGGGGCGGAGACGCTGGGGGGCGGAGCTATGTTAGACAGGTGTTCCGGGTGTGTTGGTAACCATGGTAACAGCAGGTCATAACATGTACAGGTGGATTAACTTCGCTGAAGGGTTCGAACGTCCCCTCAGCCTAGGTAACGTTGGAGGAACCGAAGATTATTCGCTGGGATGTTACAGTTGTTGACTTTATATTTTATATTTATTATTTATACTTTAGATTGAAGGTGGAACCAGGTACAGTTAACAACACACAGGTAGAGTAAACAGCACAGACAGTAAACAACACATTTATTGTTATTATGGGCCTCTTGTATTATTATGGGCTGTTCTGACAGTCTAGTGTATTATTATGGGATGTTGTGACAGTCTTATGTATTATTATTATTTTGGGCCTCAGGTATTATTATGGGCTGGTCTGACAGCCTCGTGTATTATTATGGGCTGTTCTGACAGTCTAGTGTATTATCATGGGATGTTCTGACAGTCTCATGTATTATTATTATTGGCCTCAGGTACTATTATGGGCTGGTCTGACAGCCTCCTGTATTATTATAGGCTGTTCTATTCTCTGGAATGTTACAGTTATTGACTTTATTGATTATTTATATTAATAAATAATATTAGGGTTAGGGTTGGGTCATGGTTTGTTATTATTATGGGTCTCATGTATTAATATGGGCTGTTCTGACAGCCTCCTGTATTATTATGGGCTGTTCTGACAGTCTTGTGTATTATTATTATGGGCTTCATGTATTAATAAGAGCTGTTCTGACAGCCTCCTGTATTATTATGGGCTGTTCTGACAGTCGGGCGACACGGTGGAGCAGGGGTTAGCGCTGTTGCCTCACAGCAAGAAGGTCGCAGGTTCAAGACCTCCTTGGTCCGGGGTCTGGGACCTTTCTGTGTGGAGTTTGCATGTTCTCCCCGTGTCTGCGTGGGTTTTCACCGGGTACTCCGGCTTCCTCCCACAGTCCAAAAACATGCTCAGGTTAATTGGAGACTCTAAATTGCCCATAGGTGTGAGTGTGTGAGTGAATGGTGTGTGTGCCCCACGATTGGCTGGCGACCATCTGGGGTGTATCCCTGCCTCTCGCCGTAACGCGCTGGGATAGGCTCCAGCAGACCCCTGCGACCCTAATGAGGAATAAGCAGGTATAGAAAATGACTGACTGACTGACTGACTGACTGTTCTGACAGTCTTGTATATTATTATGGGATGTTTTGAAAGTCGCATGTATCATTATTATGGGCTGTTCTGACAGCCTCATGTTGTATTATTTTGGACCTCATATATTATTATGGGATGTTCTGACAGTCTTTTGTATTATTATGGGCCTCATGTATTATTATGGGCTGTTCTGACAGTCTCATGTATTATTATTATGGGCCTCATGTATTATTATGAGCTGTTCTGGCAGTCTCCAGTATTATTATGGGCTGTTCTGACAGTCTCATACATTATTATTATGGGCCTCGTGTATTATTATGGGCTGTTCTGACAGCCTCATGTATTATTATGAGCTGTTCTGGCAGTCTCCTGTATTATTATGGGCTGTTCTGACAGTCTCATACATTATTATTATGGGCCTTGTGTATTATTATGGGTTGTTCTAACAGTCTCATGTATTATTATTATGCGCTGTTCTAACAGCCTCATGTTGTATTATTATCGGCTGTTCTCATGTATTATTATTATGGGCCGTCCTCAGCTTCCTGTTTTCAGTAAATCAGACCACACGGTGTGTAGGTGTATATTATTATGGGCCGTCCTAAGCTTCCTGTATTCAGTAAATCAGACCACGTGGTGTGGAGCTGCAGCTTCTTTTGTTCACATCAATCAAACCGGAGGTTGTGTTAGACGGAGCCGCTGAATCAGGAACCCGGTAACTAACCCGGTAACTACCGTTTAGTGATTTACTGCGACTGGATAACATTACCGGTAACACCATTTAAACATAGAGACTGTTTAACTTTAAGCTGAACGATCCAATCAGAACGTTGGAAAAGTTTGAGTCGCAGCATCTCTGATGTTACCGGCTGTTAGCTTCACTAACTGGAGATCCTTTGATGTTACCGGCTGTTACCGACCAGCAGCACCTTTATGTTACCGTTAGTTTACCAACCGGAGATCAGCTGCTTCAGTTTCACAGCTGATCATCCGGCAAACGGGCGTCTTCTTTCACCCCGTTTGTGAAGCTAACTGTGGCTAACTGCAAGAGTTAACGGTGTGTTAGCAGTTAGCCGCTAGCTCCACCACCGCTCTGTGAACAAAGAGCTGCTGCTGTTAGCATCATGAAGCTAATGAAGCTAGCAGCGGTGTTCCGGGTTAAACAGTGACCGTGTTATCTGGTGACATTCTCCAGGAAAATAAGTGAGGAAAAATAATTTTATTTTACACAAGGTGAGACAAAAACATGAGAAGCAGAGACGATGTCCAGGGTTAGAGAACTAAAGGTTTTTACACAGAAAGTTGTGTGAAAGTCACCGGATAACACGGGCACTGTTTAACGCGAAACACCGGCTGTCCGCGTCCGGTAATGTTGTATTTACCGGTTTTCCATTAATGCTCCTATTTACCGGCTGTAATGTTTAATATTTTTATTTACCGGCTGCCCGGTGTCGTTATTCTTTGTATTTACCGTCTGTGCCTTTAATGTATTTCATGTATGCAATGCATGTATTAATATTTAGGGTTATACATAACCCCAAATTTCTAATATTTCTTATATATACAATAGACCAAAAATGTGTAACAACATAATGTTTTTTATTCAGCAAGTTATGGGACAATGACCAATGTCCAGTTATTTGAATTTAGACTTTAACACGGTTGGAAAAAAATCTCCTTAGAAGCTTCCAAGGCTGGAAAAACATATTTGTTTTTAATGGAAAATGTGAACCATATATGAACCTCAGTATATACAACTGTAATTAATTATTACATTCTAAAAACATATTTCAATACTGTGCCAAATATCATGATATATGGAAAATCTCGCACTTGTCTTTGTCTCTGCAGTGGCCAGATTCTCCAGATTGTTTCCTTAAAGACTTCAGCAGCCATTCTGAACGATGACAGATTGTTTTGTATGTTCTGATCATTTTTTTTTTCGTTTTCTCACAAACAGCTTTTGTTTGAAGAATGCCACGTAAGAAGGTAACGGACGTCTCGGGTAACGGTGGGATGAAGAAGAAGAGGGCCAGCGGGAAGAGGAAAGAGAGGGATTTCAGCAGCGATGACGAGTTTGACTTTGAGCAGGAGAACAACAAGAAGCCCGGGAAACCTGCCGCTAAACCAGGCCTGCAGCCCGTCACCGTGGCTGACGACGTCAAAGAGAACATCGTGAGTTACTAAGAAAACTCACAGAATGTTGTGTTGGTCATTTAAAAAAATAGTACTTTGCAACTTTGTTGCATAAGCTTTTTTTTAATGGCATTGACAATACATCTTCTACACAGAAACTCGAGTGCCCAAAGGTTAAAGGTCAACTGCTCATCTTTGGAGCAACTAACTGGGATTTGATTGGAAGAAAGGAGGTGCCCAAATCACAAGGTAGAATATTTATTATATCAATGCTCAGATCTGTTCTTTATTACTGTGTGAACTTTTAAAACTTCATCTGCACAATTACAATACCAAGATGAATACTGGGTTCTGATTCTGATTGGCTGATCCAACGGAGTGTCTACCCCTGGAACATGTAATATATGTAATATAAACCTGGATGTGGTAGTCCTTTTTGTATTTTGAAGGGCAGTAACCAACCTCAAAAGCAGTCAGCTCAAAACTGGAGAAGGATGCCTGACTCTAAAAAAACCTTTAAAAACAGTCACAGAAGTAGCAGCAACAAACAATTGGAGCCATCTTAGTCAGTAAATAAAAATCAAAGAACAGAATATCTCATGATGAAGTTGGTTACCTTGTTTAGGCTTCAGTTTGGTTTGGAGAGTCTTGTTTTAATGTCAAATGGTTCCAAGAAAGAATGTGATGCAACTAGTAATTGTTTACTTTTACAATTGAATGATCAATTCAGTTCAACATGTGACTCCTGCATATTACAACAGTGAAGTCAGATGCTCCGATAATCAGGTTTTTAATCACCTTAACGCACATCTGAAAGTTAATACAACACAAGCAAAGGGTGAAGTGAAGCTAAGTTCTGCTCTGACAGAACCTGAGAGTCAAAGTAACAAAGCCCCCTTCTCAAATAAAAGTTCATCCTGTCAGGTGTAGAGGTTTAATCTAAAGAGCTGAGTCTTTAGATTAAAAGTGTAGAACTATAGAAGAGCAGCGTGTAGAACTATAGAAGAAAATAGCCCAGAACTCCAAAGGGTCAGAGTGTAGATTAGAATATGTTTGCAGACAGCAGCTCATCAGAATGTCTTGTTTCTGTCCTGACTGGTTGTGGTTGTGTCGGCTGATCCTTTAACACACCGTGTAACAGTCAATACGCCAATAAGACACTTTCTCTTGTCCATTAGACGCCCCATTCTGCCTTCATATGTTTTACACAGAACAAGGAGGCATAATAATCCACCTAGAACAGGCTGTGGAGGGTGTATTGATGCTGCTTTGTTTAGTGGTGGGGGTTGGGGGCAGCATGAGCAGCTGCATAGACAAAGAGCATCTCTACATGTGATTGGCTGTGTCCGTCACAGCACCAACAACGCATTAAATCACTCTTTTGTTAGGTGCATGAACACATAATGAACACAATAAAATATTTTTATTGAAGGCATTTACTATTATTCCTATTTTTCTATTGTTAACAAATCCCATGAACAGAACCAAAATGTCTCTGTGGCACTGACCCATTGGTTCCTACTGAAGTGTGTGTGTGTGTGTGTGTGTGTGTGTGTGTGTGTGTGTGTGTGTGTGTGTGTGTGTGTGTGTGTGTGTGTGTGTGTGTGTGTGTGTGTGTGTGTGTGTGTGTGTGTGTGTGTGTGTGTGTGTGTGTGTGTGTGTGTGTGTGTGTGTGTGTGTGTGTGTGTGTGTGTGTGTGTGTGTGTGTGTGTGTGTGTGTGTGTGTGTGTGTGTGTGTGTGTGTGTGTGTGTGTGCATATAATGTGCGCGCGTACGCATATAATGTGCGCGCGTACGCATATAGTGTGCGCGTGCGCGCGCGCACACATATAGTGTGTGTGTGCGCGTGCGCACACATATAGTGTGTGTGTGCGCGTGCGCACACATATAATGTGTGTGTATATACACTCACCGGCCACTTTATTAGGTACACATGTCCAACTACTCGTTAACACTTAATTTCTAATCAACCAATCACATGGCAGCAACTGCTGATCTACTGGGATTTTCACACGCAACCATCTCTAGGGTTTACAGAGAATGGTCCGAAAAAGAAAAAATATCCAGTGAGCGGCAGTTCTGTGGGCGGAAATGCCTTGTTGATGCCAGAGGTCAGAGGAGAATGGCCAGACTGGTTGGAGCTGATAGAAAGGCAACAGTGACTCAAATAACCACCCGTTACAACCAAGGTAGGCAGGAGAGCATCTCTGAACGCACAGTACGTCCAACTTTGAGGCAGATGGGCTACAGCAGCAGAAGACCACGCCGGGTGCCACTCCTTTCAGCTAAGAACAGGAAACTGAGGCTACAATTTGCACAAGCTCATCGAAATTGGACAATAGAAGATTGGAAAAACGTTGCCTGGTCTGATGAGTCTCGATTTCTGCTGTGACATTCGGATGGTAGGGTCAGAATTTGGCGTCAACAACATGAAAGCATGGATCCATCCTGCCTTGTATCAACGGTTCAGGCTGGTGGTGGTGGTGTAATGGTGTGGGGAATATTTTCTTGGCACTCTTTGGGCCCCTTGGTACCAATTGAGCATCGTTGCAACGCCACAGCCTACCTGAGTATTGTTGCTGACCATGTCCATCCCTTTATGACCACAATGTACCCAACTTCTGATGCTACTTTCAGCAGGATAATGCTCCATGTCATAAAGAACGACGCCCCCGCCACTTTTAAATCGTTTGTTTGGCAGCATTTTGGGTTCCCGGCAGAAATGATAAATGGTAAGAGAGTGACTGATAAGACACGGAGAATATGCAGACACTGTATGCAAACAATGCCGTACAGCGCGGCGAATACGAGCACAATGCAGAAACATTTACAGCACTACCACAGCTCAGTACTCAAATCAACAACTGGCCTGCTGACAGAGAAGAACTTTTTGTTTTGCGCATATTGTTTGCACTTGAAAAAAGGACAAATGTATCATTTTTTTTCTATATATTTTAACTTTTATAACATTCTATTTTAGTTTCAATTTCTAGAGGAAGAAGTTCATTAAAAGGAATAAGTTCATTAAAAGTTAACGCTTAGAGTTATAAAATCCATGTGCAACTCAGTCAAATAAAAGTCTCTTGTCCAGGCATTCATATAATTTGTTATTTAGTTTTCTTAAAATCTTGTCTCGATCTCGTGAACCCAATCTCGGTCTCGTCTCGTCTTGTGAGCTGAGTGTCTCGTCACACCCCTAATATATATATATATATATATATATATATATATATATATATATATATATATAGTGTTTGTAGTGTATATAGTGTTTGTGGACATCAGTGGAGCTTAATGATACAAAAAGAAGTGCATAAATTAGTAGTTCTTACATTCATTATTACACATAGGTGGTTGTTCTGTATATCAGGACGTTTGTTTTCTCACCACCAGGTATTTGTTAGATAACAGAATATTAGCAGCACAGTAACATGTAGTGTCTGTTTCTCTGGTTCCAGCGGCCTTCCGTAACCTGGGTCAGAACCTGTGGGGTCCTCACCGCTACGGCTGTCTGAAGGACATCCAGGTCAGCTGTGTGATGGCCGGACCCTGTGCTGCCCACAGCCTGCTGCTGACCACTGAGGGAAAGCTGTGGAGCTGGGGTAAGTAGTCCAGAACCCTGGGGTCCATCCTAGATCAGTAGGAGGGTCTGTTGTGGATCAAGTCTAGTTTATTCTTCTGAAGTCTACAACACATTCTGGACTATATGTATCAGACTTTTTTTTTCCTGCTCCTAATCCTCCTCCAGATAACGAGGATGCAGCATGTGTTTTGTAGTAAAGATGCACCGGTCCGATACCTGGATCGGATATCGGCTCTGATACTGACCGATCAGCTGGATTGGATATCGGCTCCGATACTGGCCGATCAGCTGGGTATCATTGGATATCGGATGAAAGATGCCGATCCAGTCACACATCTAGTTACTTTGATTCTGTGTTTGCTGCTGGTTGCGTCATCACGCAGAGCAGTGCATATTATTGTTCACAGTAGCTAACAATATGGAGCAACCACCAGACGAGTAATATGGAAACATTTTGAACTTGATAAGCTAAGAAATCCGACCACTGTGTGTGACATCTACAACGAGGGAGGTAATAACGTTGTTAAATAAACACCACAAACGACAACCAGCTCAGACATGTCCCAGACTCTGAATGACCCACTAACAAGCTGCTGCTGAAGGATGTTTATCACACAGAGATGTTCTGAGCAGAGGGAACATGTTGGTCTGTATTTTTTCTTTTGTTCTTGTACCAGGATGCAGCGTGTGTGTTTGTAGCTCATTGATATCAAAGAGAAAATGGATTTATTACAAATGTTGAAGTGGAAGCGAGAGAGAAGGCGTTAGTGGAGGAGACTGTAGACCACCACGACTGAACTGACCAATCACAGCCCTGGAGGAGCTGAACTGACCAATCACAGCCCTGGAGGTTCACGGAGATGTGTAGTCAGGATTTATTGGAGGAGAAGTCAGACTATGACGTAGCTACATAGCAGAAGAAGAAACTAGACTTTAGAAGAAGAAACTAGACTTTAGAAGAAGAAACTAGACTTCAGTCTGTGGTTGTGTCCTCAGGTCGTAATGACAAAGGTCAGCTGGGTCACGGGGACACGAAACGACTGGAGGCGCCGAAGTTAATTGAGGGTCTGGCAGATCATATCATCGTTGCTGCAGCATGTGGACGCAACCACACCCTGACTCTCACAGGTAGGATCCATCAATCACACCCTGATATCACAGGTAGGATCCATCAATCACACCCTGATATCACAGGTAGGATCCATCAACACACCCTGATATCACAGGTAGGATCCATCAACACACCCTGATATCACAGGTAGGATCCATCAACACACCCTGATATCACAGGTAGGATCCATCAACACACCCTGATATCACAGGTAGGATCCATCAATCACACCCTGATATCACAGGTAGGATCCATCAATCACACCCTGATATCACAGGTAGGATCCATCAACACACCCTGATATCACAGGTAGGATCCATCAATCACACCCTGATATCACAGGTAGGATCCATCAATCACACCGTGATATCACAGGTAGGATCCATCAACACACCCTGATATCACAGGTAGGATCCATCAATCACACCCTGATATCACAGGTAGGATCCATCAACACACCCTGATATCACAGGTAGGATCTATGTAATTCTGTAGACAAACCTCAGTTTACAGATTGTGATTGATGATGCTGTCTCGCTCTTTCTCAGAGGACGGCACCGTTTACTCTTTTGGTGAGAACAAGATGGGCCAACTGGGCCAAGGGAACCAGACTGATGCGGTCCTCAGCCCGGCTCCAGTAAGATCCCACATACACAGCCAGTCTATAAAACACATTTCATTCAGGGTGAAAAGACCACATGCTTTATACAGCGTCAACTCCCAGAACAAGATAAAACACACAATTAAAATGATAACATCAAAAATAGGAGTTAAGTGGAAAAAAAATAAAACCAGACTATTGAAAGGTTCAACTCAAGGAATGTTAATTTAGTTTTAAAAACTGAGCTTTGACTCCTTTAACATGACAATGACAGATAGTTCCTGTTGACCCAAGGGGTCAGAAGGTCACATGCAGGTCAGAAAGAAATTGGTTTGCCAGAGGTTTAAAAGCAAGTGTTAAATTTTTTCAAATCAATTTAAAGCAGGTGTACTGGCCTCAGTACAGGTGTAATATGGTCTATATATTTTTTTATTAGAAACTAGGCTTTAGAAGAATAAACTAGACTTTAGACCCTTGTGAGCATTGAGTTTCAGTAGTCTAGCAGACTGGAAATAAAGGCATGAACATGTCTTTCAGAGTCATCTGGAACAAAAAAAACTCATTATATTCATGATATTTCTTAGATATAAAAACATGTTTTGGTTATGCTGTTGATTTGGCTTTGACGGTTTCTGACCTGTGTGACACTTTCCAGACCCAGTTGTGATGATTTAAAAGAGATTTCCTATCTGCTAGCCTTTGCCCTGATAGCCGAGTCTTATCACTGTTCACCTGTAATCAAATACTGGACATCAAGTAATCAGTGCATTTAATATATTCTGATCAAGTGTCAAAATAGGGCTCAGGGGACATGGAAATGATAACATAATAATGATGACATACTGGCCCAGAGGCAACAAAAACCTAAACAATAATGGGCCTACAATTGAGCCCTGTGGATCACTCCATGTGAGAAAGAACGGTAAAATGATGACCGATAATTAAAATATTCTTAATAGTGTCAAATACCAGGCTTGGATCCAACAGAACAACACACACACACCCAGCTGTCTACCTGTGTTTTCATCCTGTAGATCTGCTACAGTGGGCAGCCTCTGGTGAAGGTGGCGTGTGGAGCAGAGTTCAGCATGGTGGTGGACTGTAAAGGAAACCTGTACTCCTTCGGCTGCCCAGAGTATGGACAGCTGGGTACGCATCTATCAGCTGTTTGTCTTCTTTATCTGTTGTGTTGAAGTGTTTGCGTTACCCATTTAAGCCTTAAGACCTGCCAAGGCTATGACTGTTATTTTATATATAGCCCATTTAAGCCCAGACTTTTTAAAAAAGATTTCATGCATTTCATCTATTTTTCCCCATTCTGTGCTATTTTCTTATAGCATTTTAATGGCTGTTTTAGTTGCTGCTTACACAAATCTGCCCATAAACACATATCACTTTATCTCATGTACACATTTCTTTTGGGGGGTTATTCTAGAGACTTGAATGGTTAAATAGATGTAAACATGTCAGGGTTAAAATCATAATAATCTAAATAAAATTAACCTTTCTGGGAGGGTTTGTCTTCATGTTTTCAGGAGGAAGGAGCAGGAAGTTGATGACGTTATATGAAAGGAAGCATTTGGAAACTTAAAATGTAAAAGGTTGTCTACTATCATGTCAGAAAAAAGCTGTGTGAGTAATATAACAGTCATAGACTTAATGGCTCATAGGCTTCAATGGGTTAAATCATTTGTGTTTGTCACAATGTGAAAAGAAGGTGGACACGAACGCACAAGGAGACAGAATGGAATGTTTAAGCTGTGATCAATAGAGCTGCAACAATTAACTGATGAACTGATTCGTTCCCAACTATTACTTTTACCACCAATTATTTTGATATTGGATTTAATTCATTTTAGTCATTTATTCAGTAGAAAATGTGTAAATTCTCTGGTTCCAGCTTCTCTTCTCTGATTATTTTCTAGTTTCTTTAGTCTCTATAATAATAAACTGATGATCTTTGGACAAAAAAAAATACCTAAACCTAAAGATTCAACCAAAAAAAAATTTTTAGGTTGAATCTTCATCTTTCAACACCAACTCATGTTGTGTTTATCCACTGAGCTGGTTTGAAACTAGACTCAGGAACAGTTTGTTACTCTTAAGAACCAGGTACCTGGTTGGAAAGGAATATGAGAGAACCGGGTTATCACTGTATTATGTGTAGTATATCAGCTGATATTGATTATTGGTCAGGTTTTTCAGTGTGATGTGTGTAGTGTTTCAGCTGATAGTGATTATTGATCAGGTCAGTCTTGGTTCAACGTTCTCTCTGCAGGTCACAACAGTGACGGGAAGTTCATCGCTCGTGCTCAACGTATCGAGTTTGACTGCGAGCTGATCCCTCGCCGAGTCGCCATCTTCATCGAGAAGTCCAAGGACGGGCAGGTGATGCCTGTTCCCAATGTGGTGGTCCGAGATGTGGCCTGTGGAGCTAACCACACGGTGAGGAGACATTTATTAAACACAGCACCAACTAATGCTGGGATCCACAAACATCTGTACTAGAGTTTATTTAACTTCTGTAACAGAGACCTCATACCCTCACTACAGAGGTTTAGAATGCATCCTGTCAGCAGCTTTCTCACTTCTCTAATAGAGGAGAAAAGACAGCTTGGAAGGTAGGAAATGAAGAGTCCTGGCAGTCGGTTTGGTCCAGAGAATGTGAAGAGCCTTATGATCCAGTCTGCGTAACAGCTGCTGCCATATATGCTCTCTGCCATTCTAGTTTCTCAATTCAATTCAAGTCGATGCGCTTTATGGGCATGACAAATTTGACATTCAGTGCTGAAGTTGGGTATATGGTGATGTAGATCAATGGAAAAAAACACATAGAATTGACTCTTAAAGGTGCAGTAACAATAAATCTGCACAAAAATGACAAGCAGCAGGAGGCAAGAAGGACACACACTAAAGGTTGTTAAAGGGCTGAAGAGGCTGGAGTCCAAGACCACTAACAGAGAGGTAAAGGCAAGAAAAAAATGTAGGAAAAAGTGTACAAGCAATAGAGATAACTGCACCCTAGAGAGGATTGAGAAACTAAACCCATTCAGAAATGTGTTGTAGATGGACAAAGACTGGACTGTAGCTGGAGTCAGAGCTCCAAGAACCACCAACACAGATGTATGAAGACATGGATCAGCGTCACATTCCTGGTGTCCACCACTCTGGAACCAGAGACAGAATCAGAAGGGTCTGGACTAAAGACTAAAAGGACTGGACTGCTGCTGAGTCCACTATTGGGATCTCTGATGAGAATCCATGTTGTTGAGGTCTAGGGTAAAGGTTCCAGTCAGTGGTGGTTTGGTGAATCCATGTTGTTGAGGTCTTGGGTAAAGGTTCCAGTCAGTGGTGGTTTGGTGAATCCATGTTGTTGAGGTCTAGGGTAAAGGTTCCAGTCAGTGGTGGTTTATGGTGAATCCATGTTGTTGAGGTCTAGGGTAAAGGTTTCAGTCAGTGGTGGTTTGGTGAATCCATGTTGTTGAGGTCTAGGGTAAAGGTTCCAGTCAGTGGTGGTTTGGTGAATCCATGTTGTTGAGGTCTATGGTAAAGGTTCCAGTCAGTGGTGGTTTATGGTGAATCCATGTTGTTGAGGTCTAGGGTAAAGGTTCCAGTCAGTGGTGGTTTATGGTGAATCCATGTTGTTGAGGTCTAGGGTAAAGGTTCCAGTCAGTGGTGGTTTATGGTGAATCCATGTTGTTGAGGTCTAGGGTAAATGTTCCAGTCAGTGGTGGTTTGGTGAATCCATGTTGTTGAGGTCTATGGTAAAGGTTCCAGTCAGTGGTGGTTTATGGTGAATCCATGTTGTTGAGATCTAGGGTAAATGTTCCAGTCAGTGGTGGTTTATGGTGAATCCATGTTAAGGTCTAGGGTAAAGGTTCCAGTCAGTGGTGGTTTATGGGTTCATGTCATCAGCTGCTGTTGGTCATCTGGGTTTTCTGAAGTCAAAGGTCAATGCAGCCGTCTGCCCAGAAGTTTTAGAGACTTTCTGCTTCCTGCTGCTGACCAACTTCATGGAGATGCAGATTTAATTTTCCAACAGGACTTGGTACCTGGACACAAAGCTACCAGGACCTGGTTTAAGGACCATGGTCTCCCTGTTCTTAACTGACCAGAAAATTTACCTGACCATAACCGCATAGAACATCTCTGGGTTGTTGAACACCAGACAAGAGATGGGCCGATCCCATACCTGGATCTGATATTGGCCCCAATACTGATCAATCAGCTGGATTGGATATTGGATGAAAGATGCCAACCCAGTGTTGCGATCCAGTCACACATCTAGTTACTTTGATTCTATGTTTGCTGCTGGTTACGTCATCACACAGAGCAGCACAGCGTGCTAACAGCGTGCTAACAGTAACATGGAGCCACCACCAGACCAAGTCATTAGGAAACATTTTACATTAATAAAACATTTAATAAGAGAACAAATCCGACCGCTGTGTGACATCTACAACGTGAACATTGTGAGGGGAGGTAATAACGTTAAATAAACACCACAAACAACTCTGACGTGTCCCAGACTGAACGACCCGGTAACAAGCTGTTACTGAAGGATGAAGGATATCACAGAGAGAAGTTCTGAGTAGAGGGAACGTGTTGGTTTGATGAATCAATGCTTCATTTTCACAGTAGCAACAGAACACCAGGTAAAAACAAAAGAAAGTCCAGCACAAAACGGAAAAAAACAGGCAAAAACACCTAAATAAGACATTCAGGACTGGATGTAACAGACTTTTTTTATTTTGCCTGTTTTTTTTTTTTCTTTCGTTCTTGTACCAGGATGCAGCGCATGCGTTTGGAGCTTATCGATATCACGGAGCAAATGCTTTTATTGCATATGTTAAAGCACGAAATACAACATATTCCAGACTGTAAGAAACAGTTTTTTTTTTCCCCTTTTGCCTATTTTTTCTTTCGGGTTTGTACCAGACTTTTTTGCCGTTTTTTTCCTTGTACCAGACTTCTTTGTTCCTGGTCCTAATCCTCCTCCAGTCAACTGGATGCAGCGTGTGTGTTTGTAGGTCATTGATATCAAAGAGAAAATGATTTTATTACAAATGTTGAAGCGGAAACGACAGAAGACGTTAGTGGAGGAGACTGTAGACCACCACGACTGAACTGACCAATCACAGCCCTGGAGGAGCTGAACTGGCCAGTCACAGCCCTGGAGGAGCTGAACTGGCCAATCACAGCCCTGGAGGAGCTGAACTGACGCGTAACAGCACATAGTAAACTAATGATCACTTTGATACAGATGTTGTTCATTATTTTTTAATTATTCATCCCAGTATAATAAAAGAAGCAAAAGCATATTTTATGTGTTTAGTAGACATGGAAAATAAACTTTCCTGGAGCTTTACATGTTACATGTAATATACAAGTTTCAATTTTTGAATTAAATTACTTAAATTACTCATTGTAATAGTTTGTAATTTATATCACATAACTCCCTGTGAACTAGTTAGTGTTTCTGGGATGGTGTGATTATGGACTGTCTAATCTTTTCTATTCCATCCTCTAGCTGGTGTTGGACTCTCAGAAGCGTGTCTTCAGCTGGGGGTTTGGAGGTTACGGTCGTCTGGGCCACTCGGAGCAGAAAGATGAGATGGTTCCACGTCTGGTCAAACTGTTTGACTTCCCAGGACGAGGAGCATCTCAGATCTACACCGGATACCAGTGTTCCTTCGCCATCAATGAGATGGGTATGAATCCTGGATAAATCTGAAGCTGGACCACATATTTCCTTCCTTAACCCATTTGACCCAGATTTATTTTCATAGATTTCTTGCATATAATTATATCTGTTGAGTCACTAACATCATGTGATGTATATATTTTATTTTATTGTCTTTTCTTTGCAGAAAATATTATTTTTAACGTCTGTTATAGTTGCTGCTTGCACAAATCTGTCCATAAACAACAACCTATTCATCCCATGTACAAAATCCTTTTTGGAGGATTTTTTATAGACTTGAATGATTACATAGATATAAACATATCAGGGTTAAAATCATTATAATCCAAATAAAATTACTCTTTCTGGGAGGGTTTGTTGATCTTGGGAGGAAGGAGCAGGAAGCAGTTGGAACCTTGATTTGTTTTTTTGCTTCAAACCTTTTGTCTAAGTTGTCTACTATCATGTCATTAGAAAAGACAGAAAAGCTGTATGAGTAACATTTCAACTTTGTATTATAATTAAAAAATGACAGTCATAGACTTAAAGGCTCAGGTTTAAATGGGTTAACCTGATCTAGTGATTTTAATCACTCTTTATAAATGGAAATAATCATTTAACACCATCTATCATTTTCCTTCCACTTCAACAGTCTACTCTGTACAGAAGAATGTTGTATTGCCTTTGCCATGAAGCTCAACATTGAGCTCAGGTTTATCCTGTTTCCACTGATCATCCTTGAGATGTTTCTACAGCTTAATTGGAGTCCACCTGTGGTAAATTCAGCTGATTGGACATCACACCTGTCCATAGAAGGTCCCACAGTTGACAGTGATGTCAGAGCACAAACCAAGCATGAAGTGAAAGGAATTGTCTATAGACCTTAGAGACAGGATTGTCTCCAGCTATAAATCTGGGGAAGGTACAGAAACATTTCTGCTGCTTTGAAGGTCCCAATGAGCACAGTGGTCATCTGTAAATGGAAGAAGTTCAAAACCACCAGGACTCTTCCTAGAGCTGGTCGGCCATCGAAACTGAGAGATCAGTGGAGAAGGGCCTTAGTCAGGGAGGTGACTAAGAACCCGATGGTCACTCTGTCAGAGCTCCAGCGTTCCTCTGTGGAGAGAGGAGAACCTTCCAGAAGGACAACCATCTCTGCAGCAATCCACCAATCAGGCCTGTATGGTAGAGTGGCCAGACGGAAGCGACTCCTTAGTAAAAGGAACATGGCAGCCCACCTGGAGTTTGACAAAAGGCACCTGAAGGACTCTCAGACCATGAGTAACAACATTCTCTGGTCTGATGAGACAAAGATTGAACTCTTTGGTGTGAATGCCAGGCGTCATGTTTGGAGGAAACCAGGCACCGCTCATCACCAGGCCAATACCATCCCTACAGTGAAGCATGGTGGTGGCAGCATCATGCTGTGGAGATGTTTTTCAGCAGCAGGAACTGGGAGACTAGTCAGGATAGAGGGAAAGATGAATGCAGCAATGGACAGAGACATCCTGGATGAAAACCTGCTATTTCAGCAGGACGACGACCCTAAGCACACAGCCAAGATATCAAAGGAGTGGCTTCAGGACAACTCTGTGAATGTCCTTGAGTGGCCCAGCCAGAGCCCAGACTGGAATCTGATGGAACATCTCTGGAGAGATCTGAAAATGGCTGTGCACCGACGCTTCCTATCCAGCTTGATGGAGCTTGAGAGGAGCTGCAAAGAGGAATGGACAAAACTGCCCAAAGATAGGTGTGGCAAGCTGGTGGCATCATATTCAACAAGACTTGAGGCTGTAATTGCTGCCAAAGGTGCATCAACAAAGTATTGAGCAAAGGCTATGAATACTTATGTACATGTGGGTTATTAGTTAATTATTTTTAACCTTTTTTCACATTGTCATTATGGGATGTTGTGTGTAGAATTTTGAGGGAAAATTAAATTGAATCAATTTTGGAATAAGGCTGTAACATAACAAAATGTGGAAAAAGTGAAGCGCTGTGAATACTTTCCTAATGCACTGTAAATCCTCCATGTGTAAAATACTGTTTCAGGAGGTCTGTTCTTCTGGGGGGTCACCAATACCTCCAGAGAGTCCACCATGTACCCCAAAGCTGTTCAGGACCTGTGTGGCTGGAAGGTCCGCAGTCTGGCCTGTGGGTTAGTGACATCACTATTCCTCTGTGACATCACAGCACTTAAAGTAAAACAAATGAGACCATGTGCTGGAAGTGGTGGTGAACGTGACAGGTTATTTTATTTTTTATTTTATCAACAGGAAGAGCAGCATCCTCGTTGCTGCAGACGACAGCACCATCAGCTGGGGCCCCTCCCCCACCTACGGAGAGTTGGTAAGACCTGGCCTTCTGGTCCTGCGGGTTCTGGTTCTGTGGAGTTTTGGTCTTGTGGGTTCTGGTTCTGTGGAGTTCTGGTCTTGTAGGGTTCTGGTTCTGCAGAGTTCTGGTTCTGGTCTGATGCTGTCTCATGTGGTCTTCAGGGCTATGGAGACAACAAACCCAAATCCTCAATCATGGCTCAAGAGGTGAAGACCTTGGATGGAATCTACACTGAGCAGGTAATCAATCAATCAACCAATCATGAGGTTCTGTGACCTGGTCATCGATTCTGCTGATCAATAATCAGAGCGTATTAATTAATGCTGCAGATGACCGTTCCTCTGTTGGTCTAATGAGTTGCTAATGAGATGCTGAAGAATGAACTGAAGAGTTCCAAACAAATTTAACAAAATGGGAATGAGATGCTTAAGGCTAATAATTACTAAGGAAGTTACTAACGAGATATGAATGGGATAACGAGTTGGTCAGAGATGCTTCACCTTTATTAGCTAGTGATTGTAAGTATCGGCCTCTGGATCTATAAATTATTACAGTATATATCATGTAACATACTATGAGTTATGATTTGTTGTAACTATAACTACCTGATTCCTGAAGAGACGTTTGAGAAACTGAAATTTAACAGGTTATTGCAAGAGTTATTTTCCTAGCAACTATCTACTTTTAATATGCAGTAATAACGTAATTTAGTTATTTTTTGAGTTTATGGTAAATTACCAAACATGGATCCATTTCAGATTTTAAATATGTCTGAGGCTCTGTCACATGATGTCACTTCCTGTGCTGTAATAATGATGATGTCACTTCCTGTGCTGCAGGTGGTCATGGGATACGCCCACTCCTTGATTATCGCCAGACAGGAGACGGAGCAGGAGCAGGAGAAACTGAAAAAGCTGCCGGAGTACAACCCCCGGACGCTCTGATTGGCCGACAGCGACTCCTCCACCTGTCACTCAGCAGAACACCTGGCCGGTGGGATGTTGAGTAGCAGGAAATCACACATCTGGACTGAACCCGACACCACGGCCTGGAGACGGATCAGAAAGATCTGACAGTCTGATCCATCTCGGCTTCACCTCTCCTCAGTGACCCTGCGGCACTTGCTGCGGCACTTGCTGCGGCACTTGCTGCGGCACTTGCTGCGGCACTTGCTGCGGCACTTGCTGCGGCACTTGCTGCGGCACTTGCTGCGGCACTTGCTGCGGCACTTGCTGCGGCACTTGCTGCGGCACTTGCTGCGGCACTTGCTGCGGCACTTGCTGCGGCACTTGCTGCGGCACTTGCTGCGGCACTTGCTGCGGCACTTGCTGCGGCACTTGCTGCGGCACTTGCTGCGGCACTTGCTGCGGCACTTGCTGCGGCACTTGCTGCGGCAGTGCTTCCCAAACCTTCAAACCTTTTTTCCATTTTGTAAAAAGCCAAACATTGGTGTTTCATCTTGTTCTGTTTGTATTTGATGAGTCGTTATTTGTCATATCTACGGGTGCTACAGCAGGACCTTCAGTCTTTTCCTACTGAGGGCTTTTCAAAGACCAACACTCCATACCTGTGCCTTTTTCTACGTGTGTGTTCAGGCTATGGAAGTCTTTTTGTGTCTGTCCCGTGTGGCGGTACCAGCAGGTTAATGTGCAGCTGCCACAGAAACAATCAGGACTCAGGATGTTCTGAGTTAGTGCACTCCTCATGTTACATTCCTCTTTGTTGTTCTGTTAGCATCAGAGATGCAGCCTCAGTCCTTCGGAACTCGTCTGTTAGTTCTTCTTTAATTCAACCCTTCTACGCTCAAAGCGGTTTCACACCGGGTCAGAACTTTCAGAACCAGTACCTACCCTCTGTCAGGAGAAGGCTTGTCCCCGTTTTAAACAGCTCTGTTTTTTCTTTTTTTTTATGGATGTTTCTCTGGGTTACTTTGTTTTTTCATTGAAATGGTAAATAAACATTCATGTAAATTGATTTGTTCTGTATTTGTGGAAGCCTTTATACTAATGTTATTTAATGATGCTTCTGCTGCTCATTGATACGCAAACCAAACCAACTCTGGACTGTAAACATTTATTTTACAAAATCAGGTGAGTAATGAGATTAATCTTCATCTTCCTCCTCCTCTTCATCCTGGTTGATCTGGAAGTAGCGTAGCTCATAGCTCTCCTTGGTGTTAGCCACCACCCGCAACCAGTCCCGCAGGTTGTTCTTCTTCAGGTACTTCTTAGTCAGGTACTTCAGGTACCTGCAGGACAGGAGACACGATCAATATACTACACAAACAGGAGTATTATTCTACTACAATACAAACAAGATCAATAATCTACTATCACTGGTTATTGGAGCAGTTTAATAATCATTAATAATCATTCTACATGATCCAGATGATATAACTGCATCTTCAGAAACGCTAGATTTACACTAAGTTTGTGTTAAATATATTCAGAATAATTTCATCAGCATAAAATACTGTATAAGTCATTTATAATTACATGTATTTTATGCATTTTAATAACTAAATATTTTCCTAGTGTTTTTACAAATTATTCAGACTTGGCATCAATGATCAAATTTAACTGAAATCAACATTCATGACCTATTCATTCATTTTTAATCAACCCTCAGAGTAGTGGACACACTCACCAGCCTCAAGTTATCAAACTAAAAATCAAGCGGTGTGTGTTGTATGGCATGATGATAAACTCATGGGTCATATTCATGAAGAGGTGACACGTTAATGAAGAGAAGGTACCGCTACAGGTGACCGTCCCAACACCCGGTACCACTATAGATGATTATCTCTACACCCGGTACTGCTATAGATAACCGTCCCTACACCTGGTACCGCTGCAGGTGACCGTCCCTAAACCCGGTATCGCTATAGGTGACCGTCCCTACACCCGGTACCACTATAGATGATTGTCTCTACACCTGGTACCGCTATAGATAACCGTCCCTACACCTGGTACCGCTATAGATGACTGTCCCTACACCCGGTACCACTATAGATGATTGTCTCTACATCTGGTACTGCTATAGATAACCGTCCCTACACCTGGTACCACTACAGATGACCGCCCCTACACCTGGTACCGCTGCAGGTGACCGTCCCTAAACCCGGTACCACTATAGGTAACCGTCCCTACACCCGGTTCCACTGTAGATGATTGTCTCTACACCTGTTACCGCTATAGATAACCGTCCCTACACCTGGTACCACTATAGATGATTGTCTCTACATCTGGTACCACTATAGATGATTGTCTCTACACCTGGTACCGCTATAGATAACCGTCCCTACACCTGGTACCACTATAGATGACCGCCCCTACACCCGGTACCACTATAGATGACCATCCATACACCTGGTACCACTATAGGTGACTGTCCCTACACCTGGTACCAATGCAGGTAACCATCCCTAAACCTGGTACCGCTGCAGGTGACCGTCCATACACCTGGTAAGGTTGGACCAGTCGCAGCAGAAAGAGGCGGTCCCTCAGTGAGATCTGCCGACCACAGGCTGGGACAGGAAGACATTACATGGTCATTACATGATGGTCAATCCTGTACGTGAGGGTTTTTACAGGTGCAGGTGTGTTTTACCTTTTAGAGAAGGGCACCTCAGAAGAAACCGTGATCTTGCTCTTGCTCCTCTCGATGGACACCACTCCTCCTCCCAAGTTTCCAGCTTTTCCATTCACCTTGATTCTCTCCTGAAGAAACTGCTCCTGAAACCACAGCAAGGCCAATGGAATAAATTTATAATAGTTTCATAGTTTAATCTAAGGATTACCCACAGGGTTCTTCTTTAGTCCTTGGAGAATATTTCATTTTCAGAAGATCCACCTTAAATTTAACCAAATTTCAGAGCATAATTTTGCCACTTTTACAACATTTGTTCTGGAAACTAAAGATGTCTGGAGACTGTGCCACTAATGTCTAGTCTTCTTCTTATTATACTATTGATATATTAATATTACAGTGGTATGAAAAAGTATCTGAACCTTTTGGAAATCCTAACATTTCTACATAAAATCACCATCAAATGTGATCTGATCTTTGTCAAAATCACACAGATGAAAAATCAGTGTCTACTTTAACTAAAACCACCCTATCATTTACAGGTTTTCATATTTTAAGGAGAATAGCATGCAAACAATAACAGTAGGGGGAGGAATAAGTAACTGAACCCTCTACCTAAGGAGACTTAAAGGGCAATTGAAACCAATTTTTACCAAACAATTGAAGTCAGGTGTGTGCCCAATCACTGATGAGTTGCTTAAAGCTGCCCTGCCCACTATAAAAACACACCTGGTAAGAATTGTCTTGGTGAGAAGCATTGTCTGATGTGCACCATGGTTCGCTCAAAAGAACTACAAAAACTACTCAGAGAGGTAAAAAAGAACCAGAGAGTGTCTGCTAAAGACTTGAAGGAATCACTGGAACAGTCCAATATCTCTGTGCACACATCAACTATATGTAAAACACTGGCCAAGAATGGTATTCATGGGAGGACTCCACGGAGGAAGCCACTGCTTTCTAAGAAAACATTGATGTTCGTTTAAAGTTTGCAAAAAGGCACTTGGACGCTCCACTGAAGTTTTGGCAAAATATTTTGTGGACTGATGAAACCAAAGTTGAATTGTTTGGGAGGAATACACAACGTCATGTGTGGAGGAAAATTGGAACGGCTCACCAACATCAACACCTCATCCCCACCGTGAAGCATGGTGGAGGGTGCATCATGGTTTGGGGCTGTTTTGCTGCCTCAGGGCCTGGACAACTTGCAATCATCAATGGAAAAATGAATTCAAAAGTTTATCAGGACGTTTTGCAGGAAAACCTGAGGCCATCTGTCAGACAGTTGAAGTTAAAAAGAGGATGGATGCTGCAACAAGACAATGATCCAAAACTCAAAAGTAAATCAACTTCAGAGTGGTTTCAGAAGAACAAAATACACATTCTAGAGTGGCCAAGTCAAAGTCCAGACTTGAACCCCATTGAGATGCTGTGGCATGACCTCAAGACAGCGATTCATGCCAGACATCCCAGGAATCTGACTGAACTACAGCAGTTTTGTAAAGAAGAATGGGCCAAGATTAGCCCTGATCGATGTGCCAGACTGATCTGCAGCTACAGGAAGTGTCTGGTTGAAGTTATTGCTGCCAAAGGGGGGCCACAAAATATTAAATGTGATGGTTCAGTTACTTATTCCCCCCCTACTGTTATTGTTTGCATGCTATTTTCCTTAAAATATGAAAACCTATAAACGTCTGGGTGGTTTTAGTTAGTAGTAGACACTGTTTTTTCATTTGTGTGATTCAGATCACATTTGATGGTGATTTTATGCAGAAATGTGAGAAATTCCAAAAGGTTCAGATACTTTTTCATACCACTGTAACTAACATTAATTTAAGTCAAGTCAATTTTATTTGTATAGACCAAAAATCACCAATTAGCCTCAGTTAGCCATCATCCCCTGTCCTTAGACCCTGAACAGTTTCCTGTTTGATGTAAATGAGCAGAATATTCCAGTTCTAATGAATAAATCAACAAATAAGCTTCCAGACTTAGTTGATTAGGCGAACTAAAAGACCAGCTGTGGTTAATGAGATATACAGAAGTCTGATATGTATGAAGTTGCTCTGCCATTAACAGTTTCCTGGGTTTTTAAAACAAACTCTAAAAAGATTCTGACTCACAAAGTTGGCAGCGTCCATGATGCCGTCTTCTACAGGGTGAGTACAGTCCAGAGTGAACTTCAGCACCTGCTTCTTCTTCTTCCCACCTTTACCTGGGTTCTGCTTCTTCTGCTGAAACCAAACACACAAACAGCTGAGACATTGCTATAGCAACAGAGTATTATTATTATTATTATTGTGCTGAAACAAAACAGAACAAACAGCTGAGATGTTGCTATAGCAACAGAGAACACAAAACTACATTTATTATTATTATTCATGAGTTTGGTCCTCTGGAGGCTTCTTGTTGCTGTTGTGTCACTGGCTGGTTTCTGTATCTGTATATTCTCTATTATTATATTTACATTCTACATTAGAATGTAACGTAGACTGATTGTTAATGTTTATATTTTAAATATAATTCCTTTATGTCGTGTTTATCTTCTGAGCAGGTGATTAAATCTTCTCTTTTGAGCATTAATAAAGTTTATTAGATCTTAACAACGGGATAGAGGTTAAGCCAACACAGCACCATGACATATATATATATATATATATATATATATATATATATATATATATATATATATATATATATATATATATATACAGCTCCACTCAGACTAGTTATTTAGTAGCTATCATTAGCATGTTGTTAACAGGCCCCAGGCTGCATGCGGCTCTACAGCTGAGAGCGGCCGGAAACCTCGTTTTTCCGGCTGCTCTCAGCTTAGAGGTCCGATGTAACGGCTAACAGCTGTCTGGTAACGGCTGTCCGGTAACGGCTGTCCGGTAACGGATCCCCGGTCTCTGATTCTGAGGTAAACTATAGTTTTTCTGATGAATTCTCAGCAGATTGACTCACTAGTGGCGCCATGGCGGAGAAGTAGCAGAAAGGAAGATAGAGCCGTGCGCATGCGCCACATGTCTATACAAATCAAACCCAGAGTTATCGATTGATCTGAGAATCCGATCTGACATCGATTCTTTTCAGAATCATTCACTCATTACTTTTCTAAAACAGCTATCATGGAGCATACGCATCTTTATGGGCCTGAATCCAGCAGATGTTCCATGCTGTCTGATGGAGTGCAGCAGCTGATCTGATGTCCTCCTGCTCCTTGCTGCTTTTCATTAGGTTTCACCTCTAACCACCATGAACACCAGACAAGGACCTGTCCACACCAACATCTCACCATGTCCATCATCATCATCATCACTGCATCAACACAGCAGACACCACCTTGCTGCTCTGTGAACTTTAATAACCTAATAATATTGACTACATGTTTTTAACTAAAACATGGCTGGGTACAGATGTTCCAATTGTTCTCGCTGAGGCCTCTAACACCAGATTTTAACTTTAGTTTCTCTGTAAGAAGTGACAGGAGGCGCCACTGCATCAATTATTTATATATATTTATATATATATTAGCAGCCTGTGTATGTGTGTGTTTGAGTAAGAAGTTCCTTTATATAGCTCTGTCAGCATTTCATTTTATTTTTGCTGCATGTGTTAATGTGCCAATTCTAAATAACAGTGGAGCTGGGTGTGAAAAGCTAATAATCTAATGTTTGAATAAAGTGCAGCTGCTGATTCAAAAGTATTTTGTCTGTATAATTACTGGTGAAGGAAAGAAATTTACATTGAGATCATCGGTTTTGTTTTTTATTTCCACTGTTTGTATCAGTGTCTGCACTGACAGTAAACTCTGTTCCTTTATACGTGGCTGAGTACTTCATGTTTTTGCAGAAATGCTGTTTATCCCTAAAGTTTCAGGGGACTTAAGTCATTCTAAACCTCATGGTGCTTTTTAAAAGCTATGTTGAGCCATTGAAAATATAGTTACTGTCATTTTTTTCTTATCCTACCCTTCCAAATCTTCTCGTTTCTTCACCTGGAGGTTTGATCTTTTCTGTGTAACGTAATATTTAGAGGTTTGTGCTTGTGTGACTTAAAACAGTTGACTGGGGCATGATAGGAACATGAAAACCTCAGCTATTCACAGTTTGAGCAGGTGATTATTCATTCATTCAACATGTTGAGTACACATCACATCAGAAATATTCACTTTACTTCCGACTTTATTTGAGGTAAAATTCACAAGTAGAAAAAACACTTGGGCTACTTTATCCTGTGTTTGGTGAATGGACAAATAGTGAACAGTGGTTTTATCAGTGTGTTTTCTACCTCATGTTGCTGGAAACTGCGTTTACGATGAATCCCCTTTAAAACCCCAGAAAACTAGCGCATGGGTTGTTTTTCAGCTCATCAGCAGTTTGATTAAAAGTCTGTTAATGTTAGACACTTGGAGTGAAAAAAAAAACATTTACCAGTGTTGGCAACATCAGCTCATTCAGCTAAACAACAAAAAGGGAAGTGGGAAGAAGTCAAAAAGGATTTCAAGAGAAATTCTGACAAAATCTGTGGCAAAACATGTGTAAAATCTACATTAAGGGATGAACTTCCCTGGTTTGGAGTTGGACTGAAGATCGTTGATGTAAAGGTGATATACACTCAACTGCCACTTTATTAGTTACACCTGTCCAACTGCTCGTTAACACTTAATTTCTAATCAGCCAATCATATGGTGGCAACTCAGTGCATTTAGGCATGTAGACATGGTCAAGACAATCTCCTGCAGTTCAAACCGAGCATCAGTTTGGGGAAGAAAGGTGATTTGAGTGACTTTGAACGTGGCATGGTTGTTGGTGCCAGAAGGGCTGGTCTGAGTATTTCAGACCTGATCTACTGGGATTTTCACACACAACCATCTCTAGGGTTTACAGAGAATGGTCCCAAAAAGAAAAAATATCCAGTGAGCGGCAGTTCTGTGTGCGGAAATGCCTTGTTGATGCCAGAGGTCAGAGGAGAATGGCCAGACTGGTTGGAGCTGATAGAAAGGCAACAGTGACTCAAATAACCACCAGTTACAACCAAGGTCGGCAGAAGAGCATCTCTGAATGCACAGTACGTCCAACTTTGAGGCAGATGGGCTACAGCAGCCGAAGACCACGCCGGGTGCCACTCCTTTCAGCACATCATGGATGTGCAGCCGACAAATCTGCACCAACTGTGTGATGCCATCATGTCAATATGGACCAAACTCTCTGAGGAATGCTTCCAGCACCTTGTTGAATCTATGCCACGAAGAATTGAGGCAGTTCTGAAGGCAAAAGGGGGTCCAACCCGTTACTAGCATGGTGTACCTAATAAAGTGGCCGGCGAGTGTAGCTGTCCCAGTAACCGGGTAAGGGTTAGTAATGGGTAACTGGGTTAGTGCCAGTACCAGATAACTGGGTTAGTACCCGGTACCAGGTATCTGGGTTAGGGTTAGTACCAGGTAACTGGGTTAGGGTCAGGGTTAGTACCAGGTAACTGGGTTAGGGTTAGTACCAGGTAACTCGGTTAGTACCAGGTATCTAGGTTAGGGTTAGTACCAGGTATCTGGGTTAGGATTGGGGTTGGGTTTAGGACCAGGTAATTGGGTTAGGGTTAGTACCAGGTATCTGGGTTAGGATTGGGATTAGGACCAGGTAACTGGGTTAGGGTTAGTACCAGGTATCTGGGTTAGGATTGGGGTTAGGACCAGGTAACTGGGTTAGGGTTAGTACCAGGTACAGTGGGGAAAACAAGTATTTGAACACCCTGCTATTTTGCTATTTCTCCCACTTAGAAATCATGGAGGGGTCTGAAATTTTCATCGTAGGTGCATGTCCACTGTGAGAGAGATAAACTAAAAAGAAAAATCCAGAAATCACAATGCATGATTTTTTAACAATTTATTTGTGTGATATAGCGGCAAATAAGTATTTGAACACCTGAGAAAATGAATGTTAATATTTGGTACAGTAGCCTTTGTTTGCTATTACAGAGGTCAAACGTTTCCTGTATTTTTTCACCAGGTTTGCACATACTGCAGGAGGGATCCTGGCCCACTCCTCCACACAGATCTTCTCTAGATCAGTCAGGTTTCTGGGCTGTCGCTGAGAAACACGGAGTTTGAGCTCCCTCCAAAGATTTTCGATTGGGTTCAGGTCTGGAGACTGGCTGGGCCATGCTAGAACCTTGATATGCTTCTTACGGAGCCAGTCCTTGGTTTTCCTGGCTGTGTGCTTTGGGTCGTTGTCGTGTTGGAAGACCCAGCCACGACCCATCTTCAATGCTCTGACTGAGGGAAGGAGGTTGTTCCCCAAAATCTCACAATACACGGCCCCAGTCATCCTCTCTTTAATGCAGTGCACTCGTCCTGTCCCATGTGCAGAAAAACACCCCCAAAGCATGATGCTACCACCCCCATGCTTCACAGTAGGGATGGTGTTCTTCGGATTGTACTCTTCATTCTTCTTCCTCCAAACACGCTTAGTGGAATTATGACCAAAAAGTTCTATTTTGGTCTCATCTGACCACAAAACTTTCTCCCATGACTCCTCTGTATCATCCAAATGGTCATATGCAAACTTGAGACGGGCCTTGACATGTGCTGATTTAAGCAGGGGAACCTTTCGTGCCATGCATGATTTCAAATCATGACGTCTTAGTGTATTACCTACAGTAACCTTGGAAACGTTGGTCCCAGTTCTTTTCAGGTCATTGACCAACTCCTGTCGTGTAGTTCCGGGCTGATTCCTCACCTTTCTTAGAATCATTGAGACCCCACGAGGTGATATCTTGCATGGGGCTCCACTCCGATTGAGATTGACCGTCATGTTTAGCTTCTTCCATTTTCTAATGATTGCTCCAACAGTGGACCTTTTTTCACCAAGCTGCTTGGCAATTGCTCCGTAGCCCTTTCCAGCCTTGTGGAGGTGTACAATTTTCTCTCTTGTGTCGTTGGACAGCTCTTTGGTCTTCGCCATGTTACAAGTTAAAGTCTTGCTGATTGTATGGGGTGGACAGGTGTCTTTATGCAGCTAACAACTTCAAACAGGTGCATCTGATTAAGGATGATACATGGAGTGCAGGTGGATTTCTAATGGGTGGACTAACAGGTCCTTCAGGGTCAGAATTCTAGATGACACACAGGTGTTCAAATACTTATTTGCCGCTATATCACACAAATAAATTGTTAAAAAATCATGCATTGTGATTTCTGGATTTTTCTTTTTAGTTTATCTCTCTCACAGTGGACATGCACCTACGATGAAAATTTCAGACCCCTCCATGATTTCTAAGTGGGAGAAATAGCAAAATAGCAGGGTGTTCAAATACTTGTTTTCCCCCACTGTATCTGGGTTAGGATTGGGGTTGGGGTTAGGGATAGTACCAGGTATCTGGGTTAGGGTTGGGGTTAGTAACGGGAAACTGGGTTAGGGTTAGTACCAGGTAACTCGGTTAGTACCAGGTATCTAGGTTAGGGTTAGTACCAGGTATCTGGGTTAGGATTGGGGTTAGGACCAGGTAACTGGGTTAGGGTTAGTACCAGGTATCTAGGTTAGGGTTAGTACCAGGTAACTGGGTTAGGGTCAGGGTTAGTACCAGGTAACTGGGTTAGGGTTAGTACCAGGTAACTCTGTTAGTACCAGGTATCTGGGTTAGGATTGGGGTTGGGACCAGGTAACTGGGTTAGGGATAATGCCAGGTATCTGGGTTAGGGTCGGGGTTAGTAACGGGTAACTGGGTTAGTACCAGGTATCTAGGTTAGGGTTAGTACCAGGTATCTGGGTTAGGATTGGGGTTGGGGTTAGGACCAGGTAACTGGGTTTGGGATAGTGCCAGGTATCTGGGTTAGGGTCGGGGTTAGTAACGGGTAACTGGGTTAGTACCAGGTATCTAGGTTAGGGTTAGTACCAGGTATCTGGGTTAGGATTGGGGTTGGGGTTAGGACCAGGTAACTGGGTTTGGGATAGTGCCAGGTATCTGGGTTAGGGTCGGGGTTAGTAACGGGTAACTGGGTTAGTACCAGGTATCTAGGTTAGGGTTAGTACCAGGTATCTGGGTTAGGATTGGGGTTGGGGTTAGGACCAGGTAACTGGGTTAGGGTTAGTACCAGGTATCTGGGTTAGGGTTAGTACCAGGTAACTGGGTTAGTACCAGGTAACTTCCCTGGTGTATAAATGGGTGAGGGTCTGACTCATTTCCTGCTTCAGCACTCCACATTTATCCAAATTGTTATGGAGAAAAAACAAACAAAAAAACAAAAGCAAAAGTGTTAAATATATACCTAGATGAATATTTTCTCCTCTCAAATTAATGTTAAGAACCGTAAATTACTTAATTTTGCTCAGAGAACAGCTGCTGTGAAGCTCTCCTATATTTTATTACATCATATTTTGAGATATATTAATTACAGTGTTTTTTTTTTTCATTTCTTTGTATACAAGTTGAACACAATCTCCTCAAAACACGTATTTGTACAAGAATCCTTTTCTTGAAAGTGACCCTGTGAACAGACACTCCTCAGTGTCTTCACTCAGTCAGGTGAATCACAAATAATTTTACTTACAGAGAGACTGAGTCCAATCTGTCCAACACACAGTGGGATGGGTCTCTGCAGACTGGTTCTCTGCCCACCCCCCCACCAATACACTGGTCAGTCATTTGGTTGGATTAGGGTCAGAAGCAGGAATGATCAGACATGAAACTCTTCGTTTTTTTTTCTATAAAAGGAGAAACTGATGCTGCACCACAGCTACAGACACTGATGTGACCAAATCAAATTAAATGGTTCAGGTTTTTCTATTAAATAAAGAACAATTCCATGTTCAGAACTTCAGTTATGAAAAATATGTGTGTAATAATGTGTTTAACTAATCGTTAGAAAGTGAAATTGAAGTAATAAGCTTTGTTGTGGACTGAGAATTTTCAGCAATGATTCTGTTTTGACTCATTTTTACTAATTGTCAAGTTTTAACAGCAGTAGGGTCTGGTAGAGGAGGAGGACAGGTTTGAACTCAGATCAAACCCATGTGAAGAAAATAAATTACATAATAAGAAAATATTCTAAAATCTAAAATGGAGGAGTTTAAAACCATGTTTCATGTGTCTGAAACATGGTTTTACATGGGCAAACCTCACACACTGATAAGATGCTGTGGACCTGCCTCCTGATCCTTAGAGAGAGAGAGAGGAGTAACTTTACGAAAGGGGAGGACTGTTTTATATCCTGATGATAGAGCTCAGTGGAACATTCTGCAGTGAATTCGTATAAAATGACTGAAAATAACAATACAGAGTCTTCACAGAACCAGGGCTGGTATTGATGACCTTAATCACTGTTGGACATGGTGGACATTTAACATCATTATAAGGTCATTTCACTCTGCTGACGAGTCAACACCAGCATGGTCACAGCATGCAAACACTAACCAGTGGACCAGGTGGGTGAGGGTTAGGAAGGGGGTGGTCTGGCCTCTCTAGGTGAACTTTGGATGTTGGTAGAAAAACAGCAGTCCAGCTGCAGGTCTGTCTCTGAGCTACAGGACTCAGCCAACTGCAGGGTTCATCCTCTGGAGAAATCAACAGGTCTGACCCGCTTCAGTGCAACAAGTCTGTTAGGTTCAGTATCCTGACGCAGCTCTAGTCCAGTATCCTGATCCAGCTCTAGTCCAGTACCCAGTATCTATTCTAGTGTCCAGCTCTAGTTGACCCGGATGCCTGAGATGAAGGGCAGCCCGGTAGGAACCCTCTTCTTGTACTCCACATAGTCCTCTGCAAAGAAATGGATGAGGGAGAGCTCCTCCTCCTCGATCCGCTCCCTAAAGAACCTCCAGCTGGCTATCGTGTAGCCCAGGATGCAGACCGGGTTACACAGCATGACCTAGAAGAAGAAGTAGTAGTCAGCAAACACACGGTCTTAGTCTAGTTTCTTCTAAGTCTAACCTTCTAACCATAACACACATTCCAGACTGGATGTACCAGACTTCTTTTGTTCCTGGTCTTAATCCTCCTCCAGTCAACCAGGATGCAGCGTGTGTGTTTGTAGCTCATTGATATCAAAGAGAAAATGGTTTTATTACAAATGTTGAAGTGGAAGCGACAGAGAAGACGTTAGTGGAGGAGACTGTAGACCACCACGACTGAACTGACCAATCACAGCCCTGGAGGAGCTGAACTGACCAATCACAGCCCTGAAAGAGCTGAACTGACCAATCACAGCCCTGGAGGTTCAGATGTATGTACGTATGGTCAGGATTTATTGGAGGAGAAGTCAGACTACGATGTAGCTATGTAGCAGAAGTAGAAACTAGACTTTAGAATAATAAACTAGACTTTAAAATAATAAACTAGACTTTAGAAGTAGAAACTAGACTTTAGAAGTAGAAACTAGACTTTAGAAGTAGAAACTACACTTTAGAAGAATAAACTACACTTTAGAAGAATAAACTACACTTTAGAAGAATAAACTAGACTTTAGAAAAATAAACTAGACTTTAGAAAAATAAACTAGACTTTAGAAAAATAAACTAGACTTTAGAAGTAGAAACTAGGCTTTAGAAGTAGAAACTAGGCTTTAGAAGTAGAAACTAGACTTTAGAAGAATAAACTAGACTTTAGAAGAATAAACTAGACTTTAGAAGAATAAACTAGACTTTAGAAGAATAAACTAGACTTTAGAAGAATAAACTAGACTTTAGAAGAATAAACTAGACTTTAGAATTAGAAACTAGGCTTTAGAAGTAGAAACTAGGCTTTAGAAGTAGAAACTAGGCTTTAGGAGTAGAAACTAGGCTTTAGGAGAATAAACTAGACTTTAGAAGAATGAACTACACATTTTATGCAGTGGGGAATTGAACTGGGGGAAATAAAGAGAAACCTGATATACAGTAGTGTTCAATGTAATAGTGTGTTTAACATAAAATGTGAGTAAAACCAAAGTCCTTATAATAATTTTTATTTTGATGTATTGGGAACACTGCATTTTATATCCTGAATCAAATCAAAATGTGTAGAAAAATGTGTAAATTTGTTTAATTATTTCACAGAAAATGAAGAAAAATATTGAGTTGTTCATAGAAATATCAGTGTCTGCATTTTTCTTTACAAACTCAAATATTTCCTGTATGAAGTGATACATCTTGAGGATCTCTCATTCCTGTGAATCACTCCAGTAATATTTAGTTGTTATGACCATGGTTTCTGACACCTGCTTCACATCTGTGTTGATGGACTCAACCAACTTCTGGTTCCTATCAACAGGTGTTTCAGCCTCAGAATTCATCTGAATTCATTGGTTTAGTCTCAGAAACTCAGAAACAGCATACATTTATCACCTTGGAGGAACTGTTTGAGAAGCACAATGTGAATATTTGTGTGTATTTTGACAACAATATTTGGTTTAGTCTCGCCCGTGGTCCCCATTTAGTAATTCACCTGTGGTCCTGGTATAGTCTCATCCGTGGTCCCGGTTTAGTCTCACCTGTGTTCCTATGCTCCAGTAGAACCAGCCGACGTATGACGGGTGTCTGAAGTAGGAGTAGACTCCATCGGTGACCAAAACGTGGCTCTGGGCCTTCTCGTTCTGGACGATATGGTTGAAGTTGGATCCGGCCGTCAACATGGCCGCCTTACGTAGCCCCTCCCCACACAGCACCATGAGCAGCCCCACCAAACTTAACCAATTCAGCTGCTTCAGCTCTGGGAGGAGACAGAGGAGGCGTTAGGACAATAAAATCCTACAACCTGAGGTTACTGCTGACTGATGAGTAAAGCATGACCTACAACATTCACCAAAACCTTAGTGCTCTAACCAGCAGCTACTGGCTGCTACTTATGAGACAGAAGAGAACTGAATTCTGTCTTGATGAGGACTGGAGATTCCATTTACCAGCAGCCTGATCAGCATTTAATCAACGTTTTTTAACTCCAAACCTGCATTTCCTCTCACTTTCAGACAAAAAAAATACAATAAAAATTAGAGGAGTTCATTGAGCAGTTGATGTCATATGTTGGCTCAGGTTTATTCTAGACCATCAATAGAGGTTTATGACTGTTATGGAGGAAAAATGTCACCATTTCTTAGTGAATTTAATTCATAATGGATAAAATGAAATACAATACGATGAATTAATATAATCCCTGATTTGACAGATCAAGGAGAAATGTAAAACATTGCATCGCAAAAAGCAATGTATGAATATAGAACCTAAGTAAACATAATCAAAAATAAAAATGTAATTAATCAAATATAAAAATGTAATTATTAGTTATAATTGTTATTTGCATTAATTGCATTTTAATCTCTGTCAGCTTCCTACTTTCATTCATTTCACTGCAGCATGTACCAGGTAGACCAAAACTAATCTTAATCATCTGCATGTATGATGTATTGGACTGGAACAATGCTGAGGTATGATGATGGCGATGATGATGGTAGTGGTGATGATGGTAGTGGTGACGATGGTGGTGATTGTGATGATGGTAGTGGTGGTGGTGATGATGATGATGGTGGTAGTGGTGACGATGGTGGTGATTGTGATGATGGTAGTGGTGGTGATGATGATGATGATGATGGTGGTAGTGGTGGTGTTGGTGATTGTGGTGAAGGTGTTGGTGATTGTAGTGATGATAATGATGATGCCGATAATGATGGTGGTGGCACTGGCGGTGATGATGATGATGGTGGTGGTGGTGGTGATGATGGTGATTGTTGTGAAGGTGTTTGTGATTGTGGTGAAGGTGTTGGTGATTGTAGTGTTGATAATGATGATGGCGATAATGATGGTGATGGTGGTGGCGCTGGTGGTGATGATGATGACGGTGGTGGTGGTGATGATGGTGATTGTGGTGAAGGTGTTGGTGATTGTGGTGATGATTGTGGTGGTGATTGTGGTGAAGGTGTTGGTGATTGTGGTGAAGGTGTTGGTGATTGTGGTGAAGGTGTTGGTGATTGTGGTGAAGGTGTTGGTGATTGTGGTGAAGGTGTTGGTGATTGTGGTGAAGGTGTTGGTGATTGTGGTGAAGGTGTTGGTGATTGTGGTGAAGGTGTTGATGATGATGGTGATGATGGTGATGATGGTGGTGATGATGGTGATGATGGTGGTGATATTGATGATGGTGGTAATGATGGTGGTGATGATGATGGCGATGGTGGTGGTGTTAGTGGTGTTGGTGATTGTGGTGATCGTGTTGGTGATTGTAGTGATGATGATGATGATGATGATGATGGCGATGATGATGGCGATGGTGGCGATGATGGTGATTGTTGTGAAGGTGTTGGTGATTTTGGTGATGATGGTGGTGATGATGGCGATGATGATGGTGATGGTGGTGGTGGTGGTGATGATGGTGGTGGTAGAGGTGATGATTGTGGTAATGATGATGGTGATGATGATGATGATGGTGGTGGTGGCGGTGATGATGGTGGTGGTGGTGGTGGTAGTGGTGATGATGGTGGTGGTAGTGGTGATGGTGGTGATGATGGTGGTGATGATGGTGGTAGGAATGATGGTGGTAGGAATGATGGTGTTGGTGATTGTGGTGGTGATGATGATGATATTGATGATGGTAATGATGGTGGTGATGATGATGGCGATGGTGGTGGTGTTGGTAGTGGTGGTGATGATGAAGGTGATTGTGGTGGTGTTGGTAGTGTTGGTGATTGTGGTGAAGGTGTTGGCAATTGTGGTGGTGATGATGGTGGTGGTAGTGGTGATAGTGGTGATGGTGGTGATGGTGGTGATGATGGTGGTAGGAATGATGGTGGTAGGAATGATGGTGGTGTTGGTGATTGTGGTGATGATGATGATATTGATGATGGTAATGATGGTGGTGATGATGAAGGTGATTGTGGTGGTGTTGGTAGTGTTGGTGATTGTGGTGAAGGTGTTGGCAATTGTGGTGATTGTGGTGGTGATGGTGGTGGCGATGGTGGTGATGATGATGGTTGTGGTGTTGGTAGTGGTGGTGATGGTGGTGGTGTTGGTGATTGTGGTAAAGATGTTGGTGATTGTGGTGAAGGTGTTGTAGTGATGATGATGATGGTGGTGGTGATGATGATGATGATGGTGGTGATGATGATGGTGATGATGATTGTGGTGATGATAATGATGATGGTGATGACTGACTGACCATCATGTGACTGACTATTATGTGATTGATGACCATCGTGTGATTGATGACCATCGTGTGACTGATGACCATCGTGTGTCTGACTGACCATCTTGTGACTGACTATTATGTGATTGATGACCATCGTGTGATTGATGACCATCGTGTGACTGACTGACCATCTTGTGACTGACTATTATGTGATTGATGACCATTGTGTGACTGACGAACGTCATGTGACTGACGAACGTCATGTGACTATTATGTGATTGATGACCATCATGTGACTGACTAACCATTGTGTGATTGATGACCATCGTGTGATTGATTGACCATCGTGTGACTGATTATGCGATTGATGACCATCATGTGACTGATGACCGTCGTGTGGCTGACTGACCATCATGTGACTGATGACCATCATGTGACTGATGACCATCATGTAACTGACTGACCACCATTTGATTGATGACCATCGTGTGACTATTATGTGATTGATGACCACCATTTGATTGATGACCATCATGTGACTGACTGACCATCGTGATTGATGACCATCATGTGACTATTATGTGATTGATGACCATCATGTGACTGACTGACCATCATGTGATTGATGACCATCATGTGACTGACTGACCATCATGTGATTGATGACCATCATGTGACTGACTATTATGTGATTGATGACCATCATGTGACTGACTGACCATCATGTGATTGATGACTATTATGTGATTGATGACCATCGTGTGACTGACTGAGCATTATGTGACTGACTATTATGTGATGGATGACCATCATGTGACTGACTGACCATCATGTGATTGATGACCATCATGTGACTGACTATTATGTGATTGATGACCATCGTGTGACTGACTGAGCATCATGTGACTATTGTGTGATTGATGACCATCATGTGACTGACTATCGTGTGATTGATGACCATCATGTGATTGACTATCGTGTGACTGATGACCATCATGTGATTGATGCGCATCATGTGACTGACTGACCATCGTGTGACTAACTGACCATCATGTGACTGATGACCATCGTGTGACTGACCTGGAACCATCATCTTCTCCACGGTGAACTCCACCCAGGAGGAGACAGCAGCCAGAGTGTACTCCAGGCTGTGGTTGAGGAGGAAGGAGTCTAAGGAGAGGCTGCGAGGGTTAATGACGGCCGTCACCAGGTACTCCGTGTAGTGGAAGAAGGACAGGGAGCACATGTACCTGTAGACACTCTACCACTGTTAATGCACATGTACAGCTCATCCAGAAAGTATTCACAACGCTTCACTTTTTCCACATTTTGTTATGTTACAGCCTTATTCCAAAATGGATGGAATTTTTTTCCTCAAAATTCTAAGACCCCATAATGACAACGTAATTTTTTTTTTTTGCAGATTTTTTCAAATTTATTACAAATAAAAAACTAATAAACCACATGTACATAAGTATTCACAGCCTTTGCCATGAAGCTCAACATATCCTGTTTCCACTGATCATCCTTGAGATGTTTCTACAGCTTAATTGGAGTCCACCTGTGGTAAATTCAGTTGATTGGACATCACACCTGTCTATAGAAGGTCCCACAGTTGACAGTGATGTCAGAGCACAAACCAAGCATGAAGTCAAAGGAATTGTCTATAGACCTTAGAGACAGGATTGTCTCCAGCTATAAATCTGGGGAAGGTACAGAAACATTTCTGCTGCTTTGAAGGTCCCAATGAGCACAGTGGTCATCTGTAAATGGAAGAAGTTCAGAACCACCAGGACTCTGAGAGGTCGGGGGAGAAGGGCCTTAGTCAGGGAAGGAACTAAGAAACCGATGGTCACTCTGTCAGAGCTCCAGCGTTCCTCTGTGGAGAGAGGAGAACCTTCCAGAAGGACAACCATCTCTGCAGCAATCCACCAATCAGACCTGTATGGTAGAGTGGCCAGACGGAAGCGACTCCTTAGTAAAAGGAACATGGCAGCCCACCTGGAGTTTGACAAAAGGCACCTGAAGGACTCTCAGACCATGAGTAACAACATTCTCTGGTCTGATGAGACAAAGATTGAACTCTTGAATGATTGGAGGAAACCAGGCACCGCTCATCACCAGGCCAATACCATCCCTACAGTGAAGCATGGTGGTGGCAGCATCATGCTGTGGGGATGTTTTTCAGCAGCAGGAACTGGGAGACTAGTCAGGATAGAGGGAAAGATGAATGCAGCAATGGACAGAGACATCCTGGATGAAAACCTGCTATTTCAGCAGGACGACGACCCTAAGCACACAGCCAAGATATCAAAGGAGTGGCTTCAGGACAACTCTGTGAATGTCCTTGAGTGGCCCAGCCAGAGCCCCGACTGGAATCTGATGGAACATCTCTGGAGAGATCTGAAAACGGCTGTGCACCGACGCTTCCTATCCAGCTTGATGGAGCTTGAGAGGAGCTGCAAAGAGGAATGGACAAAACTGCCCAAAGATAGGTGTGGCAAGCTGGTGGCATCATATTCAACAAGACTTGAGGCTGTAATTGCTGCCCAAGGTGCATCAACAAAGGCAAAGGCTGTGAATACTTATGTACACATGGTTTATTAGTTTTTTATTTTTAATACATTTGAAAAAATCTCAAAAATTTCACGTCGTCATTATGGGGTCTTGTAGAATTTTGAGGAAAAAAATAATTGAATCCATTTTGAAATAAGGCTGTAACATAAGAAAATGTGGAAAAAGTGAAGTGCTGTGACATGTTCCAGCTGTTAATACACATATACATGCAGACATGTTCCAGCTGTTAATACACGTGTATGATGCTATGTCCACACTAACCTCTGAGCAAGTGATTTTTGGAAAAACTGAGCTCATTGTGAAGCTAAATATAACTTTCTCACCTGAAAACCTATTAAAATGTGATAATTAAATGACATCACAATGCATTACATATTTAAAGCACAACATTTTAATTACATGATACCCCTAACCCTATATACCAACCAGCCAAAATGTGTCCAGGTGGTTTCAGAGCAGCTGATCAATAATCCAAAACCGAACGTGACTCCCAGGAAACAGGCTCTCACAGCAACCTGCAACACAGAACACACCAGGTCAGACCAGGTCCAAGTCCAGATCCAGACCAGACCAGGTCATCCCGGATCAGACCAGACCCAGAATAGACTCCTTCAGAGACTCCCAGAGTTTACAAGAGTGGTGAAATTCTGATTTTAGTGGTCAGTGAGGAGGTAGTTAAAGCTGTTGAAGTTAAGGCTGCAGCAGCTTTATGTGGATCAGGTGCCTATCTCCAGAACAGCTTCAGCTAATGAGATTTAATGAGACTTGACTGAAGAGAATACACACCCTAAAACAAATCACCAAATATACTATAAAGCTTTCTGAAGACATTTATGTCAGATAGTAAATAAAGACTCAGCCACCAGTAAAATATGTAAAAAAAAAAAAAAAAAAAAAAACGTCCAGGAATCAATTTTATGTAAAACAAATCCAAGAATAATAATTATGTTAGTTGCTGATTCATGTGCTCCGTCTTTATAGCAAAAATCACATTTTCTCTTCAGTCACTAAGCTCTTTAAGGAATCTAAAGTCAATAATGTCACTAAAGCCTCTCAAATCACAACAATGTCTCCCTAACATTAATAAAGTCTCTAACATTAAAGTCTAACACCAACAGCGCCTAACATTAATAGTCTCTAATATTAATAACATGACTATAGTCAGCAGATTTGTTGTTTTGCAGATGTATTGAATAAATGTGTTGTTTCAGGAGTATGCTACAGAAGGATATATCGATAGATAGATGGTTATGCTATATATACATACAAGCAGGTTGTGCATCGACAGTCTTAACAGATAATCAGATTAACTCCGCAGCAGCGGTTAGCAGTTAAGCTGTTTAGTCAGCAACAGTAGCAACATCCCAGTTTAAACAGTGAGTAAAGTCAGTTATAAATGTAGATTAATATGTAATCCTGTAGTGTTGAACATCAGTTTAAAAGGACTCAGACAGAGGAGCTAACAGCTGTTAGCAGCAGCTAGGCTACCTACCCTGTACAGAGGTCCTGTGTATGTTAGCAGCAGCAGGCCGTTCATAACTGCTATATACAAGCTAATAAAGATCTTCCCGGGCGTTCCGGTCAGGTAATCAAAGACCAGGTCCAGGTGTCCAAACCAGGTCCGGATCAGCGGGACCAGGATCACGCTGAGCCCCAAAACGAAGCTCTTCACACTGACTCTTCCTTCTAGTACCAACTTACTGCCGGCCATGATGGAAGCACTGCACGAGATAACGCGAGATCTAACGACACCCGCAAGATCTCGTCTTCTTCTTCCCGTTTTATGGCAGGAAAAAACATTTTTTAGCGCTTCTGCTGGACGGAAGGTGAACTGCAGTTTCTCTTTATTAACGAGTGATACACAATAAAACACACACACGCGCGCACACACACAGATTGTGAATGTTCATCTGAAATCCAGGAGTCATATTTTCAAATTAAACCAACTAAATATCATATAAATATGATATTTATTATATTATAAATATCACATATAGAACATACAACATGTACATACAAAAAAGGATCTTTAAATTCTGTATTCTATTAAATGTTATCGGATAGAATAATATCAGGCACCACTACAACTACCAGTCTGCTTTTAAATGTCTTTATTTCTTTGTAAAATAATAAGACATAACAAAAACACTTGACGTATTTATGTAATAAAACAGATTAAAACGAAAACATCTCAAACCAAATTGTTGATGTCTGGACTGGTCACTGTAAAGATTTATTTACGATTTCAACTGAACAAAAATGTTATATATTACTAGAATACACCTTTAATTGACTAAAATACAATACAATGCTACATGAAAATAAATAATCAATAAATATTTATTAAATTATATATGTATAATACTGTGACTAACCCCCACAAATACAACACCAGCTGTTACATCAGTGCTGATTAGAAAAGTGTTTGTTATTCTTGAGGTGAGAATAGTTTATTGTAGGACTTTACTATAAATGTGACTGTGATTAAATCTCCATTCTCCATGTGCTGCTGTGTCTCCTTCATACGAAGCTGTGCTGCTTTTAGGATCTCAGGTCCTTTTTGTTATTTGGCTTATTTCCCAGGATGCTTTCCACTTCAGCAAGAACGGACATGGATAACTTTGGAAGAACCTGTACAGGAAAAGAGAGAAACAACTATTAAACATGTCTTACTCATCAATCATTATTTTTAAATGTGTCAAAGAAATCTGCTGCTGTTTAGTTGTTGGTTTAGCTGATGTCAAAGATGTAATTTTAATTACAGTGGATCTGAGGATGCTATTAATGACTAATCCATATTATTACCCACTAATCCCTATGTTGGAGCCAATTTTTGTGTTTAATTATTCTATAATTTAGATGAACTATATGGTATGAGAATAGTCATTTGGACTTAGTAATTGTTTGTATTTAGCCTTTTGATTAATTAATGTATTAGCTCCAGTCAGCTGTGGAGAGAGGAAGAGGCGTGTTTAGAAGAAGGAAGAGTTTTTTTTTGTTTTAATTACGCACTAATCCCCATTATTACACACTAATTTCTGTTATTACCTACTAATTCCCATTATTACACACTAATTTCTCTTATTACCCACTAATCCCCATTATTACACACTAATCCACATTATTATGAAATAATTGTCATTATTACCCACAAATCTATGTTATTACCCGTCAATCCCCATTATTACCCATTAATCCACGTTATTACCCACCAATCCATAATTATTACCCACTAATCCCCATTGTTAATCAATAATCCATATTATTACCCAATAATCCCTTTTGTTAATCACTAATGCCTATTATTACCCACTAATCCCCATTATTACCCATAAATCTACATTATTACCCAGCAATCCCCATTATTACCCACTAATCCACGTTATTACCCACCAATCCCTAACTATTACCACTAATCCACATTATTACCCACTAATCCCATTGTTAACCAATAATCCCTATTATTTCCCAATAATCCCTTTTATTACTCACTAATCCCTATTATTACCAACTAATCTCCATTATTACCCACTAATCAACATTATCACTCACTCATCCCCATTATTACCCACTAATCAATATTATCACTCACTCATCCCCATTATTACCCACTAATCTACATTATTACCCACTAATCCCCATTATTACCCACTAATCTACATTATTACCCACTAATCCCCATTATTACCCACTAATCTACATTATTATCCACTAATCCCCATTATTACCCACTAATCTACATTATTACCCACTAATCTACATTACTCACCAATCCCCAATATTACCCAATAATCCCCATTATTACCCACTAATCCAAATTATTACCCACCAATCCCGTTTATTACCCAGCAATCCCCATTATTACCCACTAATCCACGTTATTACCCACCAATCCCTAACTATTACCACTAATCCACATTATTACCCACTAATCCCATTGTTAACCAATAATCCCTATTATTTCCCAATAATCCCTTTTATTACTCACTAATCCCTATTATTACCAACTAATCACCATTATTACCCACTAATCAACATTATCACTCACTCATCCCCATTATTACCCACTAATCAATATTATCACTCACTCATCCCCATTATTACCCACTAATCCAAATTATTACTCACCAATCCCATTTATTACCCACCAATCCCCATTATTACCCAATAATCCCCATTATTACCCACTAATCCCCATTATTACCCACCAATCCCATTTATTACCCACCAATCCCCATTATTACCCATAAATCTACATTATTACCCAGCAATCCCCATTATTACCCACTAATCCACGTTATTACCCACCAATCCCTAACTATTACCACTAATCCACATTATTACCCACTAATCCCATTGTTAACCAATAATCCCTATTATTTCCCAATAATCCCTTTTATTACTCACTAATCCCTATTATTACCAACTAATCTCCATTATTACCCACTAATCAACATTATCACTCACTCATCCCCATTATTACCCACTAATCAATATTATCACTCACTCATCCCCATTATTACCCACTAATCTACATTATTACCCACTAATCCCCATTATTACCCACTAATCTACATTATTACCCACTAATCCCCATTATTACCCACTAATCTACATTATTACCCACTAATCCCCATTATTACCCACTAATCTACATTATTACCCAATAATCTACATTACTCACCAATCCCCAATATTACCCAATAATCCCCATTATTACCCACTAATCCAAATTATTACCCACCAATCCCATTTATTACCCAGCAATCCCCATTATTACCCACTAATCCACGTTATTACCCACCAATCCCTAACTATTACCACTAATCCACATTATTACCCACTAATTCCATTGTTAACCAATAATCCCTATTATTTCCCAATAATCCCTTTTATTACTCACTAATCCCTATTATTACCAACCAATCTCCATTATTACCCACTAATCAACATTATCACTCACTCATCCCCATTATTACCCACTAATCAATATTATCACTCACTCATCCCCATTATTACCCACTAATCCAAATTATTACTCACCAATCCCATTTATTATCCACCAATCCCCATTATTACCCAATAATCCAAATTATTACTCACCAATCCCATTTATTACCCACCAATCCCCATTATTACCCAATAATCCCCATTATTACCCACTAATCCACATTATTACCCACCAATCCCATTTATTACCCACCAATCCCCATTATTACCCATAAATCTACATTATTACCCAGCAATCCCCATTATTACCCACTAATCCACGTTATTACCCACCAATCCCTAACTATTACCACTAATCCACATTATTATCCACTAATCCCATTGTTAACCAATAATCCCTATTATTTCCCAATAATCCCTTTTATTACTCACTAATCCCTATTATTACCAACTAATCTCCATTATTACCCACTAATCAACATTATCACTCACTCATCCCCATTATTACCCACTAATCAATATTATCACTCACTCATCCCCATTATTACCCACTAATCTACATTATTACCCACTAATCCCCATTATCACCCACTAATCTACATTATTACCCACTAATCCCCATTATTACCCACTAATCTACATTATTACCCACTAATCCCCATTATTACCCACTAATCTACATTATTACCCACTAATCTACATTACTCACCAATCCCCAATATTACCCAATAATCCCCATTATTACCCACTAATCCAAATTATTACCCACCAATCCCGTTTATTACCCAGCAATCCCCATTATTACCCACTAATCCACGTTATTACCCACCAATCCCTAACTATTACCACTAATCCACATTATTACCCACTAATCCCATTGTTAACCAATAATCCCTATTATTTCCCAATAATCCCTTTTATTACTCACTAATCCCTATTATTACCAACTAATCTCCATTATTACCCACTAATCAACATTATCACTCACTCATCCCCATTATTACCCACTAATCAATATTATCACTCACTCATCCCCATTATTACCCACTAATCTACATTATTACCCACTAATCCCCATTATTACCCACTAATCTACATTATTACCCACTAATCCCCATTATTACCCACTAATCCCCATTATTACCCACTAATCTACATTATTACCCACTAATCTACATTACTCACCAATCCCCAATATTACCCAATAATCCCCATTATTACCCACTAATCCAAATTATTACCCACCAATCCCATTTATTACCCAGCAATCCCCATTATTACCCACTAATCCACGTTATTACCCACCAATCCCTAACTATTACCACTAATCCACATTATTACCCACTAATCCCATTGTTAACCAATAATCCCTATTATTTCCCAATAATCCCTTTTATTACTCACTAATCCCTATTATTACCAACCAATCTCCATTATTACCCACTAATCAACATTATCACTCACTCATCCCCATTATTACCCACTAATCAATATTATCACTCACTCATCCCCATTATTACCCACTAATCCAAATTATTACTCACCAATCCCATTTATTATCCACCAATCCCCATTATTACCCAATAATCCAAATTATTACTCACCAATCCCATTTATTACCCACCAATCCCCATTATTACCCAATAATCCCCATTATTACCCACTAATCCACATTATTACCCACCAATCCCATTTATTACCCACCAATCCCCATTATTACCCATAAATCTACATTATTACCCAGCAATCCCCATTATTACCCACTAATCCACGTTATTACCCACCAATCCCTAACTATTACCACTAATCCACATTATTACCCACTAATCCCATTGTTAACCAATAATCCCTATTATTTCCCAATAATCCCTTTTATTACTCACTAATCCCTATTATTACCAACTAATCTCCATTATTACCCACTAATCAACATTATCACTCACTCATCCCCATTATTACCCACTAATCAATATTATCACTCACTCATCCCCATTATTACCCACTAATCTACATTATTACCCACTAATCCCCATTATCACCCACTAATCTACATTATTACCCACTAATCCCCATTATTACCCACTAATCTACATTATTACCCACTAATCCCCATTATTACCCACTAATCTACATTATTACCCACTAATCTACATTACTCACCAATCCCCAATATTACCCAATAATCCCCATTATTACCCACTAATCCAAATTATTACCCACCAATCCCGTTTATTACCCAGCAATCCCCATTATTACCCACTAATCCACGTTATTACCCACCAATCCCTAACTATTACCACTAATCCACATTATTACCCACTAATCCCATTGTTAACCAATAATCCCTATTATTTCCCAATAATCCCTTTTATTACTCACTAATCCATATTATTACCAACTAATCTCCATTATTACCCACTAATCAACATTATCACTCACTCATCCCCATTATTACCCACTAATCAATATTATCACTCACTCATCCCCATTATTACCCACTAATCCAAATTATTACTCACCAATCCCATTTATTACCCACCAATCCCCATTATTACCCAATAATCCCCATTATTACCCACTAATCCCCATTATTACCCACCAATTCCATTTATTACCCACCAATCCCCATTATTACCCATAAATCTACATTATTACCCAGCAATCCCCATTATTACCCACTAATCCACGTTATTACCCACCAATCCCTAACTATTACCACTAATCCACATTATTACCCACTAATCCCATTGTTAACCAATAATCCCTATTATTTCCCAATAATCCCTTTTATTACTCACTAATCCCTATTATTACCAACTAATCTCCATTATTACCCACTAATCAACATTATCACTCACTCATCCCCATTATTACCCACTAATCAATATTATCACTCACTCATCCCCATTATTACCCACTAATCTACATTATTACCCACTAATCCCCATTATTACCCACTAATCTACATTATTACCCACTAATCCCCATTATTACCCACTAATCTACATTATTACCCACTAATCCCCATTATTACCCACTAATCTACATTATTACCCACTAATCTACATTACTCACCAATCCCCAATATTACCCAATAATCCCCATTATTACCCACTAATCCAAATTATTACCCACCAATCCCATTTATTACCCAGCAATCCCCATTATTACCCACTAATCCACGTTATTACCCACCAATCCCTAACTATTACCACTAATCCACATTATTACCCACTAATCCCATTGTTAACCAATAATCCCTATTATTTCCCAATAATCCCTTTTATTACTCACTAATCCCTATTATTACCAACCAATCTCTATTATTACCCACTAATCAACATTATCACTCACTCATCCCCATTATTACCCACTAATCAATATTATCACTCACTCATCCCCATTATTACCCACTAATCCAAATTATTACTCACCAATCCCATTTATTATCCACCAATCCCCATTATTACCCAATAATCCAAATTATTACTCACCAATCCCATTTATTACCCACCAATCCCCATTATTACCCAATAATCCCCATTATTACCCACTAATCCACATTATTACCCACCAATCCCATTTATTACCCACCAATCCCCATTATTACCCATAAATCTACATTATTACCCAGCAATCCCCATTATTACCCAGTAATCCACGTTATTACCCACCAATCCCTAACTATTACCACTAATCCACATTATTACCCACTAATCCCATTGTTAACCAATAATCCCTATTATTTCCCAATAATCCCTTTTATTACTCACTAATCCCTATTATTACCAACTAATCTCCATTATTACCCACTAATCAACATTATCACTCACTCATCCTCATTATTACCCACTAATCAATATTATCACTCACTCATCCCCATTATTACCCACTAATCTACATTATTACCCACTAATCCCCATTATCACCCACTAATCTACATTATTACCCACTAATCCCCATTATTACCCACTAATCTACATTATTACCCACTAATCCCCATTATTACCCACTAATCTACATTATTACCCACTAATCTACATTACTCACCAATCCCCAATATTACCCAATAATCCCCATTATTACCCACTAATCCAAATTATTACCCACCAATCCCGTTTATTACCCAGCATTCCCCATTATTACCCACTAATCCACGTTATTACCCACCAATCCCTAACTATTACCACTAATCCACATTATTACCCACTAATCCCATTGTTAACCAATAATCCCTATTATTTCCCAATAATCCCTTTTATTACTCACTAATCCCTATTATTACCAACTAATCTCCATTATTACCCACTAATCAACATTATCACTCACTCATCCCCATTATTACCCACTAATCAATATTATCACTCACTCATCCCCATTATTACCCACTAATCTACATTATTACCCACTAATCCCCATTATTACCCACTAATCTACATTATTACCCACTAATCTACATTACTCACCAATCCCCAATATTACCCAATAATCCCCATTATTACCCACTAATCCAAATTATTACCCACCAATCCCATTTATTACCCAGCAATCCCCATTATTACCCACTAATCCACGTTATTACCCACCAATCCCTAACTATTACCACTAATCCACATTATTACCCACTAATCCCATTGTTAACCAATAATCCCTATTACTTCCCAATAATCCCTTTTATTACTCACTAATCCCTATTATTACCAACCAATCTCCATTATTACCCACTAATCAACATTATCACTCACTCATCCCCATTATTACCCACTAATCAATATTATCACTCACTCATCCCCATTATTACCCACTAATCCAAATTATTACTCACCAATCCCATTTATTATCCACCAATCCCCATTATTACCCAATAATCCCCATTATTACCCACTAATCCCCATTATTACCCACCAATCCCATTTATTACCCACCAATCCCCATTATTACCCAATAATCCACATTATACACTAATCTCCATTATTACCCACTAATCCCCATTATTCCACACCAATCCCCATTATTACCCACTAATCCCCATTATTATAATCCCTATAATCCCAATAATCCCTATTATCAACCACTATTCCACATTGTGTCCCAGTAATCCACGTTATTACCCACTAGTCCACATAATTACCCACTAAGCCCCATTATTACACTCTTAACCCCAATATTACACACTAATCTACAGTACTTTATTGCCCACTAATGCATGTTATTATCTACCAATCCCCAATATTACCCGCTAATCCCCATTATTACCCTCTAATCCCTACTATTAATGACCAATCCCCATTAATATCCACTAATGCCCATTATTACTGACTAATAACTATTCATATACAGTAATAATGAAGCAGTTATAATGAAGCAGTGACAATAATAATGAAGCAGTGACAGTAATAATGAAGCAGTGACACTAATAATGAAGTAGTGACAGTAATAATGAAGTAGTGACAGTAATAATGAAGTAGTGACACTAATATTGAAGTAGTAATAATGAAGCAGTGACAGTAATAATGAAGCAGTGACAGTAATCATGAAGCAGTAATAATGAAGCAGTGACAGTAATAATGAAGCAGTGACACTAATAATGAAGTAGTGACAGTAATAATGAAGCAGTGACAGTAATAATGAAGCAGTGACACTAATAATGAAGTAGTGACAGTAATAATGAAGCAGTGACAGTAATAATGAAGCAGTGACACTAATAATGAAGTAGTGACAGTAATAATGAAGCAGTGACACTAATAATGAAGTAGTAATAATGAAGCAGTGACAGTAATAATGAAGCAGTGACACTAATAATGAAGTATTAATAATGAAGCAATGGCAGTAATGATTAAGCAGTGACAGTAATAATGAAGCTGTGACAGTAATCATGGAGCAGTAATGATTAAGCAGTGACAGTAATAATGAAGTAGTAACAATGAAGCATTGACAGTAATCATGAAGCAGTAATAATGAAGCAGTGACACTAATAATGAAGTAGTAACAATGAAGCATTGACAGTAATCATGAAGCAGTAATAATGAAGCAGTGACACTAATAATGAAGCAGTAATAATGAAGCAGTGATAGTAATAATGAAGTAGTAATAATGAAGCAGTGACAGTAATCATGAAGCAGTAAAAATGAAGCAGTGACACTAATAATGAAGCAGTGACAGTGAAGCAGTAATAATGAAGTAATGACAGTAACAATGAAGCAGTGACACTAATATTGAAGTAGTGACAGTAATAATGAAGCAGTGACAGTAATAATGAAGCAGTGACAGTAATCATGAAGCAGTAATAATGAAGCAATGACAGTAATAATGACGCAGTAATAATGAAGCAATGACATTAATAATGAAGTAGTAACAATGAAGCAGTGACAGTAATCATGAAGAAGTAATAATGAAGCAGTGACAGTAGTAATGAAGCAGTGACAGAAATCATGAAGCAGTGACACTAATAATGAAGCAGTGATAGTAATAATGAAGCAGTGACACTAATAATGAAGTAGTGACAGTAATAATGAAGCAGTGACAGTAATAATGAAGCAGTGATAGTAATCATGAAGCAGTAATAATGAAGCAGTGACAGTAATAATGAAGCAGTGACAGTAATAATGAAGCAGTGATAGTAACAATGAAGCAGTAATAATGAAGCAGTGACAGTAATAATGAAGCAGTAATAATGAAGCAATGACAGTAATCATGAAGCAGTAAAAATGAAGCAGTGACACTAATAATGAAGCAGTGACAGTAATCATGAAGCAGTGACAGTAATAATGAAGCAGAGACACTAATAATGTAGTAATAATGAAGCAGTGACAGTAATAATGAAGCAGTGACAGTAATAATGAAGCAGGTGACAGTAATCATGAAGCAGTGACAGTAATAATGAAGTAGTGACAGTAATAATGAAGTAGTGACAGTAATAATGAAGCAGTGATAGTAATCATGAAGCAGTAATAATGAAGTAGTGACAGTAATAATGAAGCAGTGACAGAAATCATGAAGCAGTGACACTAATAATGAAGCAGTGACAGTAATAATGAAGCAGTGACAGTAATAATGAAGTAGTGACAGTAATAACGAAGCAGTGATAGTAATAATGAAGCAGTAATAATGAAGCAGTGACAGTAATAATGAAGCAGTAATAATGAAGCAATGACAGTAATCATGAAGCAGTAATAATGAAGCAGTGACAGTAATAATGAAGCAGTGACAGAAATCATGAAGCAGTGACACTAATAATGAAGCAGTGACAGTAATAATGAAGCAGGTGACAGTAATAATGAAGCAGGTGACAGTAATAATGAAGCAGTGACAGTAATAATGAAGCAGTGACAGTAATCATGAAGCAGTGACAGTAATCATGAAGCAGTGACACTGATAATGTAGTAATAATGAAGCAGTGACACTAATAATGAAGCAGTGACAGAAATCATGAAGCAGTGACACTAATAATGAAGCAGTGACAGTAATAATGAAGCAGTGACAGTAATAATGAAGCAGGTGACAGTAATAATGAAGCAGGTGACAGTAATAATGAAGCAGTGACAGTAATCATGAAGCAGTGACAGTAATAATGAAGCAGTGACACTAATAATGAAGCAGTGACAGTAATAATGAAGCAGTGACAGTAATAATGAAGCAGTGACAGTAATCATGAAGCAGTGACAGTAATAATGAAGCAGTGACACTGATAATGTAGTAATAATGAAGCAGTGACAGTAATAATGAAGCAGTGACAGTAATAATGAAGCAGTGACAGTAATCATGAAGCAGTGACAGTAATCATGAAGCAGTGACAGTAATCATGAAGCAGTGACACTGATAATGTAGTAATAATGAAGCAGTGACAGTAATAATGAAGCAGTGACAGTAATCATGAAGCAGTGACAGTAATTATGAAGCAGTGACAGTAATAATGAAGCAGTGACAGTAATAATGAAGCAGTGACAGAAATCATGAAGCAGTGACACTAATAATGAAGCAGTGACAGTAATAATGAAGCAGTGACACTAATAATGAAGCAGTGACAGTAATAATGAAGCAGTGACAGAAATCATGAAGCAGTGACACTAATAATGAAGCAGTGACAGTAATAATGAAGCAGTGACAGTAATAATGAAGCAGTGACAGTAATCATGAAGCAGTGACAGTAATAATGAAGCAGTGACACTAATAATGTAGTAATAATGAAGCAGTGACAGTAATAATGAAGCAGGTGACAGTAATAATGAAGCAGTGACAGTAATCATGAAGCAGTGACAGTAATCATGAAGCAGTGACAGTAATAATGTAGTAATAATGAAGCAGTGACAGTAATAATGTAGTAATAATGAAGCAGTGACAGTAATAATGAAGCAGTGACAGTAATCATGAAGCAGTGACACTAATAATGTAGTAATAATGAAGCAGTGACAGTAATAATGAAGCAGTGACAGTAATAATGAAGCAGGTGACAGTAATAATGAAGCAGGTGACAGTAATAATGTAGTAATAATGAAGCAGTGACAGTAATAATGAAGCAGTGACAGTAATAATGTAGTATAATGAAGCAGTGACAGTAATAATGAAGCAGTGACAGTAATCATGAAGCAGTGACACTAATAATGTAGTAATAATGAAGCAGTGACAGTAATAATGAAGCAGTGACAGTAATCATGAAGCAGTGACAGTAATCATGAAGCAGTGACACTAATAATGTAGTAATAATGAAGCAGTGACAGTAATAATGAAGCAGTGACAGTAATCATGAAGCAGTGACAGTAATTATGAAGCAGTGACAGTAATAATGAAGTAGTGACAGTAATAATGAAGCAGTGACAGTAATCATGAAGCAGTGATAGTAATAATGAAGCAGTAATAATGAAGCAGTGACAGTAAGTATTTGTAGTATTTGTCTATGTGGAGGGGGCGTGGCGCATCGGCTGCAGGAGAGAGGTGTGGAGAGGGCTCAGGGGAGCGGCGCCAGGTGAGAGTAATTGAGCAGTGAGTACAGGTGCGCTAATTACTCTCACCATCTCTTTTAAAACAGTAGCAGGCTGGACCCGCGAGGAGGAAGGAGGAACGGACACGAGGAGAGCCGAGCAGACGGCAACTTATCAAGCCTGCGACGGCTGCAGACGGCCTCAGCGTGTGTGTGTGTGCGCGCTAATAAAGCCCGGGGAAAAACCCGTTAACAGTAAAGACTGGACTTGTTGTGCGTCTGTTCGGTGCCGGGGAACCCACGGTGGCAAGGCGATTGCCACATCTGGCGCCCAATAGGGATCCGGCAGAAATGACGGAGCCACAGCAGGTGCAACCAGCCACAGCGCTGGCCCAGATCTTAGCGGAGGTCGCCGCGATGAGCCGGGACCAGGCAGCGGCCAACAGGCAGCAGCTCTCGGCGCTTCAGCAGCAGGTCGAAGGGCAGACGCAGCTGCTGCAGAGGATGCTGGCTCGGTCGGGGACGGCGTCACCGAGCCCCCCGCTCGCCGGCGTCACACTGCAGCGGATGACCGGGAGCGACGACGTCCAGTCGTTCCTGGAAATGTTCGAGGCGACGGCGTCGGCGTGCGGGTGGCCGGAGGCAGAGTGGGCCGTGCGCCTGCTGCCTCTGCTGGCGGGGGACGCACAGGCGGCGGCGCTCGGCCTGCCTGCCTCCTCACGAGGACAGTACCGGGCAGTGAAGAGGGCCGTCCTCGACCGACTGGGATATTCGGCGGAGGACCACCGGCGGAGGTTCCGGGGGGCCAAGCTGGGTCCCACCGACCGCCCCTTCGTCCACGCCCAGCAGCTAAGGGACGCGGCGTACAGGTGGCTGCAGCCGGGGGGGACCGCAGGCGAGGGAGAGCTGATGGAGAAGATCGTCCTGGAGCAGTTCGTGGAGGGGCTGCCGGCGGGCACCCTGGAATGGGTGCGCTGCCACCGCCCCGCCGACCTGGCGACGGCTGTCACCCTCGCAGAGGACCACCTGGCCGTCCTCTCCCGGGGCCAGACATTGGAGGCGCGGCCGGTGTCCGCCGGCCGCCCCAGTCCTGCTCCTCGCAGGAGACCCGCCACCATACCCGGTCCCCCCCCGAAACATCCGCCCGTCCCACCCCCGTCCCCCGCACTAACGCCCCCTCTGTTTTCCTTCCACCACAGGGTCCAGCCGCAGGTGTGTGCATGGGGATATTCACAGGTATCCTGTGGTGCCGGTGGAAATTCGCTACAAGGGAAAAAAGCATAATGTGAAGGCTGCGGTTAGTTCCCGCCTGGCGCATCCTCTGATCTTGGGCACAGATTGGCCGGGGTTTGATAAGCTAGTGGGGCAATGTGTGGGGGTGCGCTCGCGACCGTCAGGGACAGGGGATATGTGCGCTGTGCTTAGTGGCGACGCGAGGTTGTCCGACGCTGCAGACGGGGAGGGGGAGCCGGCGGTGCCTCCACCGGAGGCTCCGCAGGTTCCCGTGTTTGACTCCATGGAAGATTTTCCACTCGAGCAGTCTCGTGACGATACTCTGCGCTTTGCCTTTGACCAAGTGATACGAATTGATGGTCACATGGTGCGCCCTGACGCAGCGCTGTCATATCCACATTTTTCTTTGCGCAGGGACAGATTATACAGAGTGAGTCGTGACACTCAGACAGGCGACATAATAACCCAGTTGTTGGTCCCGAAAAGCCGTCGGGAAATAGTTTTCCAGGCGGCTCATTACAACCCGATGGCTGGACACCTGGGATATGATAAAACACTGAACCGGATAATGGCCCGATTCTATTGGCCAGGCATTCGGGCAGACGTGCGCCGCTGGTGTGCGTCTTGTCCCGAATGCCAGTTAGTTAACCCACCGGCCGTCCCGAGAGCGCCATTGCGCCCATTACCACTGATGGAGGTCCCATTTGAACGCGTCGGGATGGACCTCATCGGGCCATTTCACCGGAGCGCACGGGGATATCGCTTTGTGTTAGTCCTGGTGGATTACGCAACGCGATATCCCGAGGCAGTGCCGCTGCGCACCATCTCTGCAAAGAGTGTGGCGCAAGCGCTGTTTCAAGTTATCTCCCGAGTCGGGATCCCGAAAGAGATCCTGACTGACCAGGGCACCCAGTTTATGTCACGAACACTGAGAGAACTGTACGGGTTATTGGGCATCAAGGCTATTCGAACCAGCATCTACCACCCTCAGACGGACGGCCTCGTGGAGCGCCTGAATAAGACCTTGAAGTCCATGATCCGTAAGTTTGTGCACGATGATAATCATAATTGGGATAAATGGCTACATCCTCTGTTGTTTGCAGTGCGTGAGGTACCCCAGGCCTCAACGGGATTTTCTCCCTTTGAGCTGCTGTTCGGCAGGAAACCACGGGGGGTTCTGGACCTGGTTAAAGAAAGCTGGGAGGACGGTCCAAGCCCAAGTAAGAACGAAGTTCAGTACGTCCTGGACCTGAGAGCAAAACTCCACACACTAGGGCAGTTATCACGTGAGAATTTGCTCCGGGCCCAGGAACGTCAGCAGCGGCTGTACAACAGAGGATCGAGGCTGAGACAATTTTCACCGGGAGATAAAGTGCTTGTATTGCTCCCATCTTCCAATTCGAAATTACTCGCCAAGTGGCAAGGGCCCTTTGTGGTCACACGGCGAGTGGGTGACGTTGACTATGAGCTTGTGCGATCTGACAGGGGAGGGGCAACACAGATTTATCACCTCAACCTCCTTAAAGCGTGGAGAGAGGCGGAGCCTGTTTCCCTGGTGACGACAATTAGAGAGAGAGATGAGTTGGGGCCCGAGGTACCAAAATCGACCAATCCTGCCCCGCTCCGTTGTGAAGACCATCTCTCACCGTCCCAGGGAGCAGACATTGCCAGGTTGCAGCAGCGTTACGCTGATGTGTTTTCCCCCCTGCCAGGACGCACAAGCCTTATTCAACACCATATCGAGACTCACCCAGGGGTGACGGTGCGTTCGCGGCCCTATCGGCTACCTGAACACAAGAGAAAAGTGGTTCAGGCTGAATTGAAAGCTATGTTGGAGATGGGTGTAATAGAAGAGTCCAACAGTGCCTGGTGTAGCCCCATCGTTCTTGTAACCAAGAAAGATGGGTCTATCCGGTTCTGTGTGGACTATCGCAGGGTGAATGATGTTTCACAGTTTGACGCCTATCCAATGCCCCGGGTCGACGAACTCCTGGATCGCCTGGGCCCTGCTCGCTTTTTCACGACGCTGGATTTGACCAAGGGCTACTGGCAGATTCCCTTGTCTCCAGAGTCCAAGGAGAAAACGGCCTTCTCCACTCCGTACGGTTTGTACCAATTTGTCACACTTCCGTTTGGGTTGTTTGGGGCCCCAGCCACTTTCCAACGCCTCATGGACCGGGTGCTGCGCCCCCATGCCGCATATGCTGCCGCCTACCTGGATGATGTCATCATCCACAGTAACACCTGGGCGGAGCATGTGCGGCAGGTGGCCGCGGTGCTCGAGTCACTGAGGCAGGCGGGGCTTACGGCCAACCCAAAGAAGTGTGAAGTTGGACGGAGGGAGGTACGGTATCTGGGGTACCACTTGGGCGGCGGGCAGGTGCGTCCGCAGGTAGACAAGACAGCAGCGATTGCAGCCTGCCCAAGGCCCAAGACCAAAAAAGAGGTGCGGCGGTTTTTGGGGCTGGCCGGCTATTACCGGCGATTTATCCCCAACTTCGCGGAGCTGACCAGCCCTTTAACCGACCTCACCCGAAAGGGTGCTTCAGATCCGGTCCAGTGGACGGAGCAGTGCCAGGTGTCGCTTGAGAGGGTAAAGCAGGCCCTCTGTGGGGAGCCTCTGCTCCACACACCTAACTTCTCTCTCCCTTTTGTCTTGCAGACTGATGCGTCGGGCAGGGGGCTGGGGGCCGTTCTGTCCCAGCGGGTGCGGGGCGTCGACCGCCCAGTGCTGTACATCAGCCGCAAGCTGTCGGAGAGGGAGGCCAGGTACAGCACGGTGGAGAGGGAGTGCCTGGCCATCCGGTGGGCGGTCGATGCTCTGCGGTACTACCTGCTGGGGCGCCCATTCACCCTCTGCTCGGACCACGCTCCCCTTCAGTGGCTCCACCGCATGAAGGATGCCAACGCCCGGATCACTCGGTGGTATCTAGCTTTACAGCCTTTTAAGTTCACAGTGATCCATAGGCCGGGGGCGCAGATGGCCGTGGCCGACTTCCTTTCCCGCTCCCATGGGGAGGCGGGGGGGGGAGTAGGTTAGGCCGGACGGCTCCCCGGCCTAAGTCGGGCGGTGGAGGTATGTGGAGGGGGCGTGGCGCATCGGCTGCAGGAGAGAGGTGTGGAGAGGGCTCAGGGGAGCGGCGCCAGGTGAGAGTAATTGAGCAGTGAGTACAGGTGCGCTAATTACTCTCACCATCTCTTTTAAAACAGTAGCAGGCTGGACCCGCGAGGAGGAAGGAGGAACGGACACGAGGAGAGCCGAGCAGACGGCAACTTATCAAGCCTGCGACGGCTGCAGACGGCCTCAGCGTGTGTGTGTGTGTGTGTGTGCGCGCTAATAAAGCCCGGGGAAAAACCCGTTAACAGTAAAGACTGGACTTGTTGTGCGTCTGTTCGGTGCCGGGGAACCCACGGTGGCAAGGCGATTGCCACAGTCATAAAAGTAATTTTTTAAAATCGATTATAAATCGATTCTGAATCATAGAAATTAAGAATTCTGATTCTTACATGTTCCAAGTTTTTCTCCCTCCTCTACCCACTAATTCCCATTGTAACCCACTATTACCCACTGGTTCCAACTACTATTTGCTATTACCTGCTCTTTCCTATTACTATTACTCAGTATTACCAACTATTACCTTTTATTACCTACTATTATTTACTTCGTCTAGACCTCAGAGCTGGTGTGTGTGTGTGCTCATTTTTTCATAGAAAGAGTTCAAGCCTCCAGACTGTGATGCTGGGTCAACTTTGTCGACAGAACATCCAACACCTCCGCTATGAGGGAACCTGACTTTTTCCCAGCATGCCCTGGCTTCCACTCTGACATCACATTCATTAACAAATAATACAGACTAATATTACTCTGCAGTTATGTACCATCAGATGACTGTGTTGGGGCCAGCAGGAGAAGCTGTAATACAGATGTGAGGTGATGACATGTTAAATGTTATGGGACCGTTTCTGTCCACCTGACCTGTATTGCTCCGATATTTTCCATCAGCTGCTCAGTTCTTGAAGCTCCCAGCAGGACTGAGTTCACTCTGTCATTCCTGAGGCACCAGGCTACAGGAGGAGACATTATCATATCAAATATACAGCACAATGGTGAGATAATGGATTTTCTTCATAACATCTCCATTCTTACTTATAAAGTTATGGAAGCTGTAGAATTGTGTGGCACCATGCACTATTGAAAGCAACGAAGGCATTGTGAGTTTAACATTTTGATGGAATCACACAATCAGACCCAGAAACAGCAGGAAATACTCAACTCTTTTCCAGGGTCATTTATTTCTATATATGCTGCCAAATACACTGCTGCTGTTGTGTTAGATCAGACTCTGAATGTTCACTCAGGATACAGACAGAGAGAAATCTTGTGGATATTTGTCATTTAATTGACCTATTTTTTCTTCTTTTAAGAATGAGATGCATTTCTGAATGAATGAAGTTTATTCAATTTTGACAACAACAGAAAAACATTATGAACAGTATTGACATTTCACAGAAAACCAACAACCAGGTGTTGTACAATGACTGAAAAGGTGGAAAAAAACTGCTTCTGAAAGTCCTATATTATTATGGCTACAAACCTCCCGAAAAGCAAAAACAACAGAAAAGCACAGTAACGGCTGAGTTAAAAAGAAACATTAACAGATAATCACTTTTATGTACTTTTATGTTTCAAAAATAACTTAACAATCCATTTTCTTAAAAACCAAAAGATAATGTTTTTATATTTATGTTGGCATCATTCCAGAGTTTAACTCCAATAATGAAGACACATCTACAAATTCCTCTCAGATTATACTCCCATTGATCCATTTGATTTATTGTCTAACTCTGAGATTTTTCTTCCAAAGAATATGAGTGTGTGTGTGTGTGTTAGCTCTTGAAACAGCCTCCAGGTGTTTAATGCTGCCCCCTGACAGGTGGGCCTAATTGATCAAAGCTAACAGCAGAAATGTAGACATGTGGATATGACATATTTATAGTTTTATTTATTTGTTTTACCTATAGCCAGCTGTGGTAGAGTGCAGCCGATCTGTTCAGCCACAGCCAGCAGCTCTTTGAGTTTCAGCTGCTGCCGATGTCCCTCCTCACTCAGAATCTGCTGCTTCATCCACTGATAACCCTGCAATCAATAATCAATACAAAAAAGATCAATAAAACTGACTGATCAACAGGAAACAGCAGCTCAGACTCAGCAGATGTGTGTGTTCATACACAGCAACTCATTTAACCAATGTGTCTGTTTATCTCAATGTAGTCTGAATAGAGGAATACACATCTATGCATCATGAAATAAATAACACTCAAAGTAATCATAATAACTCAGTATTCATAACACCCATAATACTCCTAATAATAGATATTAATCACAATACTAAATACTTGTAACACTCCTAATACTAAATGCTACTCACACTACTGAATAATACTCAATTATAATACTAAATATTACTCATCATATAATATTCATAACATAAATAATGCTCACTATACTCAGATAATCTGCCTCTAAATGATAATGAATGACAGTAAATGTGTTAGGTTTGTGCAAAACGTGGAGACGCAAATGCAGATCAGTTTGAAGAGGGTTTATTTAAGGTCACAAAAAATGCTGGTTCTTCAAGCAAACAAAATCTTCCTCCGGATTATAACAAAATTGTCCACTAAGGTGGTAAGCAAAATACTTTTCAAAGTTACAACAAAAGGTATTCACAAAGTAGCAAACAAAATCTTTAAAAAAATCAAACAAAAGGTGTCCACAACGGGTACAAAAAGCAACAAATGAAATCAGGTAATCTAACAAGAAATTCACAGATCGGGAGAAAGAGTCAGGATCTCTTACACGGGGAGACATATGCAGATGATCAGACACAGAGGAGAGAACTAACAGGGCTTAAATACAAGCAGGAACACAGAGGCAAACAAGACACAGCTGGACATAATCACAATCAAAGGTTCAGGAGTGACACAGGAAGGGAGGGGTAGACAATACACCTGGAACACCAGAATGAGCTATTCTTGCTGCTATTCTGACAGTAAAAGACAGTAAGTGATAATGAATGACAGTAAGTGACAGCAAGTGATAACGAATGACAGTAAATGACAGTAAGTGATAATGAATGACAGTAAATGACAGTAAGTGATAATGAATGACAGTAAATGACAGTAAGTGACAGTAAGTGACAGTAAATGACAGTAAATGATAATGAATGGCAGTAAATAACAGTAAATGACAGCAATTGTCAGTAAATGACAGTGACAGTCGTGACAGTAAATGATAATGAATGGCAGTAAATGACAGTAAATGACACCAAGTGTCAGTAAATGACAGTGACAGTAAGTGACAGTAAATGACAGTAAATGATAATGAATGGCAGTAAATGACAGTAAATGACAGTAAGTGTCAGTAAATGACAGTAAGTGACAATAAGTGACAATAAATGGCAGTAAGTGACAGTAAATGACAGTAAATGACAGCAAGTGTCAGTAAATGACAGTGACAGTAAGTGACAGTAAATGACAGTAAATGATAATGAATGACAGTAAATGACAGTAAATGACAGCAAGTGTCAGTAAATGACAGTGACAGTAAGTGACAGTAAATGACAGTAAATGATAATGAATGGCAGTAAATGACAGTAAATGACTGCAAGTGTCAGTAAATGACAGTAAGTGACAGTAAGTGACAGTAAATGACAGTAAATCATAATGAATGACAATAAATGACAGTAAATGATAGCAAGTGTCAGTAAATGACAGTAAGTGACAGTAAGTGACAGTAAATGACAGTAAATGATAATGAATGGCAGTAAATCATAATGAATGACAGTAAATGACAGTAAATGAGAGCAAGTGTCAGTAAATGACAGTAAGTGTCAGTAAATGACAGTAAGTGACAGTAAGTGACAGTAAATGACAGTAAATGATAGTGAATGACAGTAAATGACAGTAAATGACAGCAAGTGTCAGTAAATGACAGTAAGGGACAGTAAGTGACAGTAAATGACAGCAAATGATAATGAATGGCAGTAAATGACAGTAAATGACAGTAAGTGTCAGTAAATGACAGTAAGTGACAATAAGTGACAATAAATGGCAGTAAGTGACAGTAAATGTCAGTAAATGACAGTAAGTGACAATAAGTGACAATAAATGGCAGTAAGTGACAGTAAATGACAGTAAATGACAGCAAGTGTCAGTAAATGACAGTAAATGATAATGAATGACAGTAAATGACAGTAAATGACAGCAAGTGTCAGTAAATGACAGTGACAGTAAGTGACAGTAAATGACAGTAAATGATAATGAATGACAGTAAATGACAGTAAATGACAGCAAGTGTCAGTAAATGACAGTGACAGTAAGTGACAGTAAATGACTGCAAGTGTCAGTAAATGACAGTAAGTGACAGTAAGTGACAGTAAATGACAGTAAATGACTGCAAGTGTCAGTAAATGACAGTAAGTGACAGTAAGTGACAGTAAATGACAGTAAATCATAATGAATGACAATAAATGACAGTAAATGACAGCAAGTGTCAGTAAATGACAGTAAGTGACAGTAAGTGACAGTAAATGACAGTAAATGATAATGAATGGCAGTAAATCATAATGAATGACAGTAAATGACAGTAAATGAGAGCAAGTGTCAGTAAATGACAGTAAGTGTCAGTAAATGACAGTAAGTGACAGTAAGTGACAGTAAATGACAGTAAATGATAATGAATGACAGTAAATGACAGTAAATGACAGCAAGTGTCAGTAAATGACAGTAAGGGACAGTAAGTGACAGTAAATGACAGTAAATGATAATGAATGGCAGTAAATGACAGTAAATGACAGCAAGTGTCAGTAAATGACAGTGATAGTAAGTGACAGTAAATGACAGTAAATGATAATGAATGGCAGTAAATGACAGTAAATGACAGCAAGTGTCAGTAAATGACAGTAAGTGACAGTAAGTGACAGTAAATGACAGTAAATGATAATGAATGGCAGTAAATCATAATGAATGACAGTAAATGACAGTAAATGACAGCAAGTGTCAGTAAATGACAGTAAGTGTCAGTAAATGACAGTAAGTGACAGTAAGTGACAGTAAATGACAGTAAATGACAGCAAGTGTCAGTAAATGACAGTATGTGTCAGTAAATGACAGTAAGTGACAGCAAGTGTCAGTAAATGACAGTAAGTGACAGTAAATGACAGTGACAGTACGTGACAGTAAATGATAATGAATGGCAGTAAATGACAGTAAATGACCGCAAGTGTCAGTAAATGACAGTGACAGTAAGTGACAGTAAATGGCAGTAAATGATAATGAATGGCAGTAAATGACAGTAAATGACAGCAAGTGTCAGTAAATGACAGTGACAGTAAGTGACAGTAAATGGCAGTAAATGATAATGAATGGCAGTAAATGACAGTAAATGACAGCAAGTGTCAGTAAATGACAGTAAGTGACAGTAAGTGACAGTATGTGTCAGTAAATGACAGTAAGTGACAGCAAGTGTCAGTAAGTGACAGTAAGTGACAGTAAATGACAGTATGTGTCAGTAAATGACAGTAAGTGACAGCAAGTGTCAGTAAGTGGCAGTAAGTGACAGTAAATGACAGTAAATGATAATGAATGGCAGTAAATAACAGTAAATGACAGCAATTGTCAGTAAATGACAGTGACAGTACGTGACAGTAAATGATAATGAATGGCAGTAAATGACAGTAAATGACAGCAAGTGTCAGTAAATGACAGTGACAGTAAGTGACAGTAAATGGCAGTAAATGATAATGAATGGCAGTAAATGACAGTAAATGACAGTAAGTGTCAGTAAATGACAGTAAGTGACAGTAAGTGACAGTAAATGACAGTAAGTGACAGTAAGTGACAGTAAGTGACAGTAAGTGACAGTAAATGACATTAAATCATAATGAATGACAGTAAATGACAGTAAATCACAGCAAGTGTCAGTAAATGACAGTAAGTGACAGTAGGTGACAGTAAATGACAGTAAATGATAATGAATGGCAGTAAATGACAGTAAATGACAGTAAGTGACAGTAAATGACAGTAAGTGACAGTAAATGACAGTAAGTGACAGTAAGTGACAGTAAATGACATTAAATCATAATGAATGTCAGTAAATGACAGTAAGTGACAGTAAATGACAGTAAATGATAATGAATGGCAGTAAATCATAATGAATGACAGTAAATGACAGTAAATGACTCTACACATGATGAAAATGTTGTGGTTGGTTGTTTTGTAACTTGCTGTCTATGATGTGTTGGGATGTGAAACTAGTTTCAGTTTCACATCCCAACAGTTTCAAAGAGCACGAAGATGAAAAAAAAACTAACTGTGTCAAAGGTCAAAGGTCAGAGGGGATGATGACATTAATTATGTAAATCTATAATGACGCGTCTCACCTTTAATGAGGCTCGTGAAACTACTGGAATCTCAGCATCATACTTTCCTGAAATAATCCCACAGGCCAGAGGAGACCACGTCACTGCTCCAATACCTGGACACACACATATTACACACACATACCACACACATGCACACACACACACCACACACACACACACCACACACACCACACACACCACACACACACCACACACACACACACACACACACACACACACACACACACACACACACACACACACACACACACACACACACACACACACACACACATTATATACACACACAATATAAAATAATCCCACATGCCACAGGAGACCACATCACTGCTGCAATACCTGGATACACACACACAAACACATTATACACACACATATTATATATACACACACACATTCATCTTCTATACCGACTAATTCCTCATTAGGGTCACATGGTCTGCTGGAGCCAATCCCAGCACATTAGAGGCGGGAGGCAAAATCCGGCCAACACACTCACACATTCCCTCCTATTGTGATTTAGAGTCTCCAGTTAACCTTAGCATGTTTTGGACTGTGGGAGGAAGCTGGAGAACCTGGATAAAAACCCACCAGACACAGAGAGAACATGAAACTCCACACAGAAAAGTTCCAGACCCAGGACCAAGGAGGTCTTGAACTTGTGACCTTGTTGCTGTGAGGGAACAGCGTTAACCCCTGCACCACCACCCAACACACACAGTGCAGGAGTTAGCGATGTTGCCTCACAGCAAGAAGGTCACATGTTCAAGACCTCATATTTATTTATTTACACACAATATAAAATAATCCTACAGGCCAGTGGAGACCATGTAACTGCTCCAATATCTGGATACACACACATTATACACACACACACACACACACACACACACACACACACACACACACACACACACACACACACACACAAACACTTAATATATGTCACAGTGGTGAGGTTGTCTTGTCTGGGTTTTTTGTCTTGAGTGCATTTCCTGTTTTATTTTGAAATCCTAACTCTCCCTCTCTTTTCAGGTCCCTTGTCTTTCCTCATGTGTCACCAGTCTGATTGTCTTCCCTGATTCCTGAGCCTGAGCCTGAGTCTGAGCCTGAGCCTGAGCCTGAGCCTGAGTCTGAGCCTTAGTCTGAGCCTGAGCTTTAGCCTGAGCCTGAGCCTGAGCCTGAGCCTGAGCCTGAGTCTGAGCCTGAGTCTGAGCCTGAGCCTGAGCCTTAGTCTGAGACTGAGCCTTAGTCTGAGCCTGAGCCTGAGCCTGAGCTTTAGCCTGAGCCTGAGCCTTAGTCTGAGACTGAGCCTTAGTCTGAGTCTGAGTCTGAGTCTGAGCCTTAGTCTGAGTCTGAGTCTGAGTCTGAGCCTTAGTCTGAGACTGAGCCTTAGTCTGAGTCTGAGTCTGAGCCTTAGTCTGAGTCTGAGTCTGAGTCTGAGCCTTAGTCTGAGACTGAGCCTTAGTCTGAGTCTGAGACTGAGCCTGAGCCTGAGTCTGAGTCTGAGCCTGAGTCTGAGCCTGAGCCTGAGCCTGAGTCTGAGTCTGAGCCTGAGCTTTAGCCTGAGCCTGAGCCTGAGCCTGAGTCTGAGCCTGAGCCTGAGTCTGAGCCTGAGCCTGAGCCTGAGCCTGAGTCTGAGTCTGAGCCTGAGCCTGAGCTTTAGCCCGAGCCTGAGTCTGAGCCTGAGTCTGAGTCTGAGCCTTAGTCTGAGCCTTAGTCTGAGACTGAGCCTGAACATTGTCCTTGTGACTTTTGTTTTGTAAGTTTCATAATTTTCAGATCTAGTGAAGTTGACTGTTTCATAGCCTTTTTTGTCCTGTGGGCTCTCTTTCTGTTCATGCTTATTTTTGGTAGTTTTTCATCCTTCTAGATTGTTTCTTGTATCAGGTACGATAGTGAAGTTCAACCAGTTATTCATAGGAAGTTCTGAGTGTTTTCTCCTGGTTAAATTTTGTCAGTTATTACTTCCCACTTTGTGAAAGTTTTTGATGAGTGATAGAGTGAGAGTAGTAAGGGACCTTAGTCATAGTGCAAAGATTGAGTGTAGTGTTTTGTTGTTATGTTCATAGCACCCGTGTCTGCAGCTCTGTTAATTAACTGGCAAACCTGATCATTCTGCTCTTGACTCCTCTGTTTATGTGACTATATACACACACATTATATACATTAATACACACACATTATATACATTAATACACACACGTTATAAACATTAATACACACACGTTATAAACATTAATACACACACGTTATATATATTAATACACACACATTATATACATTAATACACACACATTACAGACACAATAATAGACACAGACACATTATTACACACACACACTATACACACAGACACACATTTCAAACTAAAACCTAAAGTTTCATCAGTTTCTTCAAACTGTACCTCAGTGAACATCGGGTGGTGGAAAAGAAAACAGCAGCTCAACAAAGACCAGAAATCAGCTGATCCAACATCTTCATTATTATGAAGATGCAGCATCATCTAACAAACTAACTAACAACATCATCATCTTCATCATGATGAAGACGCAGCATCATCTAACAGACTAACATCATCATCTTCATCATGATGAAGATGCAGCATCATCTAACAGACTAACATCATCATCTTCATCATGATGAAGATGCAGCATCATCTAACAGACTAACATCATCATCTTCATCATGATGAAGATGCAGCATCATCTAACAGACTAACAAACATCATCATCTTCATCATGATGAAGATGCAGCATCATCTAACAGACTAACAAACATCATCATCTTCATCATGATGAAGATGCAGCATCATCTAACAGACTAACAAACATCATCTTCATCATGATGAAGACGCAGCATCATCTAACAGACTAACATCGTCATCTTCATCATGATGAAGATGCAGCATCATCTAACAGACTAACAACATCATCATCGTCATCATGATGAAGATGCAGCATCATCTAACAGACTAACAACATCATCATCTTCATTATGATGAAGATGCAGCGTCATCTAACAGACTAACTAACATCACCATCTTCATCATGATGAAGACGCAGCATCATCTAACAGACTAACATCATCATCTTCATCATGATGAAGATGCAGCATCATCTAACAGACTAACATCATCATCTTCATCATGATGAAGACGCAGTACCATCTAACAGACTAACATCATCATCTTCATCATGATGAAGATGCAGCATCATCTAACATACTAAGTAACAACATCATCTTCATCCTGATGAAGATGCAGTATCATCTAACAGACTAACATCATCATCTTCATCATGATGAAGATGCAGCATCATCTAACATACTAAGTAACATCATCTTCATCATGATGAAGATGCAGCATCATCTAACAGACTAACATCATCATCTTCATCATGATGAAGATGCAGCATCATCTAACAGACTAACAACATCATCATCTTCATCATGATGAAGATGCAGCATCATCTAACAGACTAACAAACATCATCTTCATCATGATGAAGATGCAGCATCATCTAACAGACTAACATCGTCATCTTCATCATGATGAAGATGCAGCATCATCTAACAGACTAACAACATCATCATCTTCATTATGATGAAGATGCAGCGTCATCTAACAGACTAACTAACATCACCATCTTCATCATGATGAAGACGCAGCATCATCTAACAGACTAACATCATCATCTTCATCATGATGAAGATGCAGCATCATCTAACAGACTAACATCACCATCTTCATCATGATGAAGACGCAGTACCATCTAACAGACTAACATCATCATCTTCATCATGATGAAGATGCAGCATCATCTAACATACTAAGTAACAACATCATCTTCATCCTGATGAAGATGCAGTATCATCTAACAGACTAACATCATCATCTTCATCATGATGAAGATGCAGCATCATCTAACATACTAAGTAACATCATCTTCATCCTGATGAAGATGCAGCATCATCTAACAGACTAACAACATCATCATCTTCATCATGACGAAGATGCAGCATCATCTAACAGACTAACAACATCATCATCTTCATCATGATGAAGATGCAGCATCATCTAACAGACTAACATCATCATCTTCATCATGATGAAGATGCAGCATCATCTAACAGACTAACAACATCATCATCTTCATCATGATGAAGATGCAGCATCATCTAACAGACTAACTAACATCATCATCTTCATCATGATGAAGACGCAGTACCATCTAACAGACTAACATCATCATCTTCATCATGATGAAGATGCAGCATCATCTAACATACTAAGTAACAACATCATCTTCATCCTGATGAAGATGCAGTATCATCTAACAGACTAACATCATCATCTTCATCATGATGAAGATGCAGCATCATCTAACATACTAAGTAACAACATCATCTTCATCCTGATGAAGATGCAGTATCATCTAACAGACTAACATCATCATCTTCATCATGATGAAGATGCAGCATCATCTAACATACTAAGTAACATCATCTTCATCATGATGAAGATGCAGCATCATCTAACAGACTAACATCATCATCTTCATCATGATGAAGATGCAGCATCATCTAACAGACTAACAACATCATCATCTTCATCATGATGAAGATGCAGCATCATCTAACAGACTAACAAACATCATCTTCATCATGATGAAGATGCAGCATCATCTAACAGACTAACAACATCATCATCGTCATCATGATGAAGATGCAGCATCATCTAACAGACTAACAACATCATCATCTTCATTATGATGAAGATGCAGCGTCATCTAACAGACTAACCAACATCACCATCTTCATCATGATGAAGACGCAGCATCATCTAACAGACTAACATCATCATCTTCATCATGATGAAGATGCAGCATCATCTAACAGACTAACATCACCATCTTCATCATGATGAAGACGCAGTACCATCTAACAGACTAACATCATCATCTTCATCATGATGAAGATGCAGCATCATCTAACATACTAAGTAACAACATCATCTTCATCCTGATGAAGATGCAGTATCATCTAACAGACTAACAACATCATCATCTTCATTATGATGAAGATGCAGCGTCATCTAACAGACTAACTAACATCACCATCTTCATCATGATGAAGACGCAGCATCATCTAACAGACTAACATCATCATCTTCATCATGATGAAGATGCAGCATCATCTAACAGACTAACATCACCATCTTCATCATGATGAAGACGCAGTACCATCTAACAGACTAACATCATCATCTTCATCATGATGAAGATGCAGCATCATCTAACATACTAAGTAACAACATCATCTTCATCCTGATGAAGATGCAGTATCATCTAACAGACTAACATCATCATCTTCATCATGATGAAGATGCAGCATCATCTAACATACTAAGTAACATCATCTTCATCCTGATGAAGATGCAGCATCATCTAACAGACTAACAACATCATCATCTTCATCATGACGAAGATGCAGCATCATCTAACAGACTAACAACATCATCATCTTCATCATGATGAAGATGCAGCATCATCTAACAGACTAACATCATCATCTTCATCATGATGAAGATGCAGCATCATCTAACAGACTAACAACATCATCATCTTCATCATGATGAAGATGCAGCATCATCTAACAGACTAACTAACATCATCATCTTCATCATGATGAAGACGCAGTACCATCTAACAGACTAACATCATCATCTTCATCATGATGAAGATGCAGCATCATCTAACATACTAAGTAACAACATCATCTTCATCCTGATGAAGATGCAGTATCATCTAACAGACTAACATCATCATCTTCATCATGATGAAGATGCAGCATCATCTAACATACTAAGTAACAACATCATCTTCATCCTGATGAAGATGCAGTATCATCTAACAGACTAACATCATCATCTTCATCATGATGAAGATGCAGCATCATCTAACATACTAAGTAACATCATCTTCATCATGATGAAGATGCAGCATCATCTAACAGACTAACATCATCATCTTCATCATGATGAAGATGCAGCATCATCTAACAGACTAACAACATCATCATCTTCATCATGATGAAGATGCAGCATCATCTAACAGACTAACAAACATCATCTTCATCATGATGAAGATGCAGCATCATCTAACAGACTAACGTCGTCATCTTCATCATGATGAAGATGCAGCATCATCTAACAGACTAACAACATCATCATCGTCATCATGATGAAGATGCAGCATCATCTAACAGACTAACAACATCATCATCTTCATTATGATGAAGATGCAGCGTCATCTAACAGACTAACTAACATCACCATCTTCATCATGATGAAGACGCAGCATCATCTAACAGACTAACATCATCATCTTCATCATGATGAAGATGCAGCATCATCTAACAGACTAACATCACCATCTTCATCATGATGAAGACGCAGTACCATCTAACAGACTAACATCATCATCTTCATCATGATGAAGATGCAGCATCATCTAACATACTAAGTAACAACATCATCTTCATCCTGATGAAGATGCAGTATCATCTAACAGACTAACATCATCATCTTCATCATGATGAAGATGCAGCATCATCTAACATACTAAGTAACATCATCTTCATCCTGATGAAGATGCAGCATCATCTAACAGACTAACAACATCATCATCTTCATCATGACGAAGATGCAGCATCATCTAACAGACTAACAACATCATCATCTTCATCATGATGAAGATGCAGCATCATCTAACAGACTAACATCATCATCTTCATCATGATGAAGATGCAGCATCATCTAACAGACTAACAACATCATCATCTTCATCATGATGAAGATGCAGCATCATCTAACAGACTAACTAACATCATCATCTTCATCATGATGAAGATGCAGCATCATCTAACAGACTAACGACATCATCATCTTCATCATGATGATGATCATCTTCACTATGATGAAGATGATCAGTATCCTCTCACCGATCTTGTGGAACAGCTGAGGGAGCTGCAGCTCCACCTTCTCCCTCTGGAACATGTGATATTCAGCCTGCTCACAGATTGGTGGGATCTGGTTGAACTGGCGGGCGACAGAATACGCCTCCTGTCAAAAAAACAAACTTTATTTAAAAATAATCTTTAGCCGGTCAGGTTAAACATTTACTTCCACCATGAAATCCTCCTTCTTTGTTGATTTAATGGGTTGAATCTTGGTTAAAAGTATCCAGACTGAAGTTAAAGCATCAATACTACAATAGTCTTGCATGAAAATACTACAACAGTAAAAGTACACAAGTATTATGATGATGTAGATGTTGTAAAAATTACAGTATTATGAGTTATATGTAGTAGAGTATTGCAGTATGATGAGATGATATAGTTAAAGTCAGTCAGTCAGTCATCTTCTATACCTGCTTATTCCTCATTAGGGTCACATGGTCTGCTGGAGCCAATCACAGCGCATTACAGCGAGAGGCAGGATTCACCCAGATGGTTTCCAGTCATGCCATCATTCCATCATGTAGCACACACACCATTCACTCACACCTACGGGCAATTTAGAGCCTCCAATTAACCTCAACATGTGTTTGGACTGTGGGTGGAAGCTGGAGAAAACCCACCAGACGCAGAGAGAGCATAAAAATCCACACATGAAAATCCACTAGAACCACTATCCCCACCAATGCATTTACTCAGTGTTTGTATTGGATTATGATCTCCTGGTGATATACTGATGTAAATTTGTGTGTCATCTGCATAATTATGGTAACTTATTTTATTTTCTTTCATAATCTTAGCGATTGGGAGCATGTAAATGCTGAATAGTAGAGGCCCCAGAATTGAACCTTGGGGGACCCCACAACTTATTTCTATATGTTCAGATGTGTAGTTACCTTTGTGTAGTCCTTTAAGTAGGATTCAACCCATTTTAGTGCTGTGCCAGTAAGTCCCACCCAGTTCTCCAGTCGGTGTAATAATATGTTGTGGTCAACTGTGTCGAATGCAGCACTGAGATCCAGTAATACTAAGACTGAAATTTTGACATAGACTGTGTTTAAGTGCAGTCTCGGAGCTGTGGTGGGGGTCGAATCCTGACTGGAAGACATCAAAACGGTTGTTCAGTGCCATAAAGTTAGTCAGCTGTCTAAAAACTGCTTTTTCAATTATTTTAATTAAGAACGGTAGGTTTGACATAGGCCTGTAGTTATTCATTACTGAATTGTCTAGATTGTTCTTTTTTTTCACTACCCTCACTAGGACCACTATCGCCACCAGAACCACTACCTCCACCAGAACCACTATCCTCATCAGAACCACTTTACCCACAAGGACCACTACCTCCATTAGGACTGCTATCCCCACCAGAACCACTATCCCCGTCAGAACCACTACCCCCACCAGGACCACTACCTCCACTAGAACCACTACCTCCACTAGGATCACTATCCCCATCAGAACCACTACCACCACCAGAACCACTACCCCCATCAGAACCATTATCCCCATCAGAACCGCTACCCCCACCAGAACCACTATCCCCATCAGAACCACTATCCCCATCAGAACCACTATACGCATAAGGACCACTACCTCCACTAGGACCGCTATCCCCACCAGAACCACTACCCCCACCAGGACCACTACCTCCACTAGGACCATTACCCCACCAGAACCACTATCCCGACCAGGACCACTACGTCCAGAACCACTACCCCCCACCAGAACCACTACCCCCACCAGGACCAGTACCTCCACTAGGACCACTACCCCACCAGGATTACTACCCCCACGAGGACCACTACTATGAGTAGATGTAGTAAAATATTGCAGTATTATGAGTAGATGCAAGGCAAGGCAAGTTTATTTGTATAGCACATTTCAACAACGAGGTAATTCAAAGTGCTTTACATAAAACATTAAAAGCATCAAGATACAATTTAAGACAATTGATAAAATAAAAATAAAAATTAAGAATTAAAATTTAAAATTTTTAAATTAAAACAATACAATTTAAAACAGTTGATTAAAATAAAAAAAATTTAAAATAAAAAAAATAAAAATTAAGAATTAAAATTTATAACTTTGAAATTAAAACAAAGAACAAGTTACAGTGCAGTGTACAGTAATTAAGAATGATATTAGCAGTAGGCAGCATTGAACAGAAAAGTCTTCAACTGTGATTTAAAAGCAGTGAGAGTTGCGGCAGACCTGCAGGTCTCTGGGAGTTTGTTCCAGATCTGTGGGGCATAGAAACTGAACGCTGCTTCTCCATGTTTAGTTCTGACTTTAGGAACAGAGAGCAGACCTGATCCAGATGATCTAAGAGGTCTGGATGGTTCATAAGGGATCAGCAGATCTGCAATATACCTAGGCCCTAGACCATTCAGGGCTTTATAAACCAGTAAGAGTATTTTAAAGTGAATTCTTTGGCAGACAGGAAGCCAGTGCAAGGACCTTAGAACTGGACTGATATGGTCTACTTTTTTAGTCCTAGTCAGGACTCGAGCGGCAGCATTTTGAATCAGCTGCAGCTGTCTGATTGACTTTTTAGAGAAGCCTGTAAAAACCCCGTTGCAGTAGTCTAGTCTACTGAAAATAAAAGCATGGACAAGCTTTTCCAAATCTTGCTGAGACATAAGGCCTTTAATCCTTGATATATTCTTCAAGTGGTAGTAGGCTGACTTTGTAACAGTTTTTTATGTGACTGTTGAAATTCAATTCAATTCCATAACTACACCCAGATTTCTAGCTTGGTTTGTAGGCTTTAACATTGCTGATTGAAGATGAGCGCTGACTTTCAATCGTTCTGCCTTGGCTCCAAAAACAATTACCTCAGTTTTATCTTTGTTTAATTGGAGAAAGTTCTGGCACATCCAATCATTAATTTGTTCAATGCATTTACTCAGTGTTTGTATTGGATTATGATCTCCTGGTGATATACTGATGTAAATTTGTGTGTCATCTGCATAATTATGGTAACTTATTTTATTTTCTTTCATAATCTTAGCGAGTGGGAGCATGTAAATGTTGAATAGTAGAGGCCCCAGAATTGAACCTTGGGGGACCCCACAGCTTATGTCTATATGTTCAGATGTGTAGTTGCCTATAGACACAAAGTGGTCTCTGTCCTTTAAGTAGGATTCAACCCATTTTAGTGCTGTGCCAGTAAGTCCCACCCAGTTCTCCAGTCGGTGTAATAATATGTTGTGGTCAACCGTGTCAAATGCGGCACTGAGATCCAGTAATACTAAGACTGAAATTTTGCCATTGTCTGTGTTTATGTGGATGTCATTACAGACCTTAACTAGAGCAGTCTCAGTGCTGTGGTGGGGTCGGAAACCTGACTGGAAGACATCAAAACAGTTGTTCAGTGTCATATAGTTAGTCAGCTGTCTAAAAACTGCTTTTTCAATTATTTTACTTAAGAACGGAAGGTTTGATATGGGCCTGTAGTTATTCATTATAGAATTGTCTAGATTGTTCTTTTTTAGCAGTGGCTTGATGACTGCAGTTTTTAGGGCCTGTGGGAACACACCTGACACAAGTGACGTGTTTACAATGTGCAGAAGATCTGAGGTCATGCAGTTAGAAACTTTTTTTAAAAAGCTTGTTGGCAGAATATCCAGACAGCAAGAGGAGGATTTCAGATGTTGTATAATGTCCTCCAGATTTTTATGGTTGATTGGATTAAATTTTGTCATGCCATCACAATTGATTTTGAGTTCACACTGGGACGACACATATCCTGTACCTGGCATGGAGGAGGTGACTGCTTGTCTAATTTTGAAAATTTTGTCAGTGAAGAAGGAGGCAAACTCATTGCAGGCTCTGGTGGATACAAGTTCAGGGGCTACTGACACAGGGGGGTTTGTTAGCCTATCGACAGTAGCAAACAGAGTATGTGAATTATTTTTGTTTTTGGAGATAATGTCAGAGAAAAAGGACTGCCTTGCTTTTCTCAATTCAAGATTATAAAGCCTAAGTTTCTCTTTATAGATGTCATAATGCACCTGAAGATTAGTTTTTCGCCACCTGCGTTCAGCTTTCCGGCATTCTCTTTTACCGATTCTGACCAGCATTTCATTTCTCCATGGAGATCTCTTTTTGCCAGAGATAATCTTCACTTTCACCGGTGCAAAGGCATCAATAAGATTTGTAACTTTAGTGTTGAAGTTTTCTAAAAGTTCATTCACTGTAGTGTAGGGGGTGGCAGGTGTCGGAGAGAAAGCCTGGATAAACATTTCTCTAGTGTCATCAGTGATGTACCGTTTTGATATTACCTCTGTTTGAACACTTCTATGTGTGGAGAAAGTGCTCTTAAAGAACACACAGGAATGGTCAGACAAACCAACATCGGTCACCTCAACCTTAGAAATGTTTAAACCTTTAGAGATAATTAAATCCAAAGTATGACCTTTGATATGTGTTGGTTCCGTTACATGTTGAATTAATCCATAATTTTCAAGGACACAACACAGTTCTTTAGCACTGCTGTCCTGAGTGTTGTCCACATGAATGTTAAAATCACCAACAATAATAACATAGTCAAAGTGAATGCAGGTTACAGACAGCAGTTCAGAAAAGTCATCAAAAAAGTTTGCACAATATATTGGTGGCCTGTAAATATTCAGAAAAAACTGCCCAGGGCGAGGAATTTAACTGAAGGGCAACATATTCAAATGAATTAAAATGTCCATATAACATCTGTTTGCATTTGAGGGAGACATTAAACAATATGGCAACTCCACCCCCTCTCTTTCCCATCCGAGTTTCACTTATAAAACTGATGTAGTATTGTAGTATTACACGTTGATGCAGTAGAGTATTACAGTATTATGAGTAGATGTAGTAAAGTATTGCAGTATTATGAATAGATGTAGGTAAAGTATTGCACTATTGTGAGTAGATGTAGTAGAGTATTGCAGTATTATGCGTTGATGCAGTAGAGTATAGGTTCCCAACCTAAGGGTTGGGCCCCTCCAGGGGTCAGCAGATAAATGTGAGGGGTCAATGATGATTAATTGGAGAGAAAAGTAGAACAGACTAAGTTCCGGGTCACTGCTCTGTTTTACTTTTTTGACTTCTTCTCGAATCTTTGATTTTGGATGAAATATTGGATCATTTGAACGTGTGTTTGTGTACTCCATGATAGGCTGCTACCTGTCTGGGTGGACCCTGCCTCTCACTTGTAATGTGCTGTGATTGGCTGCAGCAGATCATGTGACCCTGATAAGCAATAAGCGGGAAGATGAATGAAACCAGAAGTTTAGAGGGAAAAAGGTTGATTTGTTGGAGCCAATAATAACGACGACTACTCTGATGTTTGTAAGGCGTCAAACACTCAAAGGTTGAAAACACTTGCTTCATATTCAACTGTGTTGGATTTTAAAGTTCCTGATATTAAATCTGGAACTAAAGCTGCATAGATGTAGAGGAGGGAAGGAGAAAGTAGTAGAAATACATCAAGTAGCAGCAGCTCAGATATGAAATACTGCATTGAATGGTGAGACCTGTGAACCCACCATGATCTCCATGGAGCTCCAGCGGGACGTCCCCCAGTACATGGCCATGCCCTGGTTGATGACATGAGTCATAGCCCTCACTGTCTCTGCAGGAGAAGATACAGCAGTCAGCATCTTTATAACATCACAATGTCACAAACACACACACACACACACACACACACACACACACACACACACACACACACACACACACACACACACACACACACACACACACACACATACACGTATATGTTTGTTGTGCTTTTGTAGGGGCTATAAATAGTTATTAGTAAGAATTAATAATTATCGAAGATGATTATTAATTATGGAAATATTAATTATTGTATTAACTAAAACTTAATAAATTAAAACGGGGCACCACCGGATGAACCGGACTAATAACTATTATGGTCAGTCTCACAAAATAATTACCTTATAATTAGCTCTATGTCAGAACATATAGTTAATGGAAGGTACAAAAAGGAAGGTGTGAATCCGTACACTAGCCCAGTCAACCAGCTCTTTGTTACAATATACAGACAAAATACCAGGAAGCTTCTTCTTTAAATACACAAAAGAGTTTATTTACAATCAGTAAACAACTTACAATTAATACTGTTGTTAATATCCTCAGGTAACTATAACTACATGAATATGGTAAACTAAACAGAACAAATAAGTTAAGTATAACAGAGAGACAAACTAGGAACACCACATTGTGGTTGACCCAAACCAGGCTGACTCCTGCCCAGGTCTGGCATTCGTGCAGAAATGCACAGCCATCCACATAGACCCTCGGGAGGTCAGAGCAGGTATTATCGTCATAGTAGCGATGGTTTGAAGGAAAAATGGGGGTCGTGATGGACGAAGACAGGGGTCTGGGTTGCCCTTCACAGTCACAGTGTTGGCACTCAGCCAGACCTTGACTAACTGGCATACGATGGTTCTGGGCATACTTAACCTCAAGGTCATAGCCCTGTAATGCCATCAGCCAAGCACAATGCGACTGTTGGACACCCGTCCCTCCCTCAAGCGTTGACTATTCAGGAAAGTGACAGGTTGGTGACAAGTCCCTATGATCACCTTCTGGCCTCCGATGTAGCTACAGCAGTGCTCCACTGCCCATACGGTGGCCAGAAGGGCCTTTTCGCAGAACTTAATCTCCACACTGCTTAAGGGTCGACTAGCATAAGCCACGACATGTTTGTCCGAGTTGTGTACTTGTGCTAAAGCGGCGCTGAGGCATTGAGCTGAGAAGCTCGCCTCCAGATGGAATTCCTTGTCCTTATCGGGATATGTAAGGCATGGATCGGAGCAGAGTTTCTCTTTTAATTGCCGAAAGGACTATTCTTGGGGTTGTCCCCACTCAAACTGTCGATCCTTCCAAAGGAATTCTGTGAGGGGTCTGGCTATTTCCGCATAGTCCTCCACAAACTGACGGGAATAGTTACAGACGCCCAAGAAGCTTCTAAGTTCCGACATGCCTGTTGGGGCTGTGATGTTTCTGAGGGCTTGAATCCTGCTGGATTGGGGTTCAATACCATCAGCTCCAACAGTGAGACCTACATACTCCACCTTGTTGCGGCACCATTGGCCCTTGGCGAGTGCCAATTTGGCGGCTGCAGTGGAAAGCTGGCCAAGCACGTGCCGGATCTCTGCTAGGTGGTCCTCAAAAGTTCTGCTCCTCATGAGAATGTCGTCCACATAAATGAGGTTGCAACGGGCGGCGGCGTCACTCATCGCTTTGTGGAGAAATATGTTGAACTCTGCTGGGGAGTTTGAGTACCCAAAAGGACAACGGTTCCATGTGTATTGGCGATTGCCAAAGGAAAAAGCGAGTTTGTACTGATCAGCCGGGTTGACTCTCATGGTCCAGAATCCATTTGCTACATTTACCGTTGAGAAGAAAGGGGCCCCTTTTACCTTAGCCAGCTCTTGATCCAAGTGGATCATGGGCCAGTGAGAGAGTGGGACTTGTTTATTCAGAGGTCGGTAGTCAATGGTGAGTCGCCACTTGCCAGTCGGTTTTAACACCGGCCAGATGGGCGAGTTGTAGGTTGAGTTGCATTCCCTAATGATGCGCTTGTGCAACAGCGTATCGAGGATCTCCTGGATCGACTCGTATGCAGCCAACGGGATCTTGTACTGACGTACAAACGTTGGGGTTGCGTTGGGATCAGTAGGGATGCGGACTGTGTGGAGGTCAGTGACTCCACAGTCGTGAGAGTCTTTGGAGAAAATGTGCTGGAAGTCATGGAACAACTTCCGAAGCGCATCTCTCTGGCTGTCAGTGGTCAGTGCGTCAACTTTGGCTACTGTTGGTTGATTTCCAACTCAAAACCAGAGGTCATCTCCTCCGGTGGGGAGGGGGCTCCAGTATCACCTGCAGGTGTTACATCTTCTGGCTGACGGCTACGGAGGCTTCGTCGGTGTATAAAGAGTATTCTTCTCAAAGGGCCTGTTTCAAGTTCTTGTAACTGTCACGGGTCTCCGCCTGTAGAGTCTCCATGAATACGTGAACGCAACGTGTTGTGGTTTTCACAGCTTGAGCTGTTCACGGTTGGTAGCAGCAGGCAAGTCCATCAGGCAGCGGTCGACTTCCCGGAGGTAGCCATCGATGTTCGCATCTGGTCTACTCAGGTCAAAGCATTCAATATCTTTGGCCAAGGACTCAAGCTGTCTGGTTCGCATGCCACGATGGGGTTGCTGCCACTCTGAATCTGATGCACCGGAGTCATGGTCCCAGTACAGGTGTCTCTCACGGGGAGGGGAGTCAAAGGAATCTCGCAGTTGTAAGCTCCGAGGGGGGGGGCCCACGAAACAACACTGTGCCCACACTGTGACAATACACCCACGGATACTGGTGTGTGAGACAAGATGGTGACTTGTCCACGACACGTAATCCGAGACAAAGAAAGCCCGGGACTACACTTACGGATACTTGTGGGTGAGACAAGATGGCGACTTGTCCATGACACGTAATCCGGAGCAAGGAAAAACACGGGGAGCGTGCGCAGTGTGGTGCGTGTATGTGTTAATGTAGGTGTGCAAGTGTTCGTAGTAAGCGAGAGGATGGAGAGCGAAGAGGAGAGAGAGAGAGAGAGAGAGCGAGCGAGCGAGCGGACTCGGCGCTCAATCAGCTGATCACAGTAACAACATAAACAGTGTATCGGACGCGGCAATCCATACAAAACAACAAGTGAAAACACTAATAAAACAACACAACTAATATTCACTGCCCAGAAGATAACCTCTTACTGTGACGCAGGGTGGAGTTGTGGTGGTCTGGAGTTTGTTGATCCGGGCTTTGTTGGTCCGGAGCTGCAGCACGTCCTTTGCTGACGGTCCGGGGCTAGTGACACGCTAGTGTTCTCTCACAGTCCGTGGCTCAGAGGGAGAGGGTCGCGACAGGAACGAAAGGAGGGAAACGACGTGTCTCAGGTGTCCTTAAAAAAGGCGGGCCTTGCCTACATCCGCAGGAAACAGCTTGATCTGGGGGGTAACCGTCAATCAAACAGGTAGAAGAAAGTCTCGGCCAGTGAGGATTTCTTCTTTCAGGCCTTCTGGAGATGCGCGCGGTAACTGTTCACTCGACTGCTGCTCGGTGGGGGCAGGCGGGTTGAGCGAGAGTTGTGTGCTTCCATTCGTCACGCCCGTCAGCGCGACTGGAAAAAATGCAGTCTGCAGGTTCTCCATGCATTTATAGCCTTTGTGTTGTCACCGCCCTGTGACGCACTACAGCCAATCAGAGTCCGCTTTCTGGGGTACCCCTGCTGGGATTACCTGTGACGTAGTCTGCTGGATCAGATGGAAAAACGGGTGGCGCTGTTGAGTACCACCCGGGGCTCCTTTGTTTAGAGACACGTGGTGGGGGGTTTTCTTTGTCTCAGGAGACAAAAGACTCAAATCAGGCTTCAGGCTTGCCTGCAGGCCTGAAATCCCTCAGGGCGAGGCACAACATGTTCCTATATGTATACGTTCCTCCCACGAGGACCACTATCCTTACCAGAACCACTACCCCCGCGAGGACCACTACCCCCACTAGGACCACTATCCCCACCAGAACCACTATCTATTTACAGACGCGTAAATCTGAACGCAAATGGTGTGCCACTAAACGAGAAGAATCTCGTCTAGTCTGGCAAAATAATCTCAAAATATACAGGAAGGCTCTCCGTAATGCAAGAGCAGCCTACTACTCTTCATTAATAGAGGAGAATAAGAACAACCCCAGGTTTCTCTTCAGCACTGTAGCCAGGCTAACAGAGAACCACAGCTCTACAGAACCATCTATTCCCTTAGAACTAAGTAGCAATGGACTTCATGAGCTTCTTTAATAACAAAATCACAACCATTAGAGACTAAATCCATCACCTCCTACCCTCAACAGGTATTGATCTGTATAGTGATACAGCAAGTTTGGAAACAGCTGTAAATCCTAATATGTATTTAGACTTTTTTACTCCCATCGACCTTCATCAATTAACTTTAATCATTTCTGCAGCTAAGCCGTCAACCTGTCTTTTAGACCCCATCCCAACCAGGCTGCTCAAAGATGTGTTACCTCTAGTTAGTCATTCTTTATTGGATACGATTAATCTAACTTTATTATCAGGTTATGTTCCTCAGTCCTTTAAGGTAGCTGTAATTAGTTCTTGTAATTGGACCCAAACACCTCAGAAACTCTCTTTCTAGAGAATTAGTTACTTTAGATGGGATCACCCTGGCCTCCAGCTCCACTGTAAAGAATCTTGGAGTTGTTTTTGATTGATTGACTAAAATCAGACGCATCGTGTCTCAAGCGGATGCAGAAAAACTAGTCCACGCATTTGTTACTTCCAGGCTGGACTATTGTAACTCTTTGTTATCAGGCTGCTCCAATAAGTCTCTTAGGACTCTGCAGCTAATTCAGAATGCTGCTGCACGAGTTCTGACAGGAACCAAGATTAGATATCTCATCTCTCCCATTTTGGCCTCCTTACATTGGCTACCTATTAAATCGAGAATAGAATTTAAGATTCTTCTCCTTACATTCAAAACTCTCCATGGTCAGGCACCATCATATATAGAAGAGCTCATAACACCTTACTACCCCTCTAGAACACTGCGCTCTCAGGATGCTGGGCTCCTTGTGGTTCCTATTGTCTCCAAAAGTAGAATGGGAGCCAGAGCTTTCAGCTATCAAGCTCCTCTTCTGTGGAACAAACTACCATTCTGGGTTCGGGAGGCAGACACAGTTATCACTTTTAAGAGTAGACTCAAGACTTTCCTTTTTGATAAAGCTTATAGCTAGGGCTGGCTCTGGTCATCCATTAGTTATGCTGCCATAGGATTAGACTGCTGGGGGACTCCTCTCTCTCTTTCTCTCTCCCTCTCTCTCTCTCTCACTTTCCCTCTCTCTCTCTCTCTCTCTCTCTCTCTCTCTCTCCCTCTCCCTCTCTCTCTCTCTCTCTCTCTCTCTCGCTTTCTCTCTCTCTCCCTCTCTCTCTCTCTCTCTCTCTCTCGCTTTCTCTCTCTCTCCCTCTCTCTCTCTCTCTCTCTCTCTCTCTCTCTCTCCCTCTCTCTCTCTCTCCCTCTCTTTCTCTCTCTCTCTCTCTCTCTCTATCCCTCTCTCTCACTTTCCCTCTCTCCTTCTCTCCACCTCCATCTGTGGACATGTCCACAGATGGATGTTACTAACGAAACTCCCCAGAGTTTCTGTGCTCTATCGTCCAGCAGGTTCTCGTGGATCGTGGCTGCTGCTGTGATCCTGCACAACGTCCACTACACATTTATTACTGGGAGTGGCTACTGCTTCAGTTCAGCCGCATGAGGCCCAATGATGATGACTCCTGATGCGACTCATCAAGGCCCCCCTGATTCTCTACAGACTGAATCATTTTTACATCTCACAGACTGATAAATCATCATCAGATGCATGTCTGTTAGTCCTGGTTCATCTATAGCCTGTCTGTCCATGGTAGTGGATCTCTCCTTCACCCTGAGGTTTCTCCTTTTTCCCACTGGGTTCTGGAGATTTTCCTTGCCGCGAAGGAGGGTCTAAGGACGGAGGATGTCTGGGTCACTGACTGAATTTTGTGAAGCCCAGTGAGGCAACTGTGTTGTGATGTTGGGCTATAAATAAAATTGGATTGAATTGAATTGAATCCCCATCAGGACCACTACCCCCACTGGGACCACTATCCCCATGAGAACCACTACCCCCACCAGGACCACTACCTCCACTAGGACCACTACTCCACTAGAACCGCTATTCCCACCAGAACCACTACCCCCACCAGGACCACTACCTCCACTAGGACCACTACCCCCACCAGAACCACTATCCCCATCAGGACTACTACCCCCACTAGGACCACTATCCCCACCAGAACACTATCCCCATCAGGACCACTACCCCCACTAGGACCACTATCCCCACCAGAACAGTATCCCCATCAGGACCACTACCCCCACTAGGACCACTATCCCCACCAGAACCACTACCCCCACCAGAACCACTATTTCCATCTGAACCACTTTACCCACCAGGACCACTACCTCCACCAGAACCACTATCCCTATCAGGACCACTACCTCCACCAGAACCACTACCCCCACCTGGACCACTATCCCCATCAGAACCACTATCCTCCCCAGAACCACTATCCCCACTAGGACCACTATCCCCACCAGAACCATTACCCCCACTAGGACCATTATCCCCATCAGAACCACTACCCCCACTAAGACCACTACCTCCACCAGAACCACTACCCCCACCTGGACCACTATCCCCACTAGGACCACTATCCCCACCAGAACCACTACCCCGACTAAGACCACTACCTCCACCAGAACCACTACCCCCACCTGGACCACTATCCCCACTAGGACCACTATCCCCACCAGAACCACTATCCCCACTAGGACCACTATCCCCACCAGAACCATTACCCCCACTAGGACCATTATCCCCATCAGAACCACTACCCCCACTAAGACCACTACCCCCACTAAGACCACTACCCCCACCAGAACCACTATCCCCGTCTGAACCACTTTACCCACCAGGACCACTACCTCCACTAGGACCACTATCCCCACCAGAACCACTACCTCCACCAGAACCGCTATCCCCACCAGGACCACTACCCCCACCTGGACCACTATCCCGATCAGAACCACTATCTTCACTAGGACCACTACCCCACTAGAACACCTCCTTTATATAATAATAATAACGGTAATAATAATAATAACAAAAAATATTATTATTATAATGATAATAATAATAATGATAATAAAATATTATTTATAGTGTGAGGGTCTAACAACAGCAGATATTAAAGCCCCTTAAGTTGAATCTGTGATTTGTGATTTTGGAAATAAAATTGAATTGAAAAAATGAATTGAAATTAGTAGTACAAGATCAATGATAATAAAAATACTAATACTAGTAATAATAACACAGACGTTAGACAATACTGGATGAGGCTGGTTTAGTTTAGTTCAACTAGTTTAATTTAATTTAAATTAGTTTAGTTTATAGGACAGCATTCCATTAAATTAATCATTTACAATAAATAAAAAGATAGTTGTACCAGATTTAGCAAACTGCTAATTTCTGTTTCTGTATCCCCACATAACAAACAGTGAACCAGTGATTCAGCCAGTATCAGCTCATGTTTTAGACTCTGCTGGTCGTCTTGGGAAGGACACACTTCCCCTTGTGTCCATGTTCTGAGGCTCAGCCTCCGTCCTCCTCCCTGTTAATTGTGTTCACCTGCTCCTCCTCATCATTACCTGTCCTATTTAATCAGCTTGTCTCTGTGTGCTGGTTCTTGTTTCTACCTCTGGGGTCTTTATCTGTTCCTGCCGGTAACGTTGACCCTGTTCAGTCTCATTTTCTTTCAATTGGACTGTTTTTTGATACGTCTACCCAGGCTTCCTTATTTCTGCTATTAAAGACATTTTGACTCTGTACCATCTGCTCTTGGGTCCGTCCTTTACAAAACCTGACAGACAACAATTGTACTAGGTTCTTTACAGCTATGAAGTAACCAGGTTACTCTAAGAAACCAGCTTCAATGATATTTAAACTGCATTAATAAACAGTGATATAAATACCAGAAAGAATCACTCAAACCTTCTATCGGTGTGTTAGGATCAGGTCGATTTGCAAAAACCACATCCACATATTCCAGCTGAAGTCTCTCTAGTGAAGCTCTGAGACCTGTTTTAGGGCAAAATTTATCATGTTGTATCACATTATATTATTTACCTTATATATATATATATATAGTCTATATAAAAATTGTACCTTCAATTATATGTTTTCTAGACAATCCTCTTTCCATTTCTGCCCTGAAAAACAAAATTCTATAATCTCAGATATTTTAAATATAATTGTGATTGATATTCATAACATAGAAAACATAGAAACAAATAAAAATATTGTTTTTGGCTGCAGTAAAGCTGATGGAAATAAAAAAATAAAAAATTATTTTAACAAAACAACATGATACTGAATTCTGAATGCTCTATGAGTACAAGGGAAATAATAATAATTATTATTATTCTTGTTCTTCCTCCTTACTTTATGGAGCCTGTTATTATTTGTTTTACTGCAGTAATAAGAGAAAGGAGAGAAATATGACAGTGACATACTTTCCTCCCCAGAAGATCTTGGTGGTGATGACTAAACTGGAACGTCTGAGAACAAACAAATCAAAGTTCACAGTAAAACGACCTGGAAACAGAATGAATTCAACACAAACTTAAATCTACACATCTACTTATCTATGAGATTGACTTATTTCATTTTTGTCGACATAAAATGACCAATCAGTTTTTCACTTGTGACGCTGATTTTAAAACCTAAACTCTCTGAACTTCTCAGTCGTCAGATGAAACCAGGACTCAGTTATGGTTAGGGTTAGGAAAGTAACCCTAACCATAACCTTAACTGCTCTAATGACCCAAACAACTGAAAGGGATTAAACTGTTTGACAATGGAAGTCACATTTGTCCCATTTCACTTGCCTTAATAAAAACGAGGGTCAAAGTGATGGAACCAACATGTCTCCTGACCTATAACCTCTATCCAGCATCTGTGGGACATCCTCAGATGGAGGTGGAGGAGGTTTCCATGGCAACATGTGAAGCTCTAGTGAACTCCATGTCCAACACAGTTACGTAAAGCAGTGATGGACAAAAGTGGTAGAAACACAAATAACTGACAATTTTGGCATTTTCACTTAGACCAGAGGAGTTAAACTCAGTTTGATCCACATCAGTGTTCCACATCAGTATAATGATCATATATGGTGACTAAGATTTTTAACCAGAATTTAAAAATCAGCTGCTGCAGAAATAATGTTGTATTGTTGTTAGCATCTAATTATTAAACATTAAAATCATCACAGATATCTAGAGACTCATACCAGAATATGCTGATAACCACTATTAACTATTGGATTTATTTCATGGATGTTTCAATGATTGGAATCTATGGTTTAGTGTTGCTATGCTAAATATTAAAGAATAGAAAGTACCAGAGAGTAATGACAGATGTACTTCAACAAAGGAAAATAAGGAAAAACAGAAACTTTCCTGTTTTTAAACAACCTTCATGGTCGATTGAGAAAAAGATTTTGCAGTTAACGAAGTCGTACAAAGACAACGTGACCAGCGTGTCTCCGTTAACTTCAAACATTTATTCACTATAAATAAATCACACCAGTCTATGAAGCTCTGGAGGGACCACAGGAAATGAGGTGGCGGCCCAGATTTGGGCCCCGAGTTGGACGCACGTGTTAGGGTAAACTCACTTTTGTTCCAGTGGTTCCAACATTAATCGTCTATAGATGAACCTGTCACATGTCAAATGTCAATGAGCAAACAGGATATCCTGGTCATGTGACCTCATATTCTATGTCCTTTAAAAATAATCAATGCTGTTAAAGCAGAACAGATAAACAGAGGAATCAAGTAACTAAGTACAAATACTTAGTTAATTGAAGAACTAAGTATGAAGTAGAAATGTTGCGTATCTATACTTTACTGGAGTAATTATGTGACATTTTACTACTATTCACATATTTACTACGCAATTATCTGTACATTTATACATTTAAAAAATATCCTCATTACTCTTATTTTCAAAGGTGATTTTCTGTCAGAAAGTGCCTTATATGACCTGCTCTGTATGTAAATTAGAACCAATCAGCCCTTTTTCATTGTTAAAATATCTTTAAAGTATTACACACAAAAACATTTTTTTTGTCTTGAAAATGTAATGCCAGTTAATATCCTGTGAGCTAAAGGTTGTTTTTGCCTAAAACTCACTCACTTAATTGAAGAGTGTTATATTTATTAGATTTGAGCTCTTAAAGGCAGAATACAACAGATAAACAAAAAAGTCACCACAGCTCATTCATATAGACTGAGCAGCAACAGATTTATCTTCATTACTTTTACTTTTATACATTTTGAAAACAGGATGTTTACACATGAATAAAATTCTAAATGAAGTTGAAGAATTTGACTCCTCTGGACATATGAACGTATGGTTATAATATATAACATATGTTATATATAACATATGGTTTACCTCCATCCTTTCTTCTTTATGATTCTTCCTAAAACAACCTCAGCCCTGAAGAGAAGAAAAAGACAGAGAGAAAACCAGAGCGTCATTAACATGAAAACAATAAACATCATGTTAACAACAATTAAACATCATGTTACTTCATGTCTTTCAGGCAGAGACAGGAAGAAGATAGTAAGATGATAACAGATAACACATTATCAACCAAGCATAATCAATCAGTGCTATTGATCTTTATTAAACAATATTTCATAGCAAGATTAAACCAAGTAGGACACAAAAGTCTTGAGGCCTGGATGAAATAAATCTGAATAACTTTATTAGTTTTCTATTTCTGGTTATTTTCGGTGAATATTATTTCATATTGCATCATATTAAATGTGTATTTATGCTGAATGTTTGTGAAGGTTTGTTATTCAGTGTAAATGCAGTCAGTGTGATGTGGGGACATTTTATTATTTGATATTTGGAATAATGAATATTAATTTCTTACACTCATGTTGCCTTTGGTTTTATGGTTTTCTTTGTTATGAGTTTTTGAAAAGATTTGTATTCATTTATCCTATTTTTATTTATTTATCATTGCACTTAGTTGTTTCCTTTATGTTTTGTCTATTATTGTTTATTTTATTTGTATTTATTTCAATTATTTATTTACTTTTGACTTATTCTGCTTATTTTTAGTATATTTATTTTTCTATGTAATCTATGATTTTTATTGCTTCCTCTCACACAGTGTGTAAAGACTCAGGTTTGGTATATATTTAATATATATAAATAGAGTGGGGCCACACTTACTTTCCAGCATGATAAACTTCAGCTGTGTCAAACAGGTTGATGCCGTTCATATAGGCCAACGTCATCAGCTCCTCCGCCACCTTAAAACAAAAAAAGACATTCAGATAAAGATGAGAACTGATTCCATTTCTCTGAGAAACATTCTTCTCTTTTCCAAAAGGCTCAAAGTGAAATGTTTGACTGCAGAGAAGCTGTTTAACACTTTAGATTTCAACTAAATTTTAAAATTTCCTTCAAGTTATAGCAGCTATTTTGTTCTGCACAAACTATTTTTTCACAGAAAATACGGTAAATTAAATACGGTTGTTGTTAAAGCTCTGAGGTTTTCAGATGGTTTCTGAAATAAATAAAAAGAGCAAATATGAAAACAAATTATTGTAACTTGAATGCACCAACATGTTCAACTAACTAACCCTAGCCCTAACCCTAACCCCTAACCCTAACCCTGACCCTAACCCTAACCCCTAACCCTAACCCATTGGTCATGTCAGTCATGTGAAATACATATTATCTACTATTATTTACTTACTTAGATAATAATAAATGAATCCACCCAAAATATCTCAAATTGGCTCCAAAACAACATTATTATGTTAAACAAATAATATAATATACTTTACGAAAACACTATATAGTAACTTTTACTTTTATATACTTATTTTTACTTGTAATTGAGTATTTTTATATTTTTAAATGTACAAATTGAACCTGTATATTTTATCAGTGAGTTAATTCTCTTGTTATTGGTTGAACTGTGATTTCCTGACATTGTTCCTACCTCATCAGTTATTTGTCCCCCGAAGGTCACCCACGTCCCTGCAGAACATGCCAAAGACACCAAAACATCTTTTTTTGTCCACAACCCAAAGATCATCAGTTTATTATTATAGAGACTAAAGAAACCAGAAAATAATCAGAGAAGAGAAGCTGGAACCAGATAATTTAGATGTTTTCTATTGATTAAATGACTCTAATCTTTTCATTGATTATCAAAATAGTTAGTGATTAATGTGATAGTTGGCAACTAATCAATTAATTATTGCAGCTCTAATGTGTCTAAACCACACAAACACATACACCAACTATACAGTAATGTTCTAAATAGCATCAGTCCAATGTGACTGACCTGATTAATCCAGGTTTTTATTATAGTTTATTGCTTCATGGTAAATAATTTAGCATCAGATTCAGTAGATTCTATAAAACCAAGCAGACCCAGCATTCATGACATCAGCTCTGAAGGCTAAGACATTGGTAGATTAGTAGAAAGAAGTGTGTTCTAAATAAATATCAGTGGCTGCTGTTCACTTTACAAACTATAAACTATTTAGTACAAAGGTTTTTTTTATAGGATTCATCAATCCTGTGAATCACTGAACTAATATTTAGTCGTATGACAGAGTTTTTTATAAGTGCTTCACATCTGTGCAGCATGGAGTCACCAACTAGTGGAACCTTTCAGCTGTTATTACACTACAGCATGTTTCCATCATTTCACAACACATTAGCATTTCTTGTTTTTTCTTCAGAAACAGCATTTTTAATGTACCCCATTAAAAATTCAGTTCTCCATTAGATGAAGGTCCAGGGATTGGGTTGGCCACTCTAGAACTTTAATTTATTGGTGTGGAACCAACATGCTGCTAGTTTACTGGTGTGTTTGGGGTCATTGTCTGGTTGAAACTCACATTTCAAGGACATTTCATCCTCTTCAGCATAAGACAACATGACCTCTTCAAGTATTTAGATATATGCAAACAGATCCACAGTCCCAGGTATATGATAAATAGTCACATGAAGCAATAAAACTATATAAAACTATAATAAAATCCTGGATTAATCTAGTTAGTCACATTGGGCTGATGTTATTTAAACTCTACACACTCACCTAATCCCAGACAGGAAACCCTTAGTCCTGATTTTCCCAGATTTCTGTTGACAAATCATAGTCAGGTGAGAACTAAAATAACATTAGCATGTATGTTGTATAGCATTATAATCACAGATTCTATATCAATAGCTTCATATCTTCATTTATCTGAGAATAAAATCATCTATATCGATCGATATAAACGTTTTTTATTGATTTTATTTTTTATATCTTTCAGTCCTACATTATAACATGACAGTGGTCCTTTTGGTGATTTATTCATTCTCTATGTTTATTTCTCTCCTGTGTTTGTTGACACATTTTTATTGATCAACATCAATAATCAGTGATGATTTTATTTTAAATATTTCGAGGAATTATATGTTATGGTTTGGTTTTGTTGTGTTCTCTCTTTTTTGTGTTTTTCTGCAGAGCGACTGTTTATGGCGGGGGGTGGTCTGGGGCCGTCAGCAGCGCATGACAAGACACAGCTGACGGAAATTATGAATCACCAGAGCCCTTTAAATACTCGGAAGTTACATTCTGCCAGCGCCGGATTATACTAGTCCATGTCGCCCGTGATCCATGACCAAGCCTCGTTCTGGTACCTTCTCTTGTGTCTTTCCATCCACCTCACACCATCTCCCGCTCAGGAGTACCTGCTTTTCCCGTCCCTGGCTGGGCAACGCGGAACCGTCACTGCCTGCTCTGGGGTCTTACCAAAAACCAAGAACGTCTCATTGTATGTACACTCACCTGCCACTTTATTAGGTACACCATGCTAGTAATGGGTTGGACCCCCTTTTGCCTTCAGAACTGCCTCAATTCTTCGTGGCACAGATTCAACAAGGTGCTGGAAGCATTCCTCAGAGAGTTTGGTCCATATTGACATGATGGCATCACACAGTTGGTGCAGATTTGTCGGCTGCACATCCATGATGCGAATCTCCCGTTCCACCAAATCCCAAAGATGCTCTATTGGATTGAGATCTGGTGACTGTGGAGGCCATTTGAGTACAGTGAACTCATTGTCATGTTCAAGAAACCAGTCTGAGATGATTCCAGCTTTATGACATGGAGCATTATCCTGCTGAAAGTAGCCATCAGAAGTTGGGTACATTGTGGTCATAAAGGGATGGACATGGTCAGCAACAATACTCAGGTAGGCTGTGGCGTTGCAACGATGCTCAATTGGTACCAAGGGGCCCAAAGAGTGCCAAGAAAATATTCCCCACACCATTACACCACCACCACCAGCCTGAACCGTTGATACAAGGCAGGATGGATCCATGCTTTCATGTTGTTGACGCCAGATTCTGACCCTACCATCCGAATGTCGCAGCAGAAATCGAGACTCATCAGACCAGGCAACGTTTTTCCAATCTTCTATTGTCCAATTTCGATGAGCTTGTGCAAATTGTAGCCTCAGTTTCCTGTTCTTAGCTGAAAGGAGTGGCACCCGGCGTGGTCTTCTGCTGCTGTAGCCCATCTGCCTCAAAGTTGGACGTACTGTGCGTTCAGAGATGCTCTTCTGCCTACCTTGGTTGTAACTGGTGGTTATTTGAGTCACTGTTGCCTTTCTATCAGCTCCAACCAGTCTGGCCATTCTCCTCTGACCTCTGGCATCAACAAGGCATTTCCGCCCACAGAACTGCCGCTCACTGGATATTTTTTCTTTTTTGGACCATTGTCTGTAAACCCTAGAGATGGTTGCGTGTGAAAATCCCAGTAGATCAGCAGTTTCTGAAATACTCAGACCAGCCCTTCTGGCACCAACAACCATGCCACGTTCGAAGTCACTCAAATCACCTTTCTTCCCCATAATGATGCTCGGTTTGAACTGCAGGAGATTGTCTTGACCATGTCTACATTCCTAAATGCACTGAGTTGCCGCCATGTGATTGGCTGATTAGAAATTAAGTGTTAACGAGCAGTTGGACAGGTGTACCTAATAAAGTGGCCGGTGAGTGTATAATGACCTACTGTTAATACGTAAATGAGGCGGTGATAGTGTGTTTAAAATAGTGAGTAAAGCTAAAGTTCTTATAATAATTTTAAATTTATTTCAATGCATTGGGAACACTGCATTTTAGACTTTTCTCAGAGATTCCTGTTGCAGTTTTTGTCCGGAATTTTGGCCCATTCATTCTGGATGGGAGAGCCTCCCAAGGCTAGAGTGGGTGATGTCATCATTAGAGTGTAGAGAGAAAATAGCTCTGAAAAATAAATTTATAAATTGCTGTAGTAACTGCTACACTCACTGCACATCAATAATTTTCATATCAAAGCGTAGGCACGACTGTCCTGATCGATAAACTACCACTATGATGTGTGGTCTGACCAGAGGTATCCTTTCTGCCTCCCCAGATTTAGTCGGTTAGTCATGAATTCAAATGTAGCAGAGCAGTTAGTCACCATGGTAACGGCTGGAGAAAGCTGCTCAGCAACTCAGCTGAAAGCTGATTGGCTGAATGGTTTTCATCAATAACTTTGGATCTAAAGTTCATAGGCTCAACAAACGTTTTGAGATTGATAATACTAACACCCCGCACCATCCATAGCCACGTGGTGGTTACCACGGCGACAAAGTCGCTGTTTCGGTGCAATTGATTCCCACGCACCGACCACCGACAGCCCCAGAGCCCAGACCCATCTCTCACAATTTCCGCGGGTTGATATAGTTAGATATTGATATACTTTTATTTTCCAGGTCTATGCTTGTATGTTCTTTGTTGCTATAAGAATAAATAAAGTTGTTTAAATTGAATATAAGGGTCAGGTTGAAATTAACGTCTGTCCTCAGCTCACCTGTCCATCACTCTGTCTCTCACCTGTCCATCATCCTCTCATCTGTCCATCATCTTGTCACCTGTACATCATCCTGTCACCTCTCCATCATCCTCTCACCTGTCCATCACTCTGTCTCTCACCTGTCCATCATCCTCTCATCTGTCCATCATCCTGTCACCTGTCCATCATCCTCTCACCTGTCCATCATCCTCTCATCTGTCCATCATCCTGTCACCTGTCCATCATCCTCTCACCTGTCCAACACTCTGTCTCTCACCTGTCCATCATCCTCTCACCTGTCCATCACTCTGTCTCTCACCTGTCCATCATCCTCTCACCTGTCCATCACTCTGTCTCTCACCTGTCCATCATCCTCTCACCTGTCCATTATCTTGTCACCTGTACATCATCCTGTCACCTGTCCATCATCCTGTCACCTGTCCACCATCCTCTCACCTGTCCATCACTCTGTCTCTCAGCTGTCCATCATCCTCTCACCTGTCCATCATCCTCTCACCTGTCCATCACTCTGTCTCTCACCTGTCCATCATCCTCTCACCTGTCCATCACTCTGTCTCTCACCTGTCCATCATCCTCTCACCTGTCCATCACTCTGTTTCTCAGCTGTCCATCATTCTCTCAGCTGTCCATCATCCTCTCATCTGTCCATTACTCTGTTTCTCACCTGTCCATCATCCTCTCATCTGTCCATCATCTTGTCACCTGTACATCATCCTGTCACCTCTCCATCATCCTCTCACCTGTCCATCACTCTGTCTCTCACCTGTCCATCATCCTCTCATCTGTCCATCATCCTGTCACCTGTCCATCATCCTCTCACCTATCCATCATCCTCTCACCTGTCCAACACTCTGTCTCTCACCTGTCCATCATCCTCTCACCTGTCCATCACTCTGTCTCTCACCTGTCCATCATCCTCTCACCTGTCCATCACTCTGTCTCTCACCTGTCCATCATCCTCTCACCTGTCCATCATCTTGTCACCTGTCCATCATCCTCTCATCTGTCCATTATCTTGTCACCTGTACATCATCCTGTCACCTGTCCATCATCCTCTCACCTGTCCATCACTCTGTCTCTCACCTGTCCACCATACTCTCATCTGTCCATCACTCTGTCTCTCAGCTGTCCATCATCCTCTCAGCTGTCCATCATCCTCTCAGCTGTCCATCATCCTCTCAGCTGTCCATCATCCTCTCATCTGTCCATTACTCTGTCTCTCAGCTGTCCATCATCCTCTCAGCTGTCCACCATACTCTCATCTGTCCATCACTCTGTCTCTCAGCTGTCCATCATCCTCTCAGCTGTCCATCATCCTCTCATCTGTCCATTACTCTGTCTCTCAGCTGTCCATCATCCTCTCAGCTGTCCACCATACTCTCATCTGTCCATCACTCTGTCTCTCAGCTGTCCATCATCCTCTCAGCTGTCCAACATCCTCTCAGCTGTCCATCATCCTCTCAGCTGTCCATCATCCTCTCACCTGTCCATCATCTTGTCACCTGTCCATCATCCTCTCATCTGTCTATTATCTTGTCACCTGTACATCATCCTGTCACCTGTCCATAATCCTGTCACCTGTCCATCATCCTCTCACCTGTCCATCACTCTGTCTCTCACCTGTCCATCATCCTCTCATCTGTCCATCACTCTGTCTCTCAGCTGTCCATCATCCTCTCATCTGTCCATCATCCTGTCTCTCACCTGTCCATCATCTTGTCACCTGTCCACCATACTCTCATCTGTCCATCACTCTGTCTCTCAGCTGTCCATCATCCTCTCAGCTGTCCATCATCCTCTCACCTGTCCATCACTATCTCTCAGCTGTCCATCATCCTTTCACCTGTCCATCATCCTCTCACCTGTCCATCACTCTGTCTCTCACCTGTCCATCATCCTCTCATCTTTCCATCATCCTCTCACCTGTCCATCATCTTGTCACCTGTCCATCATCCTCTCATCTGTCCATCACTCTGTCTCTCAGCTGTCCATCATCCTCTCATCTGTCCATCACTCTGTCTCTCAGCTGTCCATCATCCTCTCATCTGTCCATCACTCTGTCTCTCAGCTGTCCATCATCCTCTCACCTGTCCATCATCTTGTCACCTGTCCATCATCCTCTCACCTGTACATCATCCCTGTGGAGAAAGACATTGTCTCCCTGAGAGAAACATGGTTCATTCTGAGGAAGTCCTGCAGGTTTTTGTGCTGAGCAGCAGCTCTGACTTCTCTGAGCCGTTGGAACTCAGCGATCTGTCGGCTTTGCTGCATCTTCTCCTCGTGCTGCAGGGCCTGGTCTGACAGGAAGCAGCTGAGGCCGCTTCGGACGCTTTCACTCATGGATGCCAGGGAGAGGATCCTGGACCCAGATCCGGATCCGGATCCACTGCTGACACTGCTGCTGCGGTAGATCATTGAGTTCTCCCGACTCCCAGGGGGCGTGGCCGAGACACCGCCGCCGGGTTTTGGCATCTGGAAGGAGAAACATCTGGACTAAGAACCAGAACCAGACTGATGGAGCCAGCAGCTGGATATGTTGGTTTTATAGTCAAAACTCAAACCTATTTAGGAATTTCACAACCAAGTCTGTCACATACAGGCAACTACAGCTCTACTAGGAGACTCATTGTTGAAACAAATTTTACTACTCATTTACTCATTTTACTAAGTTATTATGCTCAAACCAACTTGATAAAATATCCCTCAGAGAGCATAAGGCTTATTTTTATTTATTTAATTTTTTTCAGGGATATTATTATAATTATAAGTAATTATGATAACTTTTTCGACAATAGGATTGGTGGCACAAGGAGCAGGAGCCTGTATGTTATGGACTTTGTTTTATTTCATTCATATACACTCACCGGCCACTTTATTAGGTCCACCATGCTAGTAACGGGTTGGACCCCCTTTTACCTTCAGAACTGCCTCAATTCTTCGTGGCATAGATTCAACAAGGTGCTGGAAGCATTCCTCAGAGAGTTTGGTCCATACTGACATGATGGCATCACACAGTTGGTGCAGATTTGTCGGCTGCACATCCATGATGCGAATCTCCCGTTCCACCACATCCCAAAGATGCTCTATTGGATTGAGATCTGGTGACTGTGGAGGCCATTTGAGTACAGTGAACTCATTGTCATGTTCAAGAAACCAGTCTGAGATGATTCCAGCTTTATGACATGGAGCATTATCCTGCTGAAAGTAGCCATCAGAAGTTGGGTACATTGTGGTCATAAAGGGATGGACATGGTCAGCAACAATACTCAGGTAGGCTGTGGCGTTGCAACGATGCTCAATTGGTACCAAGGGGCCCAATGGGTGCCAAGAAAATATTCCTGTGGAGGGGGCGTGGTGCATCAGCTGCGGGAGAGAGGTGTGGGGAGGGCTCAGGGGAGCGGCGCCAGGTGAGAGTGATTGAGCAGTCGAGTACAGGTGCGCTAATTACTCTCACCATCTCTTTTAAAACAGTAGCAGGCTGGACCCGGAAGGAGAGCGACGAACACACCAGAGACCCGGCAGACGGCAGCATACTGGGCTGTGAGCGGCTGCAGGGGGTCTGCGTACGGTGTGTGTGTATGTGTGAGTGTGTTCAAATAAAGCACGGGAAAACTGTTGAACCCAAAAGACTGGACTTGTTGTGGGTCTGTTCGGTGCCGGGGAACCCACGGGGCACCATTACACCACCACCAGCCTCTTGTCACCTGTCCATCATCCTCTCATCTGTCCATTATCTTGTCACCTGTACATCATCCTGTCACCTGTCCATCATCCTGTCACCTGTCCACCATCCTCTCACCTGTCCATCACTCTGTCTTTCAGCTGTCCATCATCCTCTCACCTGTCCATCATCCTCTCACCTGTCCATCACTCTGTCTCTCACCTGTCCATCATCCTCTCACCTGTCCATCACTCTGTCTCTCACCTGTCCATCATCCTCTCATCTGTCCATCACTCTGTCTCTCAGCTGTCCATCATCCTCTTAGCTGTCCATCATCCTCTCATCTGTCCATTACTCTGTCTCTCAGCTGTCCATCATCCTCTCACCTGTCCACCATACTCTCACCTGTCCATCACTCTGTTTGGTCCATATTGACATGATGGCATCACACAGTTGGTGCAGATTTGTCGGCTGCACATCCATGATGCGAATCTCCCGTTCCACCACATCCCAAAGATGCTCTATTGGATTGAGATCTGGTGACTGTGGAGGCCATTTGAGTACAGTGAACTCATTGTCATGTTCAAGAAACCAGTCTGAGATGATTCCAGCTTTATGACATGGAGCATTATCCTGCTGAAAGTAGCCATCAGAAGTTGGGTACATTGTGGTCATAAAGGGATGGACATGGTCAGCAACAATACTCAGGTAGGCTGTGGCGTTGCAACGATGCTCAATTGGTACCAAGGGGCCCAAAGAGTGCCAAGAAAATATTCCCCACACCATTACACCACCACCAGCCTCTTGTCACCTGTCCATCATCCTCTCATCTGTCCATTATCTTGTCACCTGTACATCATCCTGTCACCTGTCCATCATCCTGTCACCTGTCCACCATCCTCTCACCTGTCCATCACTCTGTCTCTCAGCTGTCCACCACCACCAGCCTGAACCGTTGATACAAGGCAGGATGCTTTCATGTTGTTGACGCCAAATTCTGACCCTACCATCCGAATGTCGCAGCAGAAATCAAGACCAGGCAACGTTTTTCCAATCTTCTATTGTCCAATTTCAATGAGCTTGTGCAAATTGTAGCCTCAGTTTCCTATTCTTAGCTGAAAGGAGTGGCACCCGGTGTGGTCTTCTGCTGCTGTAGCCCATCTGCCTCAAAGTTGGACGTACTGTGCATTCAGAGATGCTCTTCTGCCTACCTTGGTTGTAACGGGTGGTTATTTGAGTCACTGTTGCCTTTCTATCAGCTCGAACCAGTCTGGCCATTCTCCTCTGACCTCTGGCATCAACAAGGCATTTCCGCCCACAGAACTGCCGCTCACTGGATATTTTTTCTTTTTCGGACCATTCTCTGTAAACCCTAGAGATGGTTGCGTGTGAAAATCCCAGTAGATCAGCAGTTTCTGAAATACTCAGACCAGCCCTTCTGGCACCAACAACCATGCCACGTTCAAAGTCACTCAAATCACCTTTCTTCCCCATACTGATGCTCGATTTGAACTGCAGGAGATTGTCTTGACCATGTCTACATGCCTAAATGCACTGAGTTGCCGCCATGTGATTGGTTGATTAGAAATTAAGTGTTCACGAGCAGTTGGACAGGTGTACCTAATAAAGTGGCCGGTGAGTGTAGGTTTGAATACTAAATGTCAAAATAATGTCCAACATGAAACCAACTTAATGATATAAATGTTCTCAGCTGTTTGAATGAATGGTGAATCACAAACAGTTACTGATGGTGGGGAAATCTTGGGACTGATGTTCTGCAGAAGGTCAACGTGCACATGTGATGATGCGGTTTGAAACGTGCAGGTTAAAACCTGCAGGCCAGGACTGACACAGACTGTTTAGGTAGATATTAGACTGTTCAGGGAGATGTTAGACTGTTCAGGTAAGTTTTGAGAATGACACAAATATTACATTTTCACAAAGTCTGCTGCCTAAGAGTTTTATATGTTTTTGTCACATGTTTCTATATTATAATGAATCCTCCTGAGGATTGACCACAAGTTCTCAATGAGATTAAGATCTGGGGAGTTTCCTGTCCAAGGGCCCCAAAATTTTGTTATGGCTTTTGCTTTATGGCAAGGTGCTCCATCATGCTGGAAAAGGCATTTTTCATCAACAAACTCCCCTTGGCTGGTTGGGAGAAGTTGGTCTCGGAGGACGTTCTGGTACCATTCTTTATTCATGGCTGTGTTTTTAGGCAAGATTGTGAGAGAGCCCACTGCCTTGACCGAAAAGCAACCCCACACATGAACGGTCTCAGGATGCTTCACTGTTGGCATGAGACAGGACTGATGGTAGCGCTCACCTTGTCTTTTCTAAACAAGCCTTCTTCCAGATGCCCCAAACAATCGGAAAGGGGATTCATCAGAGAAAATGACTTTACCCAGTCCTCAGCAGTCCAGACCCTGTACCTACTGCAGAATACCAGTCTGTCCCTGATGTTTTTACTGGAGAGAAGTGGCTTCTTTCCTGCCCTCCTTGACACCAGGCCTTCCTCCAGAAGTCTTTGCCTCACTGTGGGTGCGGATGCCCTCACACCTGTTGCCATTCCTGAGCAAGTTCTGTACTGGTAGCGGCCCGACCCCGCAGCTGAAACACCTTCCGGAGACGATCCTGGCACTTGCTGGGCTTTTTTGAGCACCCTGGAGCCTGTTTAGCAACAATTGAATCTCTCTTCTTGAAGTTCTTGATAATTTGATAGACGGTTGACTGAGGTGCAATCTTACTCGCTGCTATAAACTTCCCTGCTATGCAATGCATAGCAATGCAATGCAATGATGGCTGCACGTGTTTCCTTGCAGGTAACCATGGCTAACATATGAGGAACAATGATGTCATGCACCATCTTCCTTTTAAAGTGTCCAGTCACTCAATCATGACAGATTGATCTCCAGCCTTGTCCTTATCATCACCCACACCTGTGTTAATGTGTGTGACAGCTGTGTGTCATCGAATTATATTAGCTGGTCCTTTTGTGGCAGGGCTGAAATGTGTTTTTGGTGATAAAGTTCATTTTCAAGGCAAAGAGGGACTTTGCAATTAATTGCAGTTGAGCTGATCACTCATAAAATTCTGTATATGCAAATTGTCATTGTCAAAAACTGAAACAGTAGACATTGTGAAAATGTAATATTTATATCATTCTCAAAACTTTGGGCCATGACTGTAGACTGTTCAGGGAGATGTGAGACTGTTCAGGCAGATATTAGACTGTTCAGGTAGATGTTAGACTGTTCAGGTAGATGTTAGACTGTTCAGGCAGATATTAAACTGAATTTTTAACCCCTTATTACCTATTGTCATGAATTCCCATCAAACCGTTTTCATTCCCTTGCAGCAGAGATAGCATATACATTCCAAAGCTGGTTTGTTAAAGTGAGTTTCAAAAGAAGAAACATGGAGGTCCAGCTAAGGCTATTCCAACACAGGAGGTGATTCAGCTGCTGTGGGTCACTGGTTATAGTATAGTAGTTAGTATATAGTTATAGTTACTAGTTATAGTAGAGTAGTTAGTATACAGTTATAGTTACTAGTTATAGTAGTTAGTATATATTTATAGTAACTACTTATAGTATAGTAGTTAGTATATAGTTACTAGTTATAGTAGAGTAGTTAGTATATAGTTATAGTTACTAGTTATAGTAGAGTAGTTAGTATACAGTTATAGTTACTAGTTATAGTAGTTAGTATATATTTATAGTAACTACTTATAGTATAGTAGTTAGTATATAGTTACTAGTTATAGTAGAGTAGTTAGTATATAGTTATAGTTACTAGTTATAGTAGAGTAGTTAGTATACAGTTATAGTTACTAGTTATAGTAGTTAGTATATAGTTATAGTAACTAGTTATAGTATAGTAGTTAGTATATATTTATAGTAACTACTTATAGTATAGTAGTTAGTATATAGTTACTAGTTATAGTATAGTAGTTAGTATATAGTTATAGTTACTAGTTATAGTAGAGTAGTTAGTATATAGTTATAGTTACTAGTTATAGTAGAGTAGTTAGTATATAGTTATAGTAACTAGTTATAGTATAGTAGTTAGTATATAGTTATAGTTACTAGTTATAGTAGAGTAGTTAGTATATAGTTATAGTTACTAGTTATAGTAGAGTAGTTAGTATGTAGTTATAGTTACTACTAATAGTATAGTAGTTAGCATATAGTTATAGTTACTAGTTATAGTATAGTAGTTAGTATCTAGTTATAGTTACTACTTATAGTATAGTAGTTATAGTAGTATAGTAGTTATAGTAGTTAGTTATAGTTACTAGTTATAGTAGAGTAGTTAGTATATAGTTATAGTTACTAGTTATAGTAGAGTAGTTAGTATATAGTTATAGTAACTAGTTATAGTAGAGTAGTTAGTATATAGTTATAGTTACGAATTATAGTAGAGTAGTTAGTATATAGTTATAGTAACTAGTTATAGTAGAGTAGTTAGTATATAGTTACTAGTTATAGTATAGTAGTTAGTATATAGTTATAGTTACTAGTTATAGTAGAGTAGTTAGTATATAGTTATAGTTACTAGTTATAGTAGAGTAGTTAGTATATAGTTATAGTAACTAGTTATAGTATAGTAGTTAGTATATAGTTATAGTTACTAGTTATAGTAGAGTAGTTAGTATGTAGTTATAGTTACTACTAATAGTATAGTAGTTAGCATATAGTTATAGTTACTAGTTATAGTATAGTAGTTAGTATCTAGTTATAGTTACTACTTATAGTATAGCAGTTAGTATATAGTTATAGTTACTAGTTATAGTATAGTAGTTAGTATATAGTTATAGTTACTAGTTATAATATAGTAGTTAGTATATAGTTATAGTTACTATTTATAGTATAGTAGTTAGTATATAGTTATAGTTACTAGTTATAGTATAGTAGTTAGTTTATAGTTATAGTTACTAGTCATAGTGTATTAGTTAATATATAGTTATAGTTATGTAGTGAACAGTACTTTCCTCACGCGGGGCAGCATCAATATGTTGTGCCACGCTGATACCAAATAAAATGTGTTATTTATTTAGCCTCAGCAGCCATAAAATACACTAATTCTTCAGGTAGAATTGACTATCAGAAAGAATCAATAATTATTTGAAATAATTATGTATTCATTAAAAGTTTTAGAATTTCGGGGCACCACCTCTTGGTTGAGAGTAAAAGAGTCTTCTTTGATTCAGTCTCATGAATTGTAATAATCTATTAATTTGGACGTCTGATTAACAATTAACAATAATAGAAACCAGGGTCATCATATTAATAGCTATTAATAGTTGAAGGATTCAGAGTTCTAAAGTAGAGGTTGGCAGAATTCATTATTGTACGACATTAAAGAGGCAGAATGTATGACTCAAAAGCATTTATTCATAAAAATCAACAATCTAAACTAAATGGATTTATGTACATGTGAATGTGCATGGATGGATGCTGTGTGTGTGTGCGTATCTGTGGGGGGGGGGGGACTACAAAGATGGCTGCCGTGGTGGCTGTTCTATGTAGTCCAGGCCATGTGGGGCTCTTTGTCTGTTAAGAACAAAGGGAAAATGGCCGACCGTGTTAATGTGTGTGTGAGTGTGTGTGTGTGTGTGTGTGTGTGTGTAGGCTTAATGTCACTTTGTGTGTGTTTCAAGGTATCCTGTTAAAGAATGGTTAGTATCATGCAGGTTGGGACACTAACATCAAACTAAACCTTCTTTTCCTGAATGGGCTGGACCCTACGCGGATCTGGACGAGCGATTACATTTGTCTAGACGCTCTCCCGTCCGCCGTGAGCAGAGAGCGTGAGCGGCTAACTCTCGCTAGCAAGCTAGCCATCTTTGTAATCCGCCGGCCGGCATCCGTTGGCCAGACGCTCTCCCGAGGCACCAGCGGCAGAGTAAATCAAGACTTAACCTACCTGAGCTCTTCACCATCAGCGGGCCTCTTCCCAGGCCCGGGCCGGTAGGTTTCCTCTCCATGCTTTTAATCTGCTATTCTAACTTCACTGCTGCTGGCAACCGTGTTGTTGTTGTTGACCTGTTGTTCTGCTAATCCATTGCTGTGGGCTCCGAGGGAGCCCTGGTGTCCATGGCCCCACTCTCCTCTCCACCCGGCTGTGTCAGCTGCGCCAGTCTGCCTGAAAAGATCCTGGAACTGGAGAAAAGAATCTCCAGGCTATACCAGATCCAGGAAGATGAGAAGTTGCTGGACACCATCATCTTTAATCTACTACACAAGGACCCCACTGGCACATCAGAGCCTGATCCCACCTCTCCTGCTGCTGCTGCTGCCAACGCTGCTGCGTCCACCTCACCTCTGGAGCCTGCGATCACCACTAACTGCCCCGTGGGGAAACCTGCTCCCCTACTTGAGCCTGTCTCCTTTTACCATTCCCCCATGGCTCCCCCTCCACTCTTCAACCCTCACTTCAACCCTCACGTCTCCTGGACAAAGCTCGGAGCTAAACTGAAGGCTCCGGTTAGCTCCACTCCATCTCAGCGGGAGCGCTGCTCCCAGATCAGCGACTGCAATGGGAAAACAAAGTTTCAACCACAGGCTCCTCTCTTCCACCCTCACCTGGAGAACAAGTACAACATTCTTGACCTGCATGATTTCCCCCCCTTGCCCGTGGATTCCCAGCCTGCTCCTTCACCCCCCTCCTGTCCACCTGTCGCACCGAGGCCCTCCGTCACTGGATCCCGCCAGCTGCCAATACCGTGCTTCACACCTGCACCGCGGCTGGCACGTGTCCCTACTGTCTTGTCCTCGCTATCCTCCCCGGGGAGCTCCCCTCCATCGTCTCGTTCGTCTTCGGCCACGCAGTCTCCACGTCCACTTTTCCCTCCGACTACTTTAATTGTAGGTGATTCCATCATAAAAAACATCCACTTTTTCAACGCGGTCACTCGGTGCTTCCCCGGTGCGAAGGTCCTGGACATTTTAACACATCTCCCCACTCTGTTAAAAACTCTGCCAAGTTCCATCCAGAGAGTTATAATCCATGTTGGTACAAACGACACATCCCTCCGTCAGACCGAGCTCACAAAGTCTCACTTCATCCGCCTTTTTAATTTCCTGGAAAACTGTAAACTGTCTACGTTTATTAGCGGTCCTATCCCCACCACTGGCCGTGGATGTGGGCGCTTCAGCCGGGTCCTCAGCTTACACACCTGGCTCCAGTCCGCTTGTCAAGCTCACAACATAGCCTTTGTGGACAATTTCAATCTTTTCTGGAACCACTACTCGCTCTTTAAATCTGATGGTTTACATCCCAACCATGCAGGTAGCCGCATGTTAGCGGCTAATCTGCAGTACACTGTACATTCCTCCCCACGCGAATGACTAGTTGCCTTCCCCTCACACCCGCCCCCCTCACCCTCTCTAGTGCACTTACTATCGACAGTATCTTCCCAGAGCTCCCCCTGCTGGCCACACCTGTCATCGTCTTCCTCAACTGTTGGTCTCTCCTTCATTAATCTGTCTAATGACACCCATCCACTCCCTATTCCTGTCCATATTACAAACAGACACCACTCTGGCAGAAACACCACCCGGACTGTCAATCATGCTGTACTAGCCAGACCATCTAGGCTGGCTATCACTCACACCAAACTCCATAACTCATCTGTCAGCTTTGGACTTCTTAACATCCGCTCACTTACGAATAAAGGACACCTCATCCACGATCTCATCACTGACCGCAAGTTCGACTTCCTCTGTCTGAACGAAACCTGGCAACAACCAAACGATTTCTCCTCACTCAATGACTCCACCCCACCGGACTTTACTTACCTCTCCCACCCCCGTAGCCACGGCAGTGGCGGAGGTATTGCAGTTATTTATCATAAGAAATGGAAAGTCCTACCACAGTCACTCCCCGTCTTCTCTTCTTTTGAACATCTTACATTCACACTCCCCGGTCCCACTCCCACCGTCATTGCTACTTTCTACTGCCCCCCCAAGCCCCAGAGTGACTTCTTAAATGACTTTGCCGTCTTACTCACCCATCTATCCACTCTGTCATCAAATATCATACTACTGGGGGACTTCAATATTCACATGGACAATGTTAACCTACCCCTCACCAGAGACTTCTCATCATGCCTTGACAGTTTTGGACTCCATCAATTCATCAATTTCCCAACACACACAAAAGGACACACTCTGGACCTAATCTGCTGCTCTGGCCTCACCCCCTCCAACTGCACAGCTGATGATCTACATGTGAGCGACCACTTTCTCATCTCTTTCAGCACTACACTCTGCCTCTCAAGAATCAAGTCACCACGCCTCATTTCTTTCAGGAACCTAAAGAACATCAACATCACCACTCTCTGCTCCAACATTGACACCATTCTGATCCCTGACTGTTATACCACCCCGGATGAATTGATAACCCTCTACAACACAAGTCTCAACAGTATCCTCAACTCCCTTGCCCCAGTCAAAACACGTTCTGTCTCCTTCTTCACATCTGCCCCCTGGTATACCCCTCATCTCCGCTCCATGAAAACTAAAGCCCGTCAACTGGAAAGACTTCATAAGAAAACTGGACTCACAATTCACAAACAAATGTACATAACCCACATACGTCACTATAAGGACTCAATCTCTCATGCCAAATCAAACCACTACTCCGCTCAGATCATCTCCTCTGAAGGAAACACCAGGTCACTGTTCACACTACTCTCCACCTGTCAACTTGACCCCCTTCCCACCTTCCTGCTCAAATCATGTCTCCCCGCTGTGCTACCCTTCATATCTGCCATCATCAATTCTTCACTCACCACTGGAACTGTTCCCTCACCCCTCAAAACTGCAGTGATCACCCCTATCCTGAAAAAACCTGGCTTAGACCCCAACAATTTCAACAACCTCCGCCCCATTTCCAACTTGCCTTTCATATCCAAAATCCTTGAAAAAATAGTCGCCACCCAGTTACACACCCACTTAACACACAACTCCCTCTACGACCCGTTCCAATCTGGTTTCCGCCCCCGCCACAGCACCGAAACTGCACTTATAAAAATAACCAATGATCTTCTCACTGCAGCTGATTCCGGTTCACTTTCCATCCTCATCCTCCTCGACCTTAGTGCAGCCCTTAGTACACCCCATTCTCCTCCATAGACTCTCCTCTATCGGCATCACCCACACCCCCCTTCAATGGTTCCACTCCTATCTCTCAGGCCGCACGCAGTACATCCAGCTAAAGTCCTTCACGTCTGACCCCTCCCCAGTCACTACAGGTGTGCCCCAGGGCTCTGTCCTGGGGCCCCTTCTCTTTATCACCTATCTCCTCCCCCTTGGCTCCATTTTCCGTAAACACAATATCCAGTACCACTGCTACGCGGATGACACCCAGCTCTACCTTTCCAGTAAATCAAACTCCACACTCCAACTCTCTTCCATCATCACCTGCTTATCTGACGTTAAATCCTGGTTCACTTCCAACTTCCTAAAATTAAACAACGAAAAAACATAAATCCTTCTGGTTGGCACAAAATCTTCACTTTCCAAAACTGACTGCTTGCCCATTCTTATTGACACTTCCTCTGTTTCCCCCTCCCCTCAAGTTAAGAGTCTGGGTGTCATCCTTGACAGCACTTTATCATTTCATTCTCACATCAATAACACCACTCGGGCTGCCTATTTTCACCTATGCAACATCAACCGACTCCGTCCCTCCCTTTCTCCCAGCACCACCTCCATCCTTGTTCACAGTCTCATCACCTCCCGCCTGGATTACTGCAACTCACTCCTCTTCGGTCTCCCTAACAAGTCTCTCCATAAACTTCAACTGGTTCAAAACTCTGCTGCACGTATCATCACCAAAACCCCTTCTTCCCACCATATCACCCCCATCCTACAGCAACTTCACTGGCTCCCAGTCACACTCAGAATCCAATTCAAAATCCTTCTATTCACTTTCAAAGCCATCCACAAAGTTTATTAGCTTTGTGGGCACAACATCTGCCCTTTGGTCTGCGATCATGGGACCATGAGTGGCCCACAGAGAAGGAGTTCATGTTTGTCCATTTAAATTCACAACATCTGGGCAGTTTGTTGACCAACTGGGCATTGGTGGGCACTATCTTGGCTAAGCAAGAACAGTTCAGGTTACAAACAAAATCCAAATGACTAAATCCTAATCCAAAAATAAATAACTTGTGTTTCTCGGTTATTTACTATGGTTAGTGGTAAGAAGAAAGTTAGTGGATTATTGGTTAGGGTGAATTGCAGAGACAGAGAGAGCACCTTGAACGATAAATCATTTGTGGTGTGTCCTAAGATAGTGTTTTTCAATAGTGGATCTACTGATAAATACTACCAAGGAGTTGGTCCAGGTGTACTTACAAAGTCAGAGAATGGTGTCTGTGTCTAATCAGAATTTAGGCTCTAAACGACTATGATGTTTGGTTATCAGTGAGTTTAGTTTGGTTGAGGTTGCTGCTGTTGCTGACAAACTCAAGTTGCCTAAGTAACTGCAAGAACTAAGACACGCTCATACCTGTCTTCAGTTAGTACACATTGGAGATTAAGTTATGACCAAAAAGAGGGAGCTCTGGAGCTCTTACGCCTGGAGGTCTTCTTCACCTGTGGCTCAGGGCTGTAATGCTCCAGATGGCCAGAGGGAAGAGAGAGTTCAGAGCCATCACTGTCTGACAGACTGTGATCCTGCTCTGAATGGTGGTCAGAGATGCTGTGGCCATCATCTGGACCAAATGTTGGGTGGTCATATGTCTGGGCCAATATTTCTGAATATGGCCTACGAACACTTCTTTTGTGTGAATGTCTATCTCTGGGGATCTGATGGACATGGCTGTAACGCTCAGTGTCCCTACGTCTATCTTTTTCACCCCCCTTTCGGCGATGCTGAGGGTGATCTGGAGAGGTAGACAATGGGTGTGACACTTGATTGTGGGAGTTGGCAGGACCGGTGGCTCTCACCCTTGCTGTTGGAGGGAAAAGGGTTTCCCAAGCCACCTGTGTCAACTTCCTGATCTGATGCATGGAGGACCTGTCCTCACGTGCACAAAGTGTGACAGTGGGGCGTATGCTCGGATGTAAATTCTGTAAAAACAGAGACTTGAAAATGGAGTTTTCTTCCTGGCGAATTCTTACCCTGGGTGTATGCATGCCTAAAACGTCTGTAATAATCTCTGGGATTCTCACGACAGGAGTGTTTGATTTGAGAGGCTGCACTCCAGGAGGTAATCTCATCGGTTGTAAAAGAATATTCTTCAACCAGAGAATGACGGAGCCGGTTGTAGTCATTTCTGACGTCGGGAGGTAGTGTTTGGATAAACTTGTGGGCGGCTTTTGAGCAGGTCTTCCACACAAGTTTAATTTTCTCCCTTTGGGTTGCTTGGGGCAAGTCAATTAGGTTGTTGTCTAATTCTGCAAAATAATCCTCAATTTGATGATCACAGGTGTCCGGATCGAACTGTTCAATATCTTTCACAATAAACTCAAGCACTTCGAGGCGGGGACCCTGTGGAGTCCTTCCGAGTGAAGGCGAGATTAAACTATCCCTACTCTGGCTGTATGGACTGTGTGTTACAGTTCTCTCTGGTTGTGAGTCAGGGGCTGAACAGTTTAATGGGATGGTGCTCCCCCCTTTGAAGGGTCGAGCACAGAGGAAGGTTTCACACCTTTGTAACTGAGGGGGACATGGAGCAGAACTCTATTTGGGGGGTAAGCTATGTGGCTCTTCAATGTCTGTGTCAGATTCAGAGAGGTGTGAAGTCAGGTAACTATGAATTCTGTCTCTCAATGGAGGTTGAGAAGGTGACATACTTTCACAGAATCTAGGGTCAGTTTGGGGGTGTTCAAATATCCTGACCGGAGAAGGAGTTAGCCTTTCACTCCGGGTGGAGTGTGAATCTGTGTAACCAGAATCACATCGGCTGAAGGACTGTATTGAGGAAAGATGTTCAAATCTTAGCCTTAACAGTTCCTCCTTCTGTGAGCAGAGGTCTGACTCTGCCGAATGCAGGTCTTCTAAGTACTTCATGGCTTTCTTGTTCACAGTCTGCAGTTCTTGAAGGAGACAGGAATTGTGTGTTCTGAGGGACTCAATCTGCTTCTCCATAACTGCTTCGTTCTGAACAGCAAGTTTTGTTTGCCTGTGGAAGTTCAGAAGCAAGCATCTTAACAATGGGCCTTTGGATGCGGTCTGTGCATCACTTCTTTCTTTTAGTAGAGAGTCTACTTCTTTCCTACACTCATCGGAATTCATCCTGTTGATTAATTCCAGGTAGCTGGTTTCTACACTCTGAGCTATGGAGGAAATAAACTGCTCTACGCAGGAGCTATCCATTGTTCTGGTCTGAGGGAAAGATGAAATGATTTGATTGAGTATCAACACAACTACAGGGAGTCTACACTGTTGGGGTAGCTACCTGTGGGGGGAGGGGTCAGTATGGCACCTTCTGATAGCTCTGGTGGCTTTAACAGGAGGAGGCCAGTGGACAATTGGGAGGAGACTTTGGGGGTCTGCTTACCAAATCTTAACATGCACTAACTGGAATGCAGGTAGAGGATGTTGTCTTAAAGTTGACTTAACTGTAATGCTTGGCAGTAACAGGTAAGTAATTTGACAGCAAACTGTGACTCTTTCTCAACTCTGTTCTTACTTCAGGTTGACATGCATGGCAGTGACAACCAGGTATAATCTCTCTGTGACACAGGGCCGGTGGCATGCTGTGAATAAACTTAAAGGGAAATTGGAACACTTTGGAACACAAATTTTGGCAACTTGATTAAAGACAGGTTCTGTACTCTGTCTAACAAAGACACATTTTAGGATCAGATTGATCAGTTTGACTGATAACTTTGGGTCATGTGAGACCACAGTTGGCTGATCAAAGAGTGATTGTTAGTTGTGGCTATTGCTGGAGCCTGTCCTGAAACAATGCAGATGTGTCTCAACACAGCTGGAAACTAGATCAAACAATGGCAGCAGCAACAGCAAACTCTTAAACTACGGGCTTAGTTATCAATAACCTGGAGGTTCTGGGTGGATTGGATTATAAATAACTTTAGTTATATTTATGAATAGCTATTTCCAACACAATGTACTAGTTTGTTAGTACAACTGGACGTCTACTCCTGTGGAGGACTAGGTGTTGAATGTGAATGCATTTGGTTAGTTTTAAAATTCTTCAGAATTTTGATTGTCAAAATTATGCTGAACGTAATATTGCACAATTATGAATTATTGCCAACAGTACTTACCTCACAAGGGGCACCATAAATATGTAGTGAGCAATACTTTCCTCACACGGGGCAGCATAAATATGTTGTGCCACGCTGATACCAAATAAAATGTGTGATTTATTTAGCCTCAGCAGCCATAAATGTTGTGTCTTGCACTAATTCTTTAGGTAGAATTGACTATCAGAAATAATCAATAATTATTGGAAATAATTATGTATTCATTAAAAGTTTTAGAATTTCGGGGCACCACCTCTCGGTTGAGAGGAAAAGTTAATTCTCTGATTCAGTCTCATGAATTGTAATAATCTATTAATTTGGACGTCTGATTAACAATTAACTTAATAAAAAAAAACAGAGTCATCATATTAATAGCTATTAATAGTTGAAGGATTCAGAGTTTTAAAGTAGAGGTTGGCAGAATTCATCATTGTACAACATTAAAGAGGCAGAATGTGGATGCGTGGATGGATGCTGTGTGTGTATGTGTGTGTGTGTATCTGTGGGGGAGGGGGGACTACAAAGATGGCTGCCGTGGTGGCTGTTCTACGTAGTCCAGGCCATGTGGGGCTCTTTGTCTGTTAAGAACAAAGGGAAAATGGCCGACCGTGTTAATGTGTGTGCGAGTGTGTGTGTGAGTGTGTGTGTGAGCCAGGCATCTGGCTGAAAATGTTTATTACCTTTGTGGACACAACAGTTACTAGTTATAGTATATTAGTTAGTATACATTTATAGTTACTAGTTATAGTGTAGTAGTTAGTATATAGATATAGTTACTAGTTATAGTGTAGTAGTTAGTATATAGTTATAGTTACTAGTTATAGTGTAGTAGTTAGTAGTAGTGTAGTATATAGTGAGGTATATTTCTCTGACTACAGAGTGTCCTGGGGGACACACAGTGTCCATATCTCCCCGCAAGTGTCTATAGTACAGATGCTTACCGTCACTCCACAAGTACATGAAGTTATTTCCTTATTTGGACTGAATGTAGAGGTTGCATATGCAGACTGTCATTGATATATTAATCGTAGGAATTATCTATACCATGTGTTCAAAAAAGGGGCTTATATGGTTATGTTGAATCTAAACAACCAACGTTTGCTCTCTCCCCGTAGAGGGTTTTAGGGGTATAAAAACCGCACCCGAATAGAGAGGAGGGGATTTGCCTGACCTCTGCGTATCATCTTTTTGGGGTTCTCTCTGCATTAAGCGGAGGTCTTTAATTTGACTGGGAAATCCTGGACTGTACTGCAGACAGTTCTTTTATGATGCTCAACTTTCAATAAAATCCTTGAAAATGCATCAGCAGTGTTTCTGAAGATCCTTCCTCTCAGCTCGGTAGTTTATTCTACATTAAAGTGGCGTCACGAACAGGATTTGGAAATTGATGCTGAAAAAAAAAAAAAGGAAAAACCCACAGACTGCCAGCCCAGGACGAGGAGGGGGAAACACACCAGCCTGGCCAGCTGGGGACATTTTTTTCAGAGGTAAGTCTGAAGATCATGTTTGTGTTTTCCGTCCTCTGCGGCTGGTGAGACTGATGGTAATTGCAGCTTCAACCAAATTTAAAGAACTTGTGTTTGAGTGAGAGTGGATTTTCAGTAACCTGTTCTAAATTAAAGAGAGAACTCCTGTTTGGCAGATCCTAATGCTTGTTTGACGAATGATTAGTAATAACATGCATAGGAAAATTAATTGTTACTTGAACTTGAACCAGCCCTAACACAGTGTAACCTTAACACCCGACAAAGGTGTTTTGCTCTGACAGCTTTGTATATGAGTGTGCAAAGTCCTGACCGAAAGCTGTTTTGGGGCTAGAAAATGAGATTGTTCTCAAAGTTTTCAGCACACAACACCCGACAAAGGTGTTGCTCTGACAGCTTCCTATATAAGTGTGCAATGTCCTGGTCCTGAAGCTGTTCGGGGCTAGAAAAGAGAGAAATCTCAAGTTTTTTAGCACACACAACCTGGCAAAAGTGTCGTTCAAGTTTATGTGTGCAGTCTGAGCAGTTTTGACATAGCACGTCAAGGGTGGTAGAACGTAGTCACGCATGAATTTGACAAAAGCGACACTGAGATTTATGTGTGCAGTTTGGTGTTTGCCATGGTTGAGAAAAGTGTTACAGTATTTTTAAGTCACACATAAGTTTGGCATCTATTGCGTGTGCGGTTCTGGCATTGGAGACCTAGGCACAAAAAACGGGGAATTTTATGAAGTCACACGAACAAATTTAGAGGTTTGACACATTGCAAGATTGGTATATGATCAATATCAAAATCTAGTAATGCTGTTGTGAAGAAGTAAGAGTAAAAATACCGGTGAAGCTTGAATTGTGTGAAGTATTCAAGCAAAGAATAACTGAGCTCATAAAAATAAAAATAAAGAAAAAAGAAAAAAAAAAAAGAGAAGAACTGAGTCAAAGGATCGCATGGTATTTCCATCCTGGACCATTCATTAAATTGAATCTGGTAGATTGGAATACTATGGGATTTAACTTGATTCAGAAGTTTAAAGCCAATCACACAGTGTCTTCATCTTGGACCATTCATTAAATTGAATCCGATAGAGTGAAACATTGTGTGATTTGAAGGCTGTAAAGGAGCGAAGGTTTATCATTTTGAATAATTTATATATATAGTTTTGTTTAAAAGTGCTCACATACAAAAACAAAAAATGAAGGATAATAAAAGTAGAATAAAAATCGAAATAGATGAGATATAGAAATTAGTAAAATTAAAGATGCAGGCCATCTGTTGAGTAATAAAAAATAAAATAAAATAAAAGGAGTGGTTGATGAGAGAATGAGAGAAATGAGTGGTTTACTAGGACACTAGGATTCATGGTTTGTATGTGGTTAATCGTGTGTCTGGTAATAGCAGGAGGATTAATCAAACTAGCTTTGATAAGACATTAAATGCCTGTGTTTTTTTTTTGCATTTGAGTGGACGTAAGGACGCCTACAAGAGATCTGACCTGCGGCAACTTTCAGACCACGGCTTGACATCAAGACATCAAAGGCCGGCATAAAAACTCTTTCTCATTTACTCATTTCTTCACACTTCTTTCTACCTGTTTCTTTTTCTGCCTATCTCCCACTCTTCATCTCTTTTCTCTTTGTCTCTCTCTTTTTCTTTTGCCCCCCTGTTTCTCTCTCTCTCTCTCTCTCTCTCTCTCTTTCTTTCTATCTCTCTCTCTCTTTCTATCTCTCTCTCTTTCTCTTTCTCTCTCCCTTTCCTCTCTCTTTCTCTCTCTCCCCTATGTTTCTTACATAAACATTTGCTCCACACATGCATACAGACACACACACTGTCTCCTTCCTCCTTCTCCATTTCTGTCTGACACACACACACACACACACACACACACACACACACACACACACACACACACACACACACACACACACACACACACACACACACACACACACACACACACACACACATAATTTAACATAAACACTCACATACTTACACACCCCATATACACATAGATATACTACTCAAGGCTCTTTCCCTCTTTCTCTCTTGCTCTCCAATCATCTGTTCTGTCTTATATTTGACATACACATATATACACATGCGTTTCTTTGGCCTGACTGTTCATACTTACTGTTCATACTGTTTTTCTAAATGCAGTGTTGTTTTTTGGCTTGTGTTGGAGAGTGGGCTGTTTATGAGAAAGTGCTGCTGTGATTCTTTGTTGGTAATTGTTGATTGACTAGAGTAACCAGTGTACATTTATCTAGGATTTGGCTGGATGATATTGATCTAGTTGACATTGATGATTAATTGATATTGACTGACTAATTGATTGATGAGAAATTACTTAATTGAGTGGTTAATCCCTGCTTGTATTAAGAACTGAGTTTTGACTGTTGATTATTTGGTTAATTGAGCATTTAGTCGGCCAACTGATTGACAGGACCACGGACAGCGGTAAATCTTCTCAATGCATTTACAAAGCTTGAGGAGGATAGTGATTCAAGCACTTCAATATGCACTGCTCTTGTAACTAGGCAGGTAAAGATAACTGCCCAGCGCTTGTTCTCCGCAATGCATGGGCCAAACACATCAACTCCTACATTTGTGGATTGCTCGGTCAATTGTTGATTGACAGTCGGTTGATTGTTTGATTGATTAGTTGATTGATTAATTGATTGATAATCGAGTGACAGTCGATTGGTTTCAATTGGTTTATGGTTGATTGATGATTGGTTAATAATTAATTGATTGATCATTGACTTACTGTTAATTGGTTAATTGTTTACGGGTTGGTTAATTTGATTGACTGATTTGCTAATTGATAATTGATTGATTGGTTAATTGGTTGATTGGTTAATTGATTTATTTGTTGATTGCTGACTGATTTATTTGTTGATCGCTGACTGATTTGTTGATTGCTGACTGATTTATTTGTTGATTGCTGACTGATTTGTTGATTCCTGACTGATTTATTTGCTGATTGCTGACTGACTTATTTGTTGATTAATTGACTGGTTCTTGAACAACTAGCTAATTATTAAGCATTAATAGCTAGATAGCTAGATTGATGGATTGAACAGATGATCTATCAATAAACATTAAATGTTTAAAGGGTCAAAGTGTGATTTTAGAAATACACAGCTAATGTCATTAGCCGAGACATTTATCAATAAAGCTAATTTAATCGATTGCCTTGATAATTAAAGTGATTTCCTTTTAGCACCGACATTTACACATGATCGCTTACAGTTCACATACATTGAAAGCATACCTGTAATCCCGTAGGGGAGTCGGTCTGTATGTGGGTGTGATGAATTGAGTGAACAAACAAATGTTATATTGATCATCATTGTGTCCTGTTTATCACTCTCAGCATTACAGTAGTGAAAAAGTGTTTCATTGTAAGCCCAATCCTCCGCAGGCAATGTCTACGAGTATACTTTAATGTTGGGCTGATTTCGTATTGATTTTAACCACCACAATTTCAGATTGTGCTGATTTGCCTTAATAAAGCACTATTGTCATTTTTATATAAGTTTTATATCGAATAGTCCTCTAGTTAGTTAAGAAGGCCACATTTGTGTCCACTGTATCCCTTCAGAAAGCCACAAATATCACATAATACATAACAGCTGCACCGTAACTTAATGTACACCAGGTATATTGCTGGGTCTAATTAAAAATTGTTAACTAAGTTGATCTCCTTGACAAAAGGATTTGGATCAGGCATATTTATGTCAATATCTACACTCATAATTTACACATATTGAGTAATACACATTGCGTATAGCAGATTGCATCACAAGTCATGCATTAACACTAATAGAGTCTACACTAATAAAGTTAATCGATTTATGGTTGTTTTTAACTTGTGCATGGTTCACGTTAATTCTGAAGTGACTAAATCTTTGGGTGTGCTGAGTAACGAGTCCAGAAGAGCAATCGGTTCAGAACGGTGTCTGATTAAACAATCTTAGAAGCCAATTGTTTGGGGATCAGCTGATACCCTGAGTTTTAAAGGTGGTGACTGTGTGGGGCAAGGGTTGATATCTTGCATTTTCACTCGCTTGCATAAATGATAAAGAAATTAAGAGTCAATTTTCCCAGAGTGGCTATGGGGACGGGAGCGGCTAAGGCTACGACCCCCGTGGAGATTGTGGAGAAAAACAATCCACTGGTAAAAGGGATTGGTAAAATACCTAAAAAATGGAATAAAAGATGGGCAGAAATTGACCAGCCATGGCCACCAGAGGGCACGTTTGATCCTGAGGTAATTAAAACACTGCAAGTACTCATCCGAACATACAAGGCGGAGCAAAAGAAGGGCAAAAAAGGACAAGCCAGGAAAGAAAAACGGGACATGGAACTAGCTGTGATGGAGCTGTTTGACCAGGAAGGACAGAAGCTATTAAAGGTAGCAAAGGCAAGACAAGAGCCTGGAAAGGAATCTGGAAGCTGCAAAATTAACAGAGAAACTCAAGGTCCCTTTCTCACACATGACAGTTGTGGCTACTCCTCCACCTTATGAGAAAACCAGTAAACACAAGGCAATGTATCCACAGCTACCACTCCTCACCACGGAAGGAAGATACAGTATGGAAGACGAGGACCACCAGATACTTGAATCTGGGAGAGTGACAACTACTATAGTAATGACTCCAGAGACTTAAACGTAAAAACGATCAACTGTCGCTTCAGCGAGTGGAGGGCCCAGCTCAAAGACAACTATGGAGTGTGGGAAAGAGAAGAAGAAAAATTGGAGAAGTTCCAGACAAAGCTCCAGTGATGATGAAAGGTGCATTGGAGGATATGACCCATCAATCAGGAAAATATTAGCCAGAGCTGAGAGGAAAGGCAAGAGGGTCAGCCGGGTGCGAGAAACATCAGACAGCTACACCAGTGACGATGACAGTGACAATGACAGTGATGAGTCAAAGATATTATGGAGCTCATCCAGAGAAGAGGAGAAAAGACTGACAAAAGACGTGCACAGGATGGAGCAGGCGGATGCAAAATTAGACGACATGAGAGAAGATCTAAAGGAAATAAGTTCAACAAAGGATCAGCTGTTTAAAGAGATGATGTCCGCCTCAACCCCAAGGCAGCAACAGTCTTTGGAAGACTCGATGGAGAGACTTCAACTGGCTGAAGCCAGTGTCCAGGAGTGGTCAAGGCAATGAGGAAACGCACAACAGCTGAGAAGAACCTAAAGGACCGACTGTCTCATATCCTACATAAAACACAACCTTACCAGCTGCGTCGGAGATCAAAGAGATCTTACAACCAGTGTCCAGTGCTTGTAAGAGGACAGAATATGGAGTACAGGCCATGGCCAAATACAGACACGACTGACATATCAGAAAAACTGCCTCCACTACAGGATGGTGCCCACCCATGGATTTCAAAACTGGATGAGGCCCTGGTGGGGACACAGCCGGCCATGGGAGACATTAAGAGGCTGCTTGCCAATCTACTGGGAGTGCCTGCAATGGAAGAAATTTTGGAAAAAGCTGGGCTCCACAGATATGTTGCATCATCCATTCATGACCCAGAGCTTTTTGCTGCCAACAGAGGCCGCCTGTGGAACGCCTTGAGAGACATGTATCCCACTAACATACACCCTGATAATATTCTCATTGATCCATTGGGTGACAAGGAAAACCCAAGAGCATACGTGGCTAGAGCTCGCCAACAATGGAGAAATGTCACTGGAAGAGACCCAGACATCAACCAATTGGAGCAGGCTATTCTGAGAGACAAAATCCAACAGGGACTGCCCCTACCAGTCAGTCAGTCAGTCATTTTCTATACCTGCTTATTCCTCATTAGGGTCGCAGGGGTCTGCTGGAGCCTATCCCAGCGTGTTACGGCGAGAGGCAGGGATACACCCCAGATGGTCGCCAGCCAATCGTGGGGCACACACACCATTCACTCACACATTCACACCTATGGGGAATTTAGAGTTGCCAATTAACCTCAGCATGTTTTTGGACTGTGGGAGGAAGCCGGAGTACCCGGTGAAAACCCACGCAGACACGGGGAGAACATGCAAACTCCACACAGAAAGGTCCCAGACCCCGGACCAAGGAGGTCTTGAACCTGCGACCTTCTTGCTGTGAGGCAACAGCGCTAACCCCTGCGCCACCGTGTCGCCCGCCCCTACCAGTGAGAAGTAAATTGACTGAAGTATTTGGACTGAGCAGTATGGAAAAGGGTGCCTACACAGACCACATTGCCCATCAAGTGGAACTGCACCGGAAAAAGGAATACACCCAGAGGGAGCAAGATCAGGAGACCCTCAGGAAGCTTAACCAAATCCAGTTGGCAGGACATAAAAAGAAGGAAAATAAACAAGCCCTAGTCTTGCAGAGCCAGCCGCCACCAAACCCACCTCAACTGCCACAACAACTACCACCAATCACACAAGGTACTGCCCAGCCTCCATACCCCCAACCTGTCTATGAACAACCCCAGAGATGGAGAGGAGGGGGCAGAGGGAGTGCTGGACGAGGTGTAGGAGGAGGTGGAAATGTAGGTTTCCAGTAACCTCCATTACGATGTTTCATTTGTGGACAGATAGGACATCTGGCCCGTGCCTGCGGGAAGCCATGGAAAGGAAATTTCAGAGGAGGATATGCATCCCAAGGGCTCAGGCCCAATGGACAGTCATGGCAACAGCAGCAACCCCCCACGGGACAGGTGAACCCCTACATGGGGCCGGCCCTTGGGAACTAGGGGTGCCCAGATAACTCGAAAGGGGCGTGTCAGCTGGTGGTGTCTAAACCGGAAGATGATCTGACTGTATGGGTGAAAGTAAATGATCGGCTGTTAAAACTGATGGCAGACTCTGGAGCAGCTTTTACCTGTATCCGGCCTAAAGATGCCACGCATCTCCCTATGTCCGGCAGGCATGTTCGGACAGTCGGGTTTGAGGGAATAAGACAGCTGATACCTACCACAAAACCTGTTGAGCTCCACTATAAGAACCAGAAGATCACCATTCCCATTCTCATCTCAGAACACACCCCGATTGGACTTCTTGGAAGTGATGCCTTGTGCAGGCTCAATTGCACGATAAAATGTACGCCTGACGGCTGTCGGATGTAAGTGCCGCATGAATATTACTACCAGCTGCCCATGAGAGCAGAAGATGAGGCACCAGTGGTATACTGGATTGGAAATCTCAGCCAGGATCTGATGGAACCAGCAGTACTGTGGGGAAAATTTATTTCTGCAAACCTGCCTGGTGCTAGAACACCGGAATACCCACCTCATTGCACACTTCAATATTTCAAGAATCCTACTAGGTCAGATCCAGATGGGTGGCTGAAGAACCACAAAGAACAAGTTCAACTCAGTTCAGGATGTATAATCCTGGGCCCACAGGGGGCAGCAATGAAGATAAATAGAGACACTTATCTTGACCAAGAACACCGAATTGAGGGAAGCATCCCTCACGTGACTTTGATGGTTGCTGAAGATTACGAGCAGAAGCATGTAGGGGCAATGATGGCAGAATCAGAGGACGCCATCTTTGTAACAACAAAAGAAAACCCTATGGTCTGGATGAGTAAAGATCAGCGATTCATCAAAATTATGATCTTAGCGGAAGGAGTTGGCCAAACACAGGCTATACAAACGACAAATGAATCAATGCTACCGGCTGAGCCTGACAGAGTCTACAAGGAAGAAATGCTACAGCGAGTCCAAGAATGTTTGTGGTCTCAACACAGTACTGACATAGGACTTGTGAAGTCCGCACAACCAGTGAAGGTGGAACTCAGACTAGGGACTAAACCACCCTGGCGACCACAGTACCCGTTAAAGGAAGAAGCCATCCAAGGAATAGAATCACAGATAAAGGGGCTGCTACATGCAAGAGTCTTGGAGATAACTGGAAACCCCCAAAGCAACATGCCTCTGTTGCCAACGAAGAAACCTGATGATTCCTACCGTCTTGTGCACGACCTCAGAGCCATAAATGAAGTGGTAACTGATTTTCCAGCTGACGTGCCAGATCCACATACCCTGTTGGCTCAGATTCCACCTGAAGCCACCTGCTTCACTGTCTTAGATCTGTGTGGAGCTTTCTTTAGCGTTCCACTGAGTGAAGAAAGCCAGGGACTCTTTGGATTTACATACAAGGGTCAGTTTTACAAGTACACTCGTTTGCCAATGGGATATAAACACAGCCCCCACATCTTCAACAAAGTATTGAAGGATGATTTGGAAGGGGTTGGGGCATTGATGAGCAGCACAGTCATTCATTATGTTGACGACATAATTATCTGTTCTGCTGACAAGGAGACATGCCACAAAGACTCAATCAAGCTGCTACAACTTCTAGCAGAAAAGGGACACAAAGTTTCACAGAAGAAACTTCAATACTGCCAGGAGCGGGTAGTATATTTGGGCCAGTCAATAACTCAAGGACACTGCAGCATTTCAGATGCCCATTTGGAAGCCATAAGGAAAGCGCCAAGACCCAGAACAGTCAGAGAGATGATGAAGTTTCTGGGGATTGCAGGCTACAGTTCAGCATGGGTTGAAAATTACACCAAGATCAAGGGACCTCTGAGGGCTATGATTAAGGAAACAGGAAGTGGCCAGCTACATTGTAATCTTACCTGGACAGAGGAAGGTCACCTGGCATTTGAGACAATCAAACAAAAATTGCAAGAAGCCCCAGGCTTAGCGCTGCCTGACTATTCAAAGAACTTTGTGTTGTATGTTTCCTCATCTCCCGAGGGAAGACATGCCTGCGCCGTTCTTGCTCAACCTACTGGCACGGGGACAAGCCCACAACCCATTGCATACTACTCTGCTGCCTATTCAGAGGTAGAGATGGGCTTTGCGCCATGCTACAGAGCATTGGCAGGAGTTTATCTGATGTATGAAAAGGCGTCAGCTCTTACGATGGGCTACCCATTGACTATTGTGACCCACCACAGTCTAAAAAACCTTCTAAATCATGGCAAATTCACTTTGACTGTGCCTAGGATTAGGGATTACCACAGACTGTTAGAACAAAAGGACATCACTTTGACTAGGTGTAACACAACTAATCCTGCTGACACTCTGCCAACCCCTGATGATGGGGAACCACATGATTGTGTAATGGAGGCAGAGAAGTATTCCAAGCTTAGGGCAGACCTAAGGGCTCTCCCACTCTGGGAGCCGGATTTGGAGTACTGGACTGATGGGTCCTGCTATAGGATAGGTGAGAAACTGAGTGCGGGATATGCCATTGTCAGAGCAGAAGGTTCTGACTTTGTAACTGAAAAAGCTGAAGCGATTCCACAGCCGTGTTCTGCACAGCTGGCTGAATTGATCGCTCTGACACAAGCTTGCCTAATGGCTGAGGGAAAACGTGTCACGATATATACAGACTCGGCTTATGCACATTCGGTTTGTCACCTTTTTGCTGCAGTGTGGAAGGGCCGTGGTTTTAAGAAGACTGACGGTTCTCCCATACAACATCATGCACAAATCACAAAATTGCTAAATGCTGTGATGAAACCTAAAGAAATTGCCATAGCTAAATGTGCAGCACATAAGTCGGATACATCGCGTGTTACACAAGGCAACAATGCAGCGGATGAGGCCGCAAAGGTAGCTGCTGGTGCAGATAAAACAAGGAAGGTCCTTTTGGTGACACATGAAGTGCAATTGGAAGACAATGTCACTCTCAAAGACATATTGTTGATGCAAGATGGGGCCAATACAGTGGACAAACAATTGTGGCTGGCTAGGGGAGCTAGTCAAGATTCCACTGGATTGTGGAGAAACCATGAGGGGTTGGTGGTGGCACCACCTGACCTGTTAGGATTGCTGATACAGGAGGCTCATGGGCAAGCCCATGTAGCCAGGGGGGAAGTAAGGAGAAAAATCACAAAAGAATATGGATTTTGGGCACCATATTTGCTAGAACAAATTGACCATGTTCTAGGAAGGTGTACTATCTGTTTGAAGAATAACATCAGAAGAGGAGTATTAACTCCACCAGGACACATTCCGACACCAAATGGGCCCATGAAGGAACTGGTCATAGACTATGTGGACATGATTTGCCCTGTAGGAGGTAAGAGATACATGCTAGTGGTAGTTGACAGATTTAGTAGATGGGTGGAAGCATGTCCTACTAAAAGAAAAGATGCTCAGTCAGTAGCTAAGTTTCTCTGCTGAGAATTCTTTCCGCGATGGGGCTTGCCAGATAGAATCTCATCAGATAATGTTAAAGAGTTTGTCGATAAAACAGTGAAACTGATTTTACAAAAGCTAATGATTAAACGTCTCAGAGCTGTATACCATCCACAAAGTCAGGGTATATGTGAAAGAATGAACGGAGTAATTAAAAATCGCCTCATTAAGATTTGCCAACACACGGGGCTTAATTGGGTTGAAGGTCTTCCGCTTGCACTAATGGTCTGCAGATCTAGCGAGCTGCGTGAGCTACGCATGACGCCTCACGAGCAGACGCATGCCCACACCTAGCTTGCGTACCAGCGGGAAGGGCCCGAGCCTATCCCTGTTGGAAGACGATATGAAGGCTTATGTAAAATACATGACTAACCTCCACCGGAGTATTTCGGCTTATGTCTCCCAAAAACAGGAACAGGAGGAAAAGGAGGAACAGGAGATAAAAAAGGCTGACACCATATTACCCGGGGACAAGGTGTTCGTGAAAGTCTTTCGGAGGAAGTGGTTCAACGCACGCAGAGAAGGGCCATTTGAAGTCGTCCGCAGCACTGGAACTGCGATTCAGATTAAAGGCTCACCTACGTGGTTCCACTTCAATCACTGTGTCAAAGCACCACAGGACAGCGGAGAGAAGGAAGCGGTCCGCCCACAACATCAAGATGCCAGAAACAAGCAGCAGCTACAGAGGGATACGGGAAGCGACCAAAAGGACTCCCAGGAGCAACATCAAGAGGAACCGATGGTCGATGACCTCAGCAACCAGGATGATGACAAAAGCAGTAATGATCATACACCTACTCCAAATGGTGCCGGTGACCATGTCCAGGACCATGAGCGGTGTGAAAGGTTCGATACCATCAACTTCCAATATGCTCCAGTAGAACCAGAGTCAGAACCAGCAGATCCAGCATCAGACCTTGCTGAGAGCCAGGAGAAATCTCCCACAGAAACTAGGGAGCCAGAAGTCTGTCTTCAGTCAGCCAAACCAAGGAGCCCGAGGCCGGTTCGGAAGAGAATCAAGCCGATTCGGTTATCCAAAGCAATGAACATCCAAGCGCTCCAGATGGCTGTCGCAAGGAATGGAGAGTACGAAAAAGACAGCTTATCCAGTGACCCGGAGCAGTATCTGGTTTTTGGACAAGGCGCAGGAAACATGGACAAAAGAATAAGGGACTGCTGAACCTGGATTTGAGAGACTCACTGCAAGGAGGAGTGCCAGGTGTTGGTGTGGGGTGTCACTTGGAGCCTTCTGAACCTACCATCTCCGTGGGGAACAGGCACAAAGGGGGGCTGTTGCTCTAGGCACGCTCGTCTCAAACCTGGTGAAGAAACCAACGATCCCGGAGATATTAGGGGTGAAAGGAGTGCAAAGGGTGACACTGCAGCCTTCATGTGGACCAGCAAGTGAATGTGAGTCTCAACCTTTCATAGCCGCATCTGATACATCGTTCCAGCTGGGAAGGATGTCACAAGGACCGGGCGACAAGCGACCTACAAGATGTGTTTCCTCAAACAGAGGCTGCACCTCTGTTTTCACACCATTTTCTCTATCTGTCTCTCTCCCATCTATTTTCTATCTTTATGCCTGAGGCAGTGGTAAAGACTGACCTCCAACGGTAGGGTCAAGTGCTAGTAACTTCGACCCTCAGGTAATGGTAAATCAAGCAACGAAGAGGACCGATCAACAGAGACATTCTTTCGGTTTGCAGGACATTGGACTATGGGAAAGAGATTCATATGTGAATGTCCATAGTGAAAATCAATGCTAATTCTAAATCATAATATTATATTATATTATATTTTTGGACAATAAAAAGCTACATTGAGGTAAGCAAATTTGGTTTGCAAATTGTCTGGTATTTCTCGGAATTTTGAATTAATAGAGGATTAGAACTGATGGGATGTGTTAAACTACATTGGTGCTGATATCTGTGTATCTTTTCAGTGACTAAAACAGATCAGTATTGCATGCATCTGTTATTATTTTCATTCTAGTCCGTTGTACTCTAAACATGTGCACTGTTTGTTGCTTTTGTTGGGTACCAACCGAAGACGCACAAAAAGTAAGAGGTGACGACCTTGTTTTGTGTTTTGGAAGTTGTAGATGGATCACTGCTATTTCACTAAGTATGTTATCTATTGTTATTTTGTTGGACTTAATTTGGTCATGGACTGCAAGGCTTGAACTAGTGTAAGCATAAGCTCTTATCATGACTATGTTTGTATTAATACAGTTGACTGGTTGTTTGGAGCTAAGGATAATTGGGATAATGATATTGTTTTGTTTTCACTCATTATTACTCTTGATATGTATTCTGTGTTTATTCTGGGATATTTCTGTTTTGTGGAAGCCAAAAGGTTTCCAAGGGGGGAATATGAGTTATATTTCTCTGACTACAGAGTGTCCTGGGGGACACACAGTGTCCATATCTCCCTGCAAGTGTCTATAGTACAGATGCTTACCGTCACTCCACAAGTACATGAAGTTATTTCCTTATTTGGACTGAATGTAGAGGTTGCATATGCAGACTGTCATTGATATATTAATCATAGGAACTATCTATACCATGTGTTCAAAAAAGGGGCTTATATGGTTATGTTGAATCTAAATAACCAACGTTTGCTCTCTCCCCGTAGAGGGTTTTAGGGGTATAAAAACCGCACCCGAATAGAGAGGAGGGGATTTGCCTGACCTCTGCGTATCATCTTTTTGGGGTTCTCTCTGCATTAAGCGGAGGTCTTTAATTTGACTGGGAAATCCTGGACTGTACTGCAGACAGTTCTTTTATGATGCTCAACTTTCAATAAAATCCTTGAAAATGCATCAGCAGTGTTTCTGAAGATCCTTCCTCTCAACTCGGTAGTTATTCTACAATAGTTAGTTAGTTAGTTATAATATAGTAGTTAGTATATAGTTATAGTTACTAGTTATAGTATAGTAGTTAGTATATAGTTATAGTTACTAGTTATAGTATAGTAGTTAGTATATAGTTATAGTAACTAGTTATAGTATAGTAGTTAGTATATAGTTACAGTTACTAGTTATAGTATAGTAGTTAGTATACAGTTATAGTAACTAGTTATAGTATAGTAGTTAGTATATAGTTACAGTTACTAGTTATAGTATAGTAGTTAGTATATAGTTACAGTTACTAGTTATAGTACAGTAGTTAGTATATAGTTACTGTTACTAGTTATTGTATATTAGTTAGTATATATTCATAGTTAGTAGTTATAGTATAGTAGTTAGTATATTGTTATTGTTCTCTAACCATTTTTTAATAACCTTTGAGTTCACATTGCTGGACTATGAGCCGTTGTGCAGAACTCCTACACCAGATGTTTAGGTGATAGTGCTGTAGCCAAATTTAAGGAAATGATTCCTTCATCATTGAATTCAATGTCATGTCTAACTATAACAGAGGATTTGTCTGCTTCTTTTAATCCCTTACAAATAGATCATTTTGTCGATAATATTACAGGGTCATTATGAACAACTCTTAATTCTATTGCTTCTCTGAAAAAGAGGACAATTAAACTTGATGTTAAATTCAGAGAAAACTGAAGTTCTTGTAATTGGACCCAAACACCTCAGAAACTCTCTTTCTAGAGAATTAGTTACTTTAGATGGGATCACCCTGGCCTCCAGCTCCACTGTAAAGAATCTTGGAGTTGTTTTTGATTGATTGACTAAAATCAGACGCATCGTGTCTCAAGCGGATGCAGAAAAACTAGTCCACGCATTTGTTACTTCCAGGCTGGACTATTGTAACTCTTTGTTATCAGGCTGCTCCAATAAGTCTCTTAGGACTCTGCAGCTAATTCAGAATGCTGCTGCACGAGTTCTGACAGGAACCAAGATTAGATATCTCATCTCTCCCATTTTGGCCTCCTTACATTGGCTACCTATTAAATCGAGAATAGAATTTAAGATTCTTCTCCTTACATTCAAAACTCTCCATGGTCAGGTACCATCATATATAGAAGAGCTCATAACACCTTACTACCCCTCTAGAACACTGCGCTCTCAGGATGCTGGGCTCCTTGTGGTTCCTATTGTCTCCAAAAGTAGAATGGGAGCCAGAGCTTTCAGCTATCAAGCTCCTCTTCTGTGGAACAAACTACCATTCTGGGTTCGGGAGGCAGACACGGTTATCACTTTTAAGAGTAGACTCAAGACTTTCCTTTTTGATAAAGCTTATAGCTAGGGCTGGCTCTGGTCATCCATTAGTTATGCTGCCATAGGATTAGACTGCTGGGGGACTCCTCTCTCTCTCTCTCTCTCTCTCCCTCTCTCTCTCTCTCTCTCTCTCTCTCACTTTCTCTCTCTCTCTCTCTCTCTCCCTCTCTCTCTCTCTCTCTCTCTCTCTCTCTCTCTCTCTCTCTCTCTCTCTCTCTCTCTCGCTTTCTCTCTCTCTCTCTCTCTTTCCCCCTCTCCCTCCCCCTCTCCCTCTCTCCCTCCCTCTCTCTCTCCTTCTCTCCACCTCCATCTGTGGACTTACATTCTCCCTTACATACTCCCCGTAGTTTCTGTGCTCTATCGTCCAGCAGGTTCTCGTGGATCGTGGCTGTCATCTAGTGCTTGACATTATGAACCAAACAACTAATTGATGAATCATTTTGATGATCGACAGATTAATCAACTATCTAAATAGCTGTTAGTTGCAGCTCTACTCTCCACTTAGCATAGAGCTACACTAAATCCCAGACATTAAATATTTCAGAACCTCCTCTTTGGTTCCATGATGTAACATATGTATATATATATACACACACACACACATATGTTATAACATAAGAGAAGAAGCAGCATCTCAAATAAAAACAGAAGAAGAATAGGACATTTAAAAATCTACATTAGGTCAGAACCATATAACTCCAGATGTGGGGTGCATCTCCATGCAACATCTGCATCTGTCCCATTCATCCCTAAAACCAGTAGCTTCTCACCCGGATACTGGGGGTCCGGCCGATGTACGGGTTCTGCACCACGCTGCTCATGATGGAGGTGGTTGATAGTCAGAACCAGCAGGACGAAGCAGGTCAGATCTTGGAGAGTTGGATGGAGAAGATCATACAGCTCCTTCTTCTTCTGCTGCTTCCAACAGGACACACGACAACACAGCTGCACTGCAGAGGCCACAAATAATCTACCAACTAAATTATTTATCCTGCACTACAACTAGCATCAGCACTAAAAGCTTGTGATTGTCTGCAGCTAAAAGCCTGTTCACTCGCTTCTAACAACACAATGTCCGTGTTCAGTCAGAAAACACAGTGCCGATACAGAGCAGGACATTTACTCAAAAATATTCACTAAAATTTCCAACCCACCATTATTTTTTAACAGATCTCATTCGATCCATCTTTATTATAACTACTCACTGGGTTACATGCTTCTATTTGACTTCAGAGTTTGAATGAACGAATGGAGGACTCCCTCATCCTCCTGGGTGACTTCAATGCTCACATGGGCAATGAGCAGCGTTTCATTGTTGGACTTCTGTGCTCATCATGGATTGTCCATAACAAACACAATGTTCAAGCATAAGCGATCCATATGTGGACTTGGTACCAGGACGCCCTTGTCCGCAGGTCGATGATAGACTTCGTTATTGTGTCGTTGGACGTGCGGCCTCATGTCTTGGACACCCAGGTTGACTCCATCCTCCTTTGATCATTTGAGTCAGAACATAGAGTTCTGTGACCTCGCACAGTGTTTTTTAAGAAAAAAGGACAAGACACAGGTGAAGAGAGGGGCGGAGCTGTCAACTGATCACCACCTGGTGGTGAGTTGACTCTGATGGTGAGGGAGGAGGCCAGTCAGACCCAGCAGACCCAAACGTTCTGTGAGGGTTTGCTGAGAACATTCTGTTAAAAAAGCTGAGTTTGGGGGACCAGTGGTGAACTGGGCTATAGGGCTGGCAGACCAGGATGGTGGATCCCCTCTTCAAACAGGAGGACCGGAGGGTGTGATCCAAATATAGGGGGATCACACTTCTTCAGCCTCCCTGAGAAGGTGAGAAGGTGTTAATATAACATCTGAATGTTTAACATTGATATAACATCTGGATGTTTAACTAACATTAATATAACATCTGGAGGTTTAACTAACGTTAATATAACATCTGGAGGTTTAACATTAATATAACATTTGGATGTTTAACTAACATTAATATAACCTCTGGATGTTTAACATTAATATAACATTTGGATGTTTAACATTAATATAACATCTGGATGTTTAATTAACCTTAATATAACCTCTGGATATTTAACTAACATTAATATAACCTCTGGATATTTAACTAACATTAATATAACATCTGGATGTTTAACTAACATTAATATAACATCTGGATGTTTAACATTAATATAACATCTGGTTTAACTAACATTAATATAACATTTGGATGTTTAACATGAATATAACATCTGGATGTTTAACATTAATATAACATCTGGATGTTTAACATTAATATAACATCTGCATGTTTAACTAACATTAATATAACATCTGGATGTTTAACATTAATATACCATTTGGATGTTTAACATTAATATAACATCTAGATGTTTACCATTAATATAACATCTGGATGTTTAACATTAATATAACATCTGGATGTTTAACTAACGTTAATATAACCTCTGGATGTTTAACATTAATATAACATTTGGATGTTTAACATTAATATAACATCTGGATTTATAATTAACCTTAATATAACCTCTGGATATTTAACTAACATTAATATAACATCTGGATGTTTAACTAACATTAATATAGCATCTGGATGTTTAACAATATAACATTTGGATGTTTAACTAACATTAATATAACATTTGGATGTTTAACTAACATTAATATAACATCTGGATGTTTAACATTAATATAACATTTGGATGTTTAACATTAATATAACATCTAGATGTTTACCATTAATATAACATCTGGATGTTTAACATTAATATAACATCTGGTTTAACTAACATTAATATAACATTTGGATGTTTAACATGAATATAACATCTGCATGTTTAATTAACATGAATATAACCTCTGGATATTTAACTAACATTAATATAACATCTGGATGTTTAACTAACATTAATATAACATCTGGATGTTTAACATTAATATAACATTTGGATGTTTAACATTAATATAACATCTAGATGTTTAACATTAACATAACCTCTGGATGTTTAACATTAATATAACATCTGGATGTTTAATTAACCTTAATATAACCTCTGGATATTTAACTAACATTAATATAGCATCTGGATATTTAACTAACGTTAATATAACATCTGGATGTTTAACATTAATATAACATCTGGATGTTTAACTAACGTTAATATGACAACTGGATGTTTATCCTTAATATCACATCTGGATGTTTAACTAACGTTAATATAACATCTGGATGTTTAACATTAATATAACATCTGGATGTTTAAAAACATTAATATAACCTCTGGATGTTAAACATTAATATAACATCTGGATGTTTAACTAACGTTAATATAACATCTGGATGTTTAACATTAATATAACCTCTGGATGTTTAACATTAATATAACATTTGGATGTTTAACATTAATATAACATCTGGATTTATAATTAACCTTAATATAACCTCTGGATATTTAACTAACATTAATATAACATCTGGATGTTTAACTAACATTAATATAACATCTGGATGTTTAACATTAATATAACATCTGGATGTTTAATTAACCTTAATATAACCTCTGGATATTTAACTAACATTAATATAGCATCTGGATATTTAACTAACGTTAATATAACATCTGGATGTTTAACATTAATATAACATCTGGATGTTTAACTAACGTTAATATGACAACTGGATGTTTATCCTTAATATCACATCTGGATGTTTAACTAACGTTAATATAACATCTGGATGTTTAACATTAATATAACATCTGGATGTTTAAAAACATTAATATAACCTCTGGATGTTAAACATTAATATAACATCTGGATGTTTAACTAACGTTAATATAACATCTGGATGTTTAACATTAATATAACCTCTGGATGTTTAACATTAATATAACATTTGGATGTTTAACATTAATATAACATCTGGATTTATAATTAACCTTAATATAACCTCTGGATATTTAACTAACATTAATATAACATCTGGATGTTTAACTAACATTAATATAACATCTGGATGTTTAACATTAATATAACATCTGGATGTTTAACTAACGTTAATATGACAACTGGATGTTTATCCTTAATATCACATCTGGATGTTTAACTAACGTTAATATAACATCTGGATGTTTAACATTAATATAACATCTGGATGTTTAAAAACATTAATATAACCTCTGGATGTTTAACATTAATATAACATCTGGATGTTTAACTAACGTTAATATAACATCTGGATGTTTAACATTAATATAACCTCTGGATGTTTAACATTAATATAACATTTGGATGTTTAACATTAATATAACATCTGGATTTATAATTAACCTTAATATAACCTCTGGATATTTAACTAACATTAATATAACATCTGGATGTTTAACTAACATTAATATAGCATCTGGATGTTTAACAATATAACATTTGGATGTTTAACTAACATTAATATAACATTTGGATGTTTAACTAACATTAATATAACATCTGGATGTTTAACATTAATATAACATTTGGATGTTTAACATTAATATAACATCTAGATGTTTACCATTAATATAACATCTGGATGTTTAACATTAATATAACATCTGGTTTAACTAACATTAATATAACATTTGGATGTTTAACATGAATATAACATCTGCATGTTTAATTAACATGAATATAACCTCTGGATATTTAACTAACATTAATATAACATCTGGATGTTTAACTAACATTAATATAACATCTGGATGTTTAACATTAATATAACATTTGGATGTTTAACATTAATATAACATCTAGATGTTTAACATTAACATAACCTCTGGATGTTTAACATTAATATAACATCTGGATGTTTAATTAACCTTAATATAACCTCTGGATATTTAACTAACATTAATATAGCATCTGGATATTTAACTAACGTTAATATAACATCTGGATGTTTAACATTAATATAACATCTGGATGTTTAACTAACGTTAATATGACAACTGGATGTTTATCCTTAATATCACATCTGGATGTTTAACTAACGTTAATATCACATCTGGATGTTTAACTAACGTTAATATAACATCTGGATGTTTAACATTAATATAACCTCTGGATGTTTAACATTAATATAACATTTGGATGTTTAACATTAATATAACATCTGGATTTATAATTAACCTTAATATAACCTCTGGATATTTAACTAACATTAATATAACATCTGGATGTTTAACTAACATTAATATAACATCTGGATGTTTAACATTAATATAACATCTGGATGTTTAACTAACGTTAATATGACAACTGGATGTTTATCCTTAATATCACATCTGGATGTTTAACTAACGTTAATATAACATCTGGATGTTTAACATTAATATAACCTCTGGATGTTTAACATTAATGTAACATCTGGATGTTTAACTAACATTAATATAACATCTGGATGTTTAACTAACATTAATATAACATCTGGATGTTTAACATTAATATAACATTTGGATGTTTAACATTAATATAACATCTAGATGTTTACCATTAATATAACATCTGGATGTTTAACATTAATATAACATCTAGATGTTTAACTAACATTAATATAACCTCTGGATGTTTAACATTAATATAACATCTGGTTTAACTAACATTAATATAACATTTGGATGTTTAACATTAATATAACATCTGCATGTTTAACTAACATTAATATAACACCTGGATGTTTAACATTAATATAACATTTGGATGTTTAACATTAATATAACATCTAGATGTTTACCATTAATATAACATCTGGATGTTTAACATTAATATAACATCTAGATGTTTAACTAACATTAATATAACCTCTGGATGTTTAACATTAATATAACATTTGGATGGTTAACATTAATATAACATCTGGTTTAACTAACATTAATATAACATTTGGATGTTTAACATTAATATAACATCTGGTTTAACTAACATTAATATAACATTTGGATGTTTAACATTAATATAACATCTGGATGTTTAACATTAATATAACATTTGGATGTTTAACATTAATATAACATCTGCATGTTTAATTAACATGAATATATCCTCTGGATATTTAACTAACATTAATATAACATCTGGATGTTTAACATTAATATAACATCTGCATGTTTAACTAACATTAATATAACATCTGGATGTTTAACATTAATATAACATCTGGTTTAACTAACATCAATATAACATTTGGATGTTTAACATGAATATAATATCTGGATATTTAACTAACATTAATATAACATCTGGATGTTTAACTAACGTTAATATAACCTCTGGATGTTTAACATTAATATAACATCTGGATGTTTAACTAACGTTAATATAACCTCTGGATGTTTAACATTAATATAACATCTGGATGTTTAACTAACGTTAATATAAGATCTGGATGTTTAACCTTAATATCATATCTGGATGTTTAACTAACGTTAATATAACCTCTGGATGTTTAACATTAATATAACATCTGGATGTTTAACTAACATTAATATAACATATGGATGTTTAACATTAATATAACATCTGGATGTTTAACTAACGTTAATATAACATCTGGATGTTTAACATTAATATAACATTTGGATGTTTAACATTAATATAACATCTGAATTTTAATTAACCTTAATATAACCTCTGGATATTTAACTAACATTAATATAACATCTGGATGTTTAACATTAATATAACATCTGGATGTTTAACTAACATTAATATAACCTCTGGATGTTTAACATTAATATAACATCTGAATTTTAATTAACCTTAATATAACCTCTGGATATTTAACTAACATTAATATAACATCTGGATGTTTAACATTAATATAACATCTGGATGTTTAACTAACATTAATATAACCTCTGGATGTTTAATTTTAATATAACATTTGGATGTTTAACATTAATATAACATCTGGATGTTTAATTAACATTAATATAACCTCTGGATATTTAACTAACATTAATATAACCTCTGGATGTTTAACATTAATATAACATCTGGATGTTTAACATTAATATAACATCTGGATGTTTAATTAACATTAATATAACCTCTGGATATTTAACTAACATTAATATAACCTCTGGATGTTTAACATTAATATAACATCTGGATGTTTAACATTAATATAACATCTGGATGTTTAATTAACCTTAATATAACCTCTGGATATTTAACTAATATTAATATAACCTCTGGATATTTAACTAACATTAATATAACCTCTGGATGTTTAACATTAATATAACATCTGGATGTTTAACATTAATATAACCTCTGGATGTTTAACTAACATTAATATAACATCTGGATGTATAACTAACATTAATATAACATTTGGATGTTTAACATTAATATCACATCTGGATGTTTAATTAACCTTAATATAACCTCTGGATATTTAACATCAATATAACATCTGGATGTTTAACTAACATTAATATAACATCTGGATGTTTAATTAACATTAATATAACCTCTGGATATTTAACTAACATTAATATAACCTCTGGATGTTTAACATTAATATAACATCTGGATGTTTAACTAATGTTAATATAACATCTGGATGTTTAAAATTAATATAACATCTGGATGTTTAACTAACGTTAATATAACATCTGGATGTTTAACATTAATATAACCTCTGGATGTTTAACTAACATTAATATAACATCTGGATGTTTAACATTAATATAACCTCTGGATGTTTAACTAACATTAATATAACATCTGGATGTTTAACATTAATATAACATCTGGATGTTTGATAAACATTAATATAACTCTGGATATTTAACTAACATTAATATAACATCTGGATGTTTAACATTAATATAACATTTGGATTTTTAACATTAATATAACATCTGGATGTTTAATTAACCTTAATATAACCTCTGGATATTTAACTAACATTAATATAACCTCTGGATATTTAACTAACATTAATATAACCTCTGGATGTTTAACATTAATATAACATCTGGATGTTTAACATTAATATAACATCTGGTTTAACTAACATTAATATAACATATGGATGTTTATCTAACATTAATATAACATTTGGATGTTTAACATTAATATCACATCTGGATGTTTAATTAACCTTAATATAACCTCTGGATATTTAACATCAATATAACATCTGGATGTTTAACTAACATTAATATAACATCTGGATGTTTAACTAACGTTAATATAACATCTGGATGTTTAAAATTAATATAACATCTGGATGTTTAACTAACGTTAATATAACATCTGGATGTTTAACATTAATATAACCTCTGGATGTTTAACATTAATATAACATCTGGATGTTTAACATTAATATAACATCTGGATGTTTAACTAACGTTAATATAACATCTGGATGTTTAACTAACATTAATATAACATCTGGATGTTTAACATTAATATAACATCTGGATGTTTGACTAACATTAATATAACATCTGGATGTTTAACTAACATTAATATAACCTCTGGATGTTTAATATTAATATAACATTTGGATGTTTAACATTAATATAACATCTGGATGTTTAATCAACATTAATATAACCTCTGGATGTTTAACTAACATTAATATAACATTTGGATGTTTAACATTAATATAACATCTGGATGTTTAATTAACATTAATATAACCTCTGGATGTTTAACATTAATATAACATCTGGATGTTTAACTAACGTTAATATAACATCTGGATGTTTAAAATTAATATAACATCTGGATGTTTAACTAACGTTAATATAACATCTGGATGTTTAACATTAATATAACATTTGGATGTTTAACATTAATATAACATTTGGATGTTTAACATTAATATAACATCTGGATGTTTAATTAACATTAATATAACCTCTGGATGTTTAACTAATGTTAATATAACATCTGGATGTTTAAAATTAATATAACATCTGGATGTTTAACTAACGTTAATATAACATCTGGATGTTTAACATTAATATAACCTCTGGATGTTTAACTAACATTAATATAACATCTGGATGTTTAACATTAATATAACCTCTGGATGTTTAACTAACATTAATATAACATCTGGATGTTTAACATTAATATAACCTCTGGATGTTTAACTAACATTAATATAACATCTGGATGTATAACTAACATTAATATAACATTTGGATGTTTAACATTAATATCACATCTGGATGTTTAATTAACCTTAATATAACCTCTGGATATTTAACATCAATATAACATCTGGATGTTTAACTAACATTAATATAACATCTGGATGTTTAATTAACATTAATATAACCTCTGGATATTTAACTAACATTAATATAACCTCTGGATGTTTAACATTAATATAACATCTGGATGTTTAACTAATGTTAATATAACATCTGGATGTTTAAAATTAATATAACATCTGGATGTTTAACTAACGTTAATATAACATCTGGATGTTTAACATTAATATAACCTCTGGATGTTTAACTAACATTAATATAACATCTGGATGTTTAACATTAATATAACCTCTGGATGTTTAACTAACATTAATATAACATCTGGATGTTTAACATTAATATAACATCTGGATGTTTGATAAACATTAATATAACTCTGGATATTTAACTAACATTAATATAACATCTGGATGTTTAACATTAATATAACATTTGGATTTTTAACATTCATATAACATCTGGATGTTTAATTAACCTTAATATAACCTCTGGATATTTAACTAACATTAATATAACCTCTGGATATTTAACTAACATTAATATAACCTCTGGATGTTTAACATTAATATAACATCTGGATGTTTAACATTAATATAACATCTGGTTTAACTAACATTAATATAACATATGGATGTTTATCTAACATTAATATAACATTTGGATGTTTAACATTAATATCACATCTGGATGTTTAATTAACCTTAATATAACCTCTGGATATTTAACATCAATATAACATCTGGATGTTTAACTAACATTAATATAACATCTGGATGTTTAATTAACATTAATATAACCTCTGGATGTTTAATATTAATATAACATCTGGATGTTTAACTAACGTTAATATAACATCTGGATGTTTAAAATTAATATAACATCTGGATGTTTAACTAACGTTAATATAACATCTGGATGTTTAACATTAATATAACCTCTGGATGTTCAACATTAATATAACATCTGGATGTTTAACATTAATATAACATCTGGATGTTTAACTAACGTTAATATAACATCTGGATGTTTAACTAACATTAATATAACATCTGGATGTTTAACATTAATATAACATCTGGATGTTTGACTAACATTAATATAACATCTGGATGTTTAACTAACATTAATATAACCTCTGGATGTTTAATATTAATATAACATTTGGATGTTTAACATTAATATAACATCTGGATGTTTAATCAACATTAATATAACCTCTGGATGTTTAACTAACATTAATATAACATTTGGATGTTTAACATTAATATAACATCTGGATGTTTAATTAACATTAATATAACCTCTGGATGTTTAACATTAATATAACATCTGGATGTTTAACTAACGTTAATATAACATCTGGATGTTTAAAATTAATATAACATCTGGATGTTTAACTAACGTTAATATAACATCTGGATGTTTAACATTAATATAACATTTGGATGTTTAACATTAATATAACATTTGGATGTTTAACATTAATATAACATCTGGATGTTTAATTAACATTAATATAACCTCTGGATGTTTAACTAATGTTAATATAACATCTGGATGTTTAAAATTAATATAACATCTGGATGTTTAACTAACGTTAATATAACATCTGGATGTTTAACATTAATATAACCTCTGGATGTTTAACTAACATTAATATAACATCTGGATGTTTAACATTAATATAACATCTGGATGTTTAACATTAATATAACATTTGGATTTTTAACATTAATATAACATCTGGATGTTTAATTAACCTTAATATAACCTCTGGATATTTAACTAACATTAATATAACCTCTGGATATTTAACTAACATTAATATAACCTCTGGATGTTTAACATTAATATAACATCTGGATGTTTAACTAACGTTAATATAAGATCTGGATGTTTAACCTTAATATCATATCTGGATGTTTAACTAACGTTAATATAACCTCTGGATGTTTAACATTAATATAACATCTGGATGTTTAACTAACATTAATATAACATATGGATGTTTAACATTAATATAACATCTGGATGTTTAACTAACGTTAATATAACATCTGGATGTTTAACATTAATATAACATTTGGATGTTTAACATTAATATAACATCTGAATTTTAATTAACCTTAATATAACCTCTGGATATTTAACTAACATTAATATAACATCTGGATGTTTAACATTAATATAACATCTGGATGTTTAACTAACATTAATATAACCTCTGGATGTTTAACATTAATATAACATCTGAATTTTAATTAACCTTAATATAACCTCTGGATATTTAACTAACATTAATATAACATCTGGATGTTTAACATTAATATAACATCTGGATGTTTAACTAACATTAATATAACCTCTGGATGTTTAATTTTAATATAACATTTGGATGTTTAACATTAATATAACATCTGGATGTTTAATTAACATTAATATAACCTCTGGATATTTAACTAACATTAATATAACCTCTGGATGTTTAACATTAATATAACATCTGGATGTTTAACATTAATATAACATCTGGATGTTTAATTAACCTTAATATAACCTCTGGATATTTAACTAATATTAATATAACCTCTGGATATTTAACTAACATTAATATAACCTCTGGATGTTTAACATTAATATAACATCTGGATGTTTAACATTAATATAACCTCTGGATGTTTAACTAACATTAATATAACATCTGGATGTATAACTAACATTAATATAACATTTGGATGTTTAACATTAATATCACATCTGGATGTTTAATTAACCTTAATATAACCTCTGGATATTTAACATCAATATAACATCTGGATGTTTAACTAACATTAATATAACATCTGGATGTTTAATTAACATTAATATAACCTCTGGATATTTAACTAACATTAATATAACCTCTGGATGTTTAACATTAATATAACATCTGGATGTTTAACTAATGTTAATATAACATCTGGATGTTTAAAATTAATATAACATCTGGATGTTTAACTAACGTTAATATAACATCTGGATGTTTAACATTAATATAACCTCTGGATGTTTAACTAACATTAATATAACATCTGGATGTTTAACATTAATATAACCTCTGGATGTTTAACTAACATTAATATAACATCTGGATGTTTAACATTAATATAACATCTGGATGTTTGATAAACATTAATATAACTCTGGATATTTAACTAACATTAATATAACATCTGGATGTTTAACATTAATATAACATTTGGATTTTTAACATTAATATAACATCTGGATGTTTAATTAACCTTAATATAACCTCTGGATATTTAACTAACATTAATATAACCTCTGGATATTTAACTAACATTAATATAACCTCTGGATGTTTAACATTAATATAACATCTGGATGTTTAACATTAATATAACATCTGGTTTAACTAACATTAATATAACATATGGATGTTTATCTAACATTAATATAACATTTGGATGTTTAACATTAATATCACATCTGGATGTTTAATTAACCTTAATATAACCTCTGGATATTTAACATCAATATAACATCTGGATGTTTAACTAACATTAATATAACATCTGGATGTTTAACTAACGTTAATATAACATCTGGATGTTTAAAATTAATATAACATCTGGATGTTTAACTAACGTTAATATAACATCTGGATGTTTAACATTAATATAACCTCTGGATGTTTAACATTAATATAACATCTGGATGTTTAACTAATATTAATATAACATCTGGATGTTTAACATTAATATAACATCTGGATGTTTGACTAACATTAATATAACATCTGGATGTTTAACTAACATTAATATAACCTCTGGATGTTTAATATTAATATAACATTTGGATGTTTAACATTAATATAACATCTGGATGTTTAATCAACATTAATATAACCTCTGGATGTTTAACTAACATTAATATAACATTTGGATGTTTAACATTAATATAACATCTGGATGTTTAATTAACATTAATATAACCTCTGGATGTTTAACATTAATATAACATCTGGATGTTTAACTAACGTTAATATAACATCTGGATGTTTAAAATTAATATAACATCTGGATGTTTAACTAACGTTAATATAACATCTGGATGTTTAACATTAATATAACATTTGGATGTTTAACATTAATATAACATTTGGATGTTTAACATTAATATAACATCTGGATGTTTAATTAACATTAATATAACCTCTGGATGTTTAACTAATGTTAATATAACATCTGGATGTTTAAAATTAATATAACATCTGGATGTTTAACTAACGTTAATATAACATCTGGATGTTTAACATTAATATAACCTCTGGATGTTTAACTAACATTAATATAACATCTGGATGTTTAACATTAATATAACCTCTGGATGTTTAACTAACATTAATATAACATCTGGATGTTTAACATTAATATAACCTCTGGATGTTTAACTGACATTAATATAACATCTGGATGTATAACTAACATTAATATAACATTTGGATGTTTAACATTAATATCACATCTGGATGTTTAATTAACCTTAATATAACCTCTGGATATTTAACTAACATTAATATAACATCTGGATGTTTAACTAACATTAATATAACATCTGGATGTTTAACATTAATATAACATTTGGATGTTTAACATTAATATAACATCTAGATGTTTAACATTAACATAACCTCTGGATGTTTAACATTAATATAACATCTGGATGTTTAATTAACCTTAATATAACCTCTGGATATTTAACTAACATTAATATAGCATCTGGATATTTAACTAACGTTAATATAACATCTGGATGTTTAACATTAATATAACATCTGGATGTTTAACTAACGTTAATATGACAACTGGATGTTTATCCTTAATATCACATCTGGATGTTTAACTAACGTTAATATCACATCTGGATGTTTAACTAACGTTAATATAACATCTGGATGTTTAACATTAATATAACCTCTGGATGTTTAACATTAATATAACATTTGGATGTTTAACATTAATATAACATCTGGATTTATAATTAACCTTAATATAACCTCTGGATATTTAACTAACATTAATATAACATCTGGATGTTTAACTAACATTAATATAACATCTGGATGTTTAACATTAATATAACATCTGGATGTTTAACTAACGTTAATATGACAACTGGATGTTTATCCTTAATATCACATCTGGATGTTTAACTAACGTTAATATAACATCTGGATGTTTAACATTAATATAACCTCTGGATGTTTAACATTAATGTAACATCTGGATGTTTAACTAACATTAATATAACATCTGGATGTTTAACTAACATTAATATAACATCTGGATGTTTAACATTAATATAACATTTGGATGTTTAACATTAATATAACATCTAGATGTTTACCATTAATATAACATCTGGATGTTTAACATTAATATAACATCTAGATGTTTAACTAACATTAATATAACCTCTGGATGTTTAACATTAATATAACATCTGGTTTAACTAACATTAATATAACATTTGGATGTTTAACATTAATATAACATCTGCATGTTTAACTAACATTAATATAACACCTGGATGTTTAACATTAATATAACATTTGGATGTTTAACATTAATATAACATCTAGATGTTTACCATTAATATAACATCTGGATGTTTAACATTAATATAACATCTAGATGTTTAACTAACATTAATATAACCTCTGGATGTTTAACATTAATATAACATTTGGATGGTTAACATTAATATAACATCTGGTTTAACTAACATTAATATAACATTTGGATGTTTAACATTAATATAACATCTGGTTTAACTAACATTAATATAACATTTGGATGTTTAACATTAATATAACATCTGGATGTTTAACATTAATATAACATTTGGATGTTTAACATTAATATAACATCTGCATGTTTAATTAACATGAATATATCCTCTGGATATTTAACTAACATTAATATAACATCTGGATGTTTAACATTAATATAACATCTGCATGTTTAACTAACATTAATATAACATCTGGATGTTTAACATTAATATAACATCTGGTTTAACTAACATCAATATAACATTTGGATGTTTAACATGAATATAATATCTGGATATTTAACTAACATTAATATAACATCTGGATGTTTAACTAACGTTAATATAACCTCTGGATGTTTAACATTAATATAACATCTGGATGTTTAACTAACGTTAATATAACCTCTGGATGTTTAACATTAATATAACATCTGGATGTTTAACTAACGTTAATATAAGATCTGGATGTTTAACCTTAATATCATATCTGGATGTTTAACTAACGTTAATATAACCTCTGGATGTTTAACATTAATATAACATCTGGATGTTTAACTAACATTAATATAACATATGGATGTTTAACATTAATATAACATCTGGATGTTTAACTAACGTTAATATAACATCTGGATGTTTAACATTAATATAACATTTGGATGTTTAACATTAATATAACATCTGAATTTTAATTAACCTTAATATAACCTCTGGATATTTAACTAACATTAATATAACATCTGGATGTTTAACATTAATATAACATCTGGATGTTTAACTAACATTAATATAACCTCTGGATGTTTAACATTAATATAACATCTGAATTTTAATTAACCTTAATATAACCTCTGGATATTTAACTAACATTAATATAACATCTGGATGTTTAACATTAATATAACATCTGGATGTTTAACTAACATTAATATAACCTCTGGATGTTTAATTTTAATATAACATTTGGATGTTTAACATTAATATAACATCTGGATGTTTAATTAACATTAATATAACCTCTGGATATTTAACTAACATTAATATAACCTCTGGATGTTTAACATTAATATAACATCTGGATGTTTAACATTAATATAACATCTGGATGTTTAATTAACATTAATATAACCTCTGGATATTTAACTAACATTAATATAACCTCTGGATGTTTAACATTAATATAACATCTGGATGTTTAACATTAATATAACCTCTGGATGTTTAACTAACATTAATATAACATCTGGATGTATAACTAACATTAATATAACATTTGGATGTTTAACATTAATATCACATCTGGATGTTTAATTAACCTTAATATAACCTCTGGATATTTAACATCAATATAACATCTGGATGTTTAACTAACATTAATATAACATCTGGATGTTTAATTAACATTAATATAACCTCTGGATATTTAACTAACATTAATATAACCTCTGGATGTTTAACATTAATATAACATCTGGATGTTTAACTAATGTTAATATAACATCTGGATGTTTAAAATTAATATAACATCTGGATGTTTAACTAACGTTAATATAACATCTGGATGTTTAACATTAATATAACCTCTGGATGTTTAACTAACATTAATATAACATCTGGATGTTTAACATTAATATAACCTCTGGATGTTTAACTAACATTAATATAACATCTGGATGTTTAACATTAATATAACATCTGGATGTTTGATAAACATTAATATAACTCTGGATATTTAACTAACATTAATATAACATCTGGATGTTTAACATTAATATAACATTTGGATTTTTAACATTAATATAACATCTGGATGTTTAATTAACCTTAATATAACCTCTGGATATTTAACTAACATTAATATAACCTCTGGATATTTAACTAACATTAATATAACCTCTGGATGTTTAACATTAATATAACATCTGGATGTTTAACATTAATATAACATCTGGTTTAACTAACATTAATATAACATATGGATGTTTATCTAACATTAATATAACATTTGGATGTTTAACATTAATATCACATCTGGATGTTTAATTAACCTTAATATAACCTCTGGATATTTAACATCAATATAACATCTGGATGTTTAACTAACATTAATATAACATCTGGATGTTTAACTAACGTTAATATAACATCTGGATGTTTAAAATTAATATAACATCTGGATGTTTAACTAACGTTAATATAACATCTGGATGTTTAACATTAATATAACCTCTGGATGTTTAACATTAATATAACATCTGGATGTTTAACATTAATATAACATCTGGATGTTTAACTAACGTTAATATAACATCTGGATGTTTAACTAACATTAATATAACATCTGGATGTTTAACATTAATATAACATCTGGATGTTTGACTAACATTAATATAACATCTGGATGTTTAACTAACATTAATATAACCTCTGGATGTTTAATATTAATATAACATTTGGATGTTTAACATTAATATAACATCTGGATGTTTAATCAACATTAATATAACCTCTGGATGTTTAACTAACATTAATATAACATTTGGATGTTTAACATTAATATAACATCTGGATGTTTAATTAACATTAATATAACCTCTGGATGTTTAACATTAATATAACATCTGGATGTTTAACTAACGTTAATATAACATCTGGATGTTTAAAATTAATATAACATCTGGATGTTTAACTAACGTTAATATAACATCTGGATGTTTAACATTAATATAACATTTGGATGTTTAACATTAATATAACATTTGGATGTTTAACATTAATATAACATCTGGATGTTTAATTAACATTAATATAACCTCTGGATGTTTAACTAATGTTAATATAACATCTGGATGTTTAAAATTAATATAACATCTGGATGTTTAACTAACGTTAATATAACATCTGGATGTTTAACATTAATATAACCTCTGGATGTTTAACTAACATTAATATAACATCTGGATGTTTAACATTAATATAACCTCTGGATGTTTAACTAACATTAATATAACATCTGGATGTTTAACATTAATATAACCTCTGGATGTTTAACTAACATTAATATAACATCTGGATGTATAACTAACATTAATATAACATTTGGATGTTTAACATTAATATCACATCTGGATGTTTAATTAACCTTAATATAACCTCTGGATATTTAACATCAATATAACATCTGGATGTTTAACTAACATTAATATAACATCTGGATGTTTAATTAACATTAATATAACCTCTGGATATTTAACTAACATTAATATAACCTCTGGATGTTTAACATTAATATAACATCTGGATGTTTAACTAATGTTAATATAACATCTGGATGTTTAAAATTAATATAACATCTGGATGTTTAACTAACGTTAATATAACATCTGGATGTTTAACATTAATATAACCTCTGGATGTTTAACTAACATTAATATAACATCTGGATGTTTAACATTAATATAACCTCTGGATGTTTAACTAACATTAATATAACATCTGGATGTTTAACATTAATATAACATCTGGATGTTTGATAAACATTAATATAACTCTGGATATTTAACTAACATTAATATAACATCTGGATGTTTAACATTAATATAACATTTGGATTTTTAACATTCATATAACATCTGGATGTTTAATTAACCTTAATATAACCTCTGGATATTTAACTAACATTAATATAACCTCTGGATATTTAACTAACATTAATATAACCTCTGGATGTTTAACATTAATATAACATCTGGATGTTTAACATTAATATAACATCTGGTTTAACTAACATTAATATAACATATGGATGTTTATCTAACATTAATATAACATTTGGATGTTTAACATTAATATCACATCTGGATGTTTAATTAACCTTAATATAACCTCTGGATATTTAACATCAATATAACATCTGGATGTTTAACTAACATTAATATAACATCTGGATGTTTAATTAACATTAATATAACCTCTGGATGTTTAATATTAATATAACATCTGGATGTTTAACTAACGTTAATATAACATCTGGATGTTTAAAATTAATATAACATCTGGATGTTTAACTAACGTTAATATAACATCTGGATGTTTAACATTAATATAACCTCTGGATGTTCAACATTAATATAACATCTGGATGTTTAACATTAATATAACATCTGGATGTTTAACTAACGTTAATATAACATCTGGATGTTTAACTAACATTAATATAACATCTGGATGTTTAACATTAATATAACATCTGGATGTTTGACTAACATTAATATAACATCTGGATGTTTAACTAACATTAATATAACCTCTGGATGTTTAATATTAATATAACATTTGGATGTTTAACATTAATATAACATCTGGATGTTTAATCAACATTAATATAACCTCTGGATGTTTAACTAACATTAATATAACATTTGGATGTTTAACATTAATATAACATCTGGATGTTTAATTAACATTAATATAACCTCTGGATGTTTAACATTAATATAACATCTGGATGTTTAACTAACGTTAATATAACATCTGGATGTTTAAAATTAATATAACATCTGGATGTTTAACTAACGTTAATATAACATCTGGATGTTTAACATTAATATAACATTTGGATGTTTAACATTAATATAACATTTGGATGTTTAACATTAATATAACATCTGGATGTTTAATTAACATTAATATAACCTCTGGATGTTTAACTAATGTTAATATAACATCTGGATGTTTAAAATTAATATAACATCTGGATGTTTAACTAACGTTAATATAACATCTGGATGTTTAACATTAATATAACCTCTGGATGTTTAACTAACATTAATATAACATCTGGATGTTTAACATTAATATAACATCTGGATGTTTAACATTAATATAACATTTGGATTTTTAACATTAATATAACATCTGGATGTTTAATTAACCTTAATATAACCTCTGCATATTTAACTAACATTAATATAACCTCTGGATATTTAACTAACATTAATATAACCTCTGGATGTTTAACATTAATATAACATCTGGATGTTTAACTAACGTTAATATAAGATCTGGATGTTTAACCTTAATATCATATCTGGATGTTTAACTAACGTTAATATAACCTCTGGATGTTTAACATTAATATAACATCTGGATGTTTAACTAACATTAATATAACATATGGATGTTTAACATTAATATAACATCTGGATGTTTAACTAACGTTAATATAACATCTGGATGTTTAACATTAATATAACATTTGGATGTTTAACATTAATATAACATCTGAATTTTAATTAACCTTAATATAACCTCTGGATATTTAACTAACATTAATATAACATCTGGATGTTTAACATTAATATAACATCTGGATGTTTAACTAACATTAATATAACCTCTGGATGTTTAACATTAATATAACATCTGAATTTTAATTAACCTTAATATAACCTCTGGATATTTAACTAACATTAATATAACATCTGGATGTTTAACATTAATATAACATCTGGATGTTTAACTAACATTAATATAACCTCTGGATGTTTAATTTTAATATAACATTTGGATGTTTAACATTAATATAACATCTGGATGTTTAATTAACATTAATATAACCTCTGGATATTTAACTAACATTAATATAACCTCTGGATGTTTAACATTAATATAACATCTGGATGTTTAACATTAATATAACATCTGGATGTTTAATTAACATTAATATAACCTCTGGATATTTAACTAACATTAATATAACCTCTGGATGTTTAACATTAATATAACATCTGGATGTTTAACATTAATATAACATCTGGATGTTTAATTAACCTTAATATAACCTCTGGATATTTAACTAATATTAATATAACCTCTGGATATTTAACTAACATTAATATAACCTCTGGATGTTTAACATTAATATAACATCTGGATGTTTAACATTAATATAACCTCTGGATGTTTAACTAACATTAATATAACATCTGGATGTATAACTAACATTAATATAACATTTGGATGTTTAACATTAATATCACATCTGGATGTTTAATTAACCTTAATATAACCTCTGGATATTTAACATCAATATAACATCTGGATGTTTAACTAACATTAATATAACATCTGGATGTTTAATTAACATTAATATAACCTCTGGATATTTAACTAACATTAATATAACCTCTGGATGTTTAACATTAATATAACATCTGGATGTTTAACTAATGTTAATATAACATCTGGATGTTTAAAATTAATATAACATCTGGATGTTTAACTAACGTTAATATAACATCTGGATGTTTAACATTAATATAACCTCTGGATGTTTAACTAACATTAATATAACATCTGGATGTTTAACATTAATATAACCTCTGGATGTTTAACTAACATTAATATAACATCTGGATGTTTAACATTAATATAACATCTGGATGTTTGATAAACATTAATATAACTCTGGATATTTAACTAACATTAATATAACATCTGGATGTTTAACATTAATATAACATTTGGATTTTTAACATTAATATAACATCTGGATGTTTAATTAACCTTAATATAACCTCTGGATATTTAACTAACATTAATATAACCTCTGGATATTTAACTAACATTAATATAACCTCTGGATGTTTAACATTAATATAACATCTGGATGTTTAACATTAATATAACATCTGGTTTAACTAACATTAATATAACATATGGATGTTTATCTAACATTAATATAACATTTGGATGTTTAACATTAATATCACATCTGGATGTTTAATTAACCTTAATATAACCTCTGGATATTTAACATCAATATAACATCTGGATGTTTAACTAACATTAATATAACATCTGGATGTTTAACTAACGTTAATATAACATCTGGATGTTTAAAATTAATATAACATCTGGATGTTTAACTAACGTTAATATAACATCTGGATGTTTAACATTAATATAACCTCTGGATGTTTAACATTAATATAACATCTGGATGTTTAACTAATATTAATATAACATCTGGATGTTTAACATTAATATAACATCTGGATGTTTGACTAACATTAATATAACATCTGGATGTTTAACTAACATTAATATAACCTCTGGATGTTTAATATTAATATAACATTTGGATGTTTAACATTAATATAACATCTGGATGTTTAATCAACATTAATATAACCTCTGGATGTTTAACTAACATTAATATAACATTTGGATGTTTAACATTAATATAACATCTGGATGTTTAATTAACATTAATATAACCTCTGGATGTTTAACATTAATATAACATCTGGATGTTTAACTAACGTTAATATAACATCTGGATGTTTAAAATTAATATAACATCTGGATGTTTAACTAACGTTAATATAACATCTGGATGTTTAACATTAATATAACATTTGGATGTTTAACATTAATATAACATTTGGATGTTTAACATTAATATAACATCTGGATGTTTAATTAACATTAATATAACCTCTGGATGTTTAACTAATGTTAATATAACATCTGGATGTTTAAAATTAATATAACATCTGGATGTTTAACTAACGTTAATATAACATCTGGATGTTTAACATTAATATAACCTCTGGATGTTTAACTAACATTAATATAACATCTGGATGTTTAACATTAATATAACCTCTGGATGTTTAACTAACATTAATATAACATCTGGATGTTTAACATTAATATAACCTCTGGATGTTTAACTGACATTAATATAACATCTGGATGTATAACTAACATTAATATAACATTTGGATGTTTAACATTAATATCACATCTGGATGTTTAATTAACCTTAATATAACCTCTGGATATTTAACATCAATATAACATCTGGATGTTTAACTAACATTAATATAACATCTGGATGTTTAATTAACATTAATATAACCTCTGGATATTTAACTAACATTAATATAACCTCTGGATGTTTAACATTAATATAACATCTGGATGTTTAACTAATGTTAATATAACATCTGGATGTTTAAAATTAATATAACATCTGGATGTTTAACTAACGTTAATATAACATCTGGATGTTTAACATTAATATAACATCTGGATGTTTAACATTAATATAACCTCTGGATGTTTAACTAACATTAATATAACATCTGGATGTTTAACATTAATATAACATCTGGATGTTTGATAAACATTAATATAACTCTGGATATTTAACTAACATTAATATAACATCTGGATGTTTAACATTAATATAACATTTGGATTTTTAACATTCATATAACATCTGGATGTTTAATTAACCTTAATATAACCTCTGGATATTTAACTAACATTAATATAACCTCTGGATATTTAACTAACATTAATATAACCTCTGGATGTTTAACATTAATATAACATCTGGATGTTTAACATTAATATAACATCTGGTTTAACTAACATTAATATAACATATGGATGTTTATCTAACATTAATATAACATTTGGATGTTTAACATTAATATCACATCTGGATGTTTAATTAACCTTAATATAACCTCTGGATATTTAACATCAATATAACATCTGGATGTTTAACTAACATTAATATAACATCTGGATGTTTAATTAACATTAATATAACCTCTGGATGTTTAATATTAATATAACATCTGGATGTTTAACTAACGTTAATATAACATCTGGATGTTTAAAATTAATATAACATCTGGATGTTTAACTAACGTTAATATAACATCTGGATGTTTAACATTAATATAACCTCTGGATGTTCAACATTAATATAACATCTGGATGTTTAACATTAATATAACATCTGGATGTTTAACTAACGTTAATATAACATCTGGATGTTTAACTAACATTAATATAACATCTGGATGTTTAACATTAATATAACATCTGGATGTTTGACTAACATTAATATAACATCTGGATGTTTAACTAACATTAATATAACCTCTGGATGTTTAATATTAATATAACATTTGGATGTTTAACATTAATATAACATCTGGATGTTTAATCAACATTAATATAACCTCTGGATGTTTAACTAACATTAATATAACATTTGGATGTTTAACATTAATATAACATCTGGATGTTTAATTAACATTAATATAACCTCTGGATGTTTAACATTAATATAACATCTGGATGTTTAACTAACGTTAATATAACATCTGGATGTTTAAAATTAATATAACATCTGGATGTTTAACTAACGTTAATATAACATCTTGATGTTTAACATTAATATAACATTTGGATGTTTAACATTAATATAACATTTGGATGTTTAACATTAATATAACATCTGGATGTTTAATTAACATTAATATAACCTCTGGATGTTTAACTAATGTTAATATAACCTCTGGATGTTTAACATTAATATAACATCTGGATGTTTAACTAACGTTAATATAACATCTGGATGTTTAAAATTAATATAACATCTGGATGTTTAACTAACGTTAATATAACATCTGGATGTTTAACATTAATATAACATTTGGATGTTTAACATTAATATAACATTTGGATGTTTAACATTAATATAACATCTGGATGTTTAATTAACATTAATATAACCTCTGGATGTTTAACTAATGTTAATATAACCTCTGGATGTTTAACATCAATATAACATCTGGATGTTTAACTAACATTAATATAACATCTGGATGTTTAATTAACATTAATATAACCTCTGGATATTTAACTAACATTAATATAACCTCTGGATGTTTAACATTAATATAACATCTGGATGTTTAACTAATGTTAATATAACATCTGGATGTTTAAAATTAATATAACATCTGGATGTTTAACTAACGTTAATATAACATCTGGATGTTTAACATTAATATAACCTCTGGATGTTTAACTAACATTAATATAACATCTGGATGTTTAACATTAATATAACCTCTGGATGTTTAACTAACATTAATATAACATCTGGATGTTTAACATTAATATAACATCTGGATGTTTGATAAACATTAATATAACTCTGGATATTTAACTAACATTAATATAACATCTGGATGTTTAACATTAATATAACATTTGGATTTTTAACATTCATATAACATCTGGATGTTTAATTAACCTTAATATAACCTCTGGATATTTAACTAACATTAATATAACCTCTGGATATTTAACTAACATTAATATAACCTCTGGATGTTTAACATTAATATAACATCTGGATGTTTAACATTAATATAACATCTGGTTTAACTAACATTAATATAACATATGGATGTTTATCTAACATTAATATAACATTTGGATGTTTAACATTAATATCACATCTGGATGTTTAATTAACCTTAATATAACCTCTGGATATTTAACATCAATATAACATCTGGATGTTTAACTAACATTAATATAACATCTGGATGTTTAATTAACATTAATATAACCTCTGGATGTTTAATATTAATATAACATCTGGATGTTTAACTAACGTTAATATAACATCTGGATGTTTAAAATTAATATAACATCTGGATGTTTAACTAACGTTAATATAACATCTGGATGTTTAACATTAATATAACCTCTGGATGTTCAACATTAATATAACATCTGGATGTTTAACATTAATATAACATCTGGATGTTTAACTAACGTTAATATAACATCTGGATGTTTAACTAACATTAATATAACATCTGGATGTTTAACATTAATATAACATCTGGATGTTTGACTAACATTAATATAACATCTGGATGTTTAACTAACATTAATATAACCTCTGGATGTTTAATATTAATATAACATTTGGATGTTTAACATTAATATAACATCTGGATGTTTAATCAACATTAATATAACCTCTGGATGTTTAACTAACATTAATATAACATTTGGATGTTTAACATTAATATAACATCTGGATGTTTAATTAACATTAATATAACCTCTGGATGTTTAACATTAATATAACATCTGGATGTTTAACTAACGTTAATATAACATCTGGATGTTTAAAATTAATATAACATCTGGATGTTTAACTAACGTTAATATAACATCTGGATGTTTAACATTAATATAACATTTGGATGTTTAACATTAATATAACATTTGGATGTTTAACATTAATATAACATCTGGATGTTTAATTAACATTAATATAACCTCTGGATGTTTAACTAATGTTAATATAACATCTGGATGTTTAAAATTAATATAACATCTGGATGTTTAACTAACGTTAATATAACATCTGGATGTTTAACATTAATATAACCTCTGGATGTTTAACTAACATTAATATAACATCTGGATGTTTAACATTAATATAACATCTGGATGTTTAACATTAATATAACATTTGGATTTTTAACATTAATATAACATCTGGATGTTTAATTAACCTTAATATAACCTCTGGATATTTAACTAACATTAATATAACCTCTGGATATTTAACTAACATTAATATAACCTCTGGATGTTTAACATTAATATAACATCTGGATGTTTAACTAACGTTAATATAAGATCTGGATGTTTAACCTTAATATCATATCTGGATGTTTAACTAACGTTAATATAACCTCTGGATGTTTAACATTAATATAACATCTGGATGTTTAACTAACATTAATATAACATATGGATGTTTAACATTAATATAACATCTGGATGTTTAACTAACGTTAATATAACATCTGGATGTTTAACATTAATATAACATTTGGATGTTTAACATTAATATAACATCTGAATTTTAATTAACCTTAATATAACCTCTGGATATTTAACTAACATTAATATAACATCTGGATGTTTAACATTAATATAACATCTGGATGTTTAACTAACATTAATATAACCTCTGGATGTTTAACATTAATATAACATCTGAATTTTAATTAACCTTAATATAACCTCTGGATATTTAACTAACATTAATATAACATCTGGATGTTTAACATTAATATAACATCTGGATGTTTAACTAACATTAATATAACCTCTGGATGTTTAATTTTAATATAACATTTGGATGTTTAACATTAATATAACATCTGGATGTTTAATTAACATTAATATAACCTCTGGATATTTAACTAACATTAATATAACCTCTGGATGTTTAACATTAATATAACATCTGGATGTTTAACATTAATATAACATCTGGATGTTTAATTAACATTAATATAACCTCTGGATATTTAACTAACATTAATATAACCTCTGGATGTTTAACATTAATATAACATCTGGATGTTTAACATTAATATAACATCTGGATGTTTAATTAACCTTAATATAACCTCTGGATATTTAACTAATATTAATATAACCTCTGGATATTTAACTAACATTAATATAACCTCTGGATGTTTAACATTAATATAACATCTGGATGTTTAACATTAATATAACCTCTGGATGTTTAACTAACATTAATATAACATCTGGATGTATAACTAACATTAATATAACATTTGGATGTTTAACATTAATATCACATCTGGATGTTTAATTAACCTTAATATAACCTCTGGATATTTAACATCAATATAACATCTGGATGTTTAACTAACATTAATATAACATCTGGATGTTTAATTAACATTAATATAACCTCTGGATATTTAACTAACATTAATATAACCTCTGGATGTTTAACATTAATATAACATCTGGATGTTTAACTAATGTTAATATAACATCTGGATGTTTAAAATTAATATAACATCTGGATGTTTAACTAACGTTAATATAACATCTGGATGTTTAACATTAATATAACCTCTGGATGTTTAACTAACATTAATATAACATCTGGATGTTTAACATTAATATAACCTCTGGATGTTTAACTAACATTAATATAACATCTGGATGTTTAACATTAATATAACATCTGGATGTTTGATAAACATTAATATAACTCTGGATATTTAACTAACATTAATATAACATCTGGATGTTTAACATTAATATAACATTTGGATTTTTAACATTAATATAACATCTGGATGTTTAATTAACCTTAATATAACCTCTGGATATTTAACTAACATTAATATAACCTCTGGATATTTAACTAACATTAATATAACCTCTGGATGTTTAACATTAATATAACATCTGGATGTTTAACATTAATATAACATCTGGTTTAACTAACATTAATATAACATATGGATGTTTATCTAACATTAATATAACATTTGGATGTTTAACATTAATATCACATCTGGATGTTTAATTAACCTTAATATAACCTCTGGATATTTAACATCAATATAACATCTGGATGTTTAACTAACATTAATATAACATCTGGATGTTTAACTAACGTTAATATAACATCTGGATGTTTAAAATTAATATAACATCTGGATGTTTAACTAACGTTAATATAACATCTGGATGTTTAACATTAATATAACCTCTGGATGTTTAACATTAATATAACATCTGGATGTTTAACTAATATTAATATAACATCTGGATGTTTAACATTAATATAACATCTGGATGTTTGACTAACATTAATATAACATCTGGATGTTTAACTAACATTAATATAACCTCTGGATGTTTAATATTAATATAACATTTGGATGTTTAACATTAATATAACATCTGGATGTTTAATCAACATTAATATAACCTCTGGATGTTTAACTAACATTAATATAACATTTGGATGTTTAACATTAATATAACATCTGGATGTTTAATTAACATTAATATAACCTCTGGATGTTTAACATTAATATAACATCTGGATGTTTAACTAACGTTAATATAACATCTGGATGTTTAAAATTAATATAACATCTGGATGTTTAACTAACGTTAATATAACATCTGGATGTTTAACATTAATATAACATTTGGATGTTTAACATTAATATAACATTTGGATGTTTAACATTAATATAACATCTGGATGTTTAATTAACATTAATATAACCTCTGGATGTTTAACTAATGTTAATATAACATCTGGATGTTTAAAATTAATATAACATCTGGATGTTTAACTAACGTTAATATAACATCTGGATGTTTAACATTAATATAACCTCTGGATGTTTAACTAACATTAATATAACATCTGGATGTTTAACATTAATATAACCTCTGGATGTTTAACTAACATTAATATAACATCTGGATGTTTAACATTAATATAACCTCTGGATGTTTAACTGACATTAATATAACATCTGGATGTATAACTAACATTAATATAACATTTGGATGTTTAACATTAATATCACATCTGGATGTTTAATTAACCTTAATATAACCTCTGGATATTTAACATCAATATAACATCTGGATGTTTAACTAACATTAATATAACATCTGGATGTTTAATTAACATTAATATAACCTCTGGATATTTAACTAACATTAATATAACCTCTGGATGTTTAACATTAATATAACATCTGGATGTTTAACTAATGTTAATATAACATCTGGATGTTTAAAATTAATATAACATCTGGATGTTTAACTAACGTTAATATAACATCTGGATGTTTAACATTAATATAACATCTGGATGTTTAACATTAATATAACCTCTGGATGTTTAACTAACATTAATATAACATCTGGATGTTTAACATTAATATAACATCTGGATGTTTGATAAACATTAATATAACTCTGGATATTTAACTAACATTAATATAACATCTGGATGTTTAACATTAATATAACATTTGGATTTTTAACATTCATATAACATCTGGATGTTTAATTAACCTTAATATAACCTCTGGATATTTAACTAACATTAATATAACCTCTGGATATTTAACTAACATTAATATAACCTCTGGATGTTTAACATTAATATAACATCTGGATGTTTAACATTAATATAACATCTGGTTTAACTAACATTAATATAACATATGGATGTTTATCTAACATTAATATAACATTTGGATGTTTAACATTAATATCACATCTGGATGTTTAATTAACCTTAATATAACCTCTGGATATTTAACATCAATATAACATCTGGATGTTTAACTAACATTAATATAACATCTGGATGTTTAATTAACATTAATATAACCTCTGGATGTTTAATATTAATATAACATCTGGATGTTTAACTAACGTTAATATAACATCTGGATGTTTAAAATTAATATAACATCTGGATGTTTAACTAACGTTAATATAACATCTGGATGTTTAACATTAATATAACCTCTGGATGTTCAACATTAATATAACATCTGGATGTTTAACATTAATATAACATCTGGATGTTTAACTAACGTTAATATAACATCTGGATGTTTAACTAACATTAATATAACATCTGGATGTTTAACATTAATATAACATCTGGATGTTTGACTAACATTAATATAACATCTGGATGTTTAACTAACATTAATATAACCTCTGGATGTTTAATATTAATATAACATTTGGATGTTTAACATTAATATAACATCTGGATGTTTAATCAACATTAATATAACCTCTGGATGTTTAACTAACATTAATATAACATTTGGATGTTTAACATTAATATAACATCTGGATGTTTAATTAACATTAATATAACCTCTGGATGTTTAACATTAATATAACATCTGGATGTTTAACTAACGTTAATATAACATCTGGATGTTTAAAATTAATATAACATCTGGATGTTTAACTAACGTTAATATAACATCTGGATGTTTAACATTAATATAACATTTGGATGTTTAACATTAATATAACATTTGGATGTTTAACATTAATATAACATCTGGATGTTTAATTAACATTAATATAACCTCTGGATGTTTAACTAATGTTAATATAACATCTGGATGTTTAAAATTAATATAACATCTGGATGTTTAACTAACGTTAATATAACATCTGGATGTTTAACATTAATATAACCTCTGGATGTTTAACTAACATTAATATAACATCTGGATGTTTAACATTAATATAACATCTGGATGTTTAACATTAATATAACATTTGGATTTTTAACATTAATATAACATCTGGATGTTTAATTAACCTTAATATAACCTCTGGATATTTAACTAACATTAATATAACCTCTGGATATTTAACTAACATTAATATAACCTCTGGATGTTTAACATTAATATAACATCTGGATGTTTAACATTAATATAACATCTGGTTTAACTAACATTAATATAACATATGGATGTTTATCTAACATTAATATAACATTTGGATGTTTAACATTAATATCACATCTGGATGTTTAATTAACCTTAATATAACCTCTGGATATTTAACATCAATATAACATCTGGATGTTTAACTAACATTAATATAACATCTGGATGTTTAATTAACATTAATATAACCTCTGGATGTTTAATATTAATATAACATCTGGATGTTTAACTAACGTTAATATAACATCTGGATGTTTAAAATTAATATAACATCTGGATGTTTAACTAACGTTAATATAACATCTGGATGTTTAACATTAATATAACCTCTGGATGTTTAACATTAATATAACATCTGGATGTTTAACATTAATATAACATCTGGATGTTTAACTAACGTTAATATAACATCTGGATGTTTAACTAACATTAATATAACATCTGGATGTTTAACATTAATATAACATCTGGATGTTTGACTAACATTAATATAACATCTGGATGTTTAACTAACATTAATATAACCTCTGGATGTTTAATATTAATATAACATTTGGATGTTTAACATTAATATAACATCTGGATGTTTAATTAACATTAATATAACCTCTGGATGTTTAACATTAATATAACATCTGGATGTTTAACTAACGTTAATATAACATCTGGATGTTTAAAATTAATATAACATCTGGATGTTTAACTAACGTTAATATAACATCTGGATGTTTAACATTAATATAACATTTGGATGTTTAACATTAATATAACATTTGGATGTTTAACATTAATATAACATCTGGATGTTTAATTAACATTAATATAACCTCTGGATGTTTAACTAACATTAATATAACCTCTGGATGTTTAACTAACGTTAATATAACATCTGGATGTTTAACTAACATTAATATAACCTCTGGATGTTTAACATTAATATAACATCTGGATGTTTAACTAACGTTAATATAACATCTGGATGTTTAACATTAATATAACATTTGGATGTTTAACATTAATATAACATCTGGATGTTTAACATTAATATAACATCTGGATGTTTAACATTAATATAACATCTGGATGTTTAAAATTAATATAACATCTGGATGTTTAACTAACGTTAATATAACATTTGGATGTTTAACATTAATATAACATCTGGATGTTTAATTAACATTAATACAACCTCTGGATGTTTAACTAACATTAATATAACCTCTGAATGTTTAACTAACGTTAATATAACATCTGGATGTTTAACATTAATATAACATTTGGATGTTTAACATTAATATAACATTTGGATGTTTAACATTAATATAACATCTGGATGTTTAATTAATATTAATATAACCTCTGGATGTTTAACTAACATTAATATAACCTCTGGATGTTTAACTAACGTTAATATAACATCTGGATGTTTAACTAACATTAATATAACCTCTGGATGTTTAACATTAATATAACCTCTGGATGTTTAAAATTAATATAACATCTGGATGTTTAACATTATTATAACATCTGGATGTTTGATAAACATTAATATAACCTCTGGATATTTAACTAACATTAATATAACATCTGGATGTTTGATAAACATTAATATAACCTCTGGATATTTAACTAACATTAATATAACATCTGGATGCTTAACATTAATATAACATCTGGATGTTTAACATTAATATAACATCTGGATGTTTAACATTAATATAACCTCTGGATATTTAAGTAACATTAATATAACCTCTGGATATTTAACTAACATTAATATAACATCTGGATGTTTAACATTAATATAACATTTGGATTTTTAACATTAACATAACATCTGGATGTTTAATTAACCTTAATATAACCTCTGGATATTTAATTAACCTTAATATAACCTCTGGATATTTAACATCAATATAACATCTGGATGTTTAACTAACATTAATATAACATCTGGATGTTTAACATTAATATAACATTTGGATGTTTAACATTAATATAACATCTGGATGTTTAATTAACATTAATATAACCTCTGGATGTTTAACATTAATATAACATTTGGATGTTTAACATTAATATAACATCTGGATGTTTAATTAACATTAATATAACCTCTGGATATTTAACTAACATTAATATAACCTCTGGATGTTTAACATTAATATAACATCTGGATGTTTAACTAACGTTAATGTAACATCTGGATGTTTAAAATTAATATAACATCTGGATGTTTAAAGTTAATATAACATCTGGATGTTTAACATTAATATAACATTTGGATTTTTAACATTAATATAACATCTGGATGTTTAATTAACCTTAACATAACCTCTGGATATTTAACTAACATTAATATAACCTCTGGATGTTTAACATTAACATAACATCTGGATGTTTAACTAACATTAATATAACCTCTGGATGTTTAACATTAATATAACATCTGGATGTTTAACATTAATATAACCTCTGGATGTTTAACTAACATTAATATAACATCTGGATGTTTAACGTTAATATAACATCTGGATGTTTAACATTAATATAACATCTGGTTTAACTTACATTAATATAACATATGGATGTTTAACTAACGTTAATATAACATCTGGATGTTTAACATTAATATGACCTCTGGATGTTTCTACTCAGGTTTCCCTGGGTTACTGGCATTTTAATTAATTTAGCTTTAAAAGCCCTAATTATAATTAAAATGTCTATTATAGCCAACGTTTAGAGCAGGGTGGAACCCTGGTCCTGGTCCTAGAGCTATTGTGGCTACAGGTTTTTATTCAACCAGCAGTAACAACCTGATTGTACTAATCAACCATCAGGGCCATTACTGTGGACCTTCATTAGTAGAATCAGGCTGTTACTACTGGTTGAATGAAATCCTGGACCCACAGGACCAGGACCAGGACCAAGACCCCTGGTTTAGATAGTGAGACCTCACTGCTTGAATCAGTTCTAACAGTTGATCCTGCTTTCAGACACCTCTCAGTTTAATCTTCTCTCATTTATTAAACAAACCAGCATAAATAGTAAAAGATTCAAAGCCTCAATAACAGGAAAAAAACCCCCAAAAAATAGAAAAATTTGAAACAATGTCAGAATTGAACTTAAATATAAGACAGCAGCAACCAAAAAGCTTGTCATGGTGAAAAGGTGAAATATCTTTGATCAATCAGATTTCCATCAGTCTGATGGTCTGAGAGCATCTAACCATCAGAAAGCTGCTCAGAATAAAATGGGTGTGAATGTGCTGCAGTGAATTATTTAAATGAGGTTTTTTATGAAAGTCAAGCACACAGTCGCTGTATTTTCAGAAATTTGTTTAATCTATTTTGTACAAAGTTGGATCATACTGACGGACAGCAGAGGAGCTGCTGTCACGGCGGTTAGTCGAAGCTCACTTTGATGATCAATAAATTAATGACTGATCCATGAAAACAGAAAACAGCAAGGCTTACGTTTATTGGTCAACATTAAACACAACTAACCACCAGCTTTTCTTCTCCTTTCAGTTCCATGTTTTTGAAGCCGAGACCCGAGCGTTTCGCTTCGTCCCGACGTTACATTCAAGTCTCAAAGAAACGAACAAACAGGGTTTGTCGAAATGCGTTGAATAAAAGACGCGTTTGTGGACACGTGTGACAGGATGGAGCCTGACGTGTTCATACACACGCTAAACATCTACACGTGTTGATTATTCCACAAATTACCAGCCTTAGACCTACCAGGAAGCATTTAAATGTGGCCTCTATTTTCCTTTTACAGTCAGATCTGGAAATTGTACATTGTTTTCCACCAAAAAGCGTTATTTGTATATGTGCCATGTGACAGAGAAGAAATCAGGATGGGGACGTCAACAAACCCATCCACTTCATTTAATAACAGTCCTACGTGTCTGTTTCAGAAATAAATGCAAAAGTAAGAAAAGTGACATCCAATAAAGTTATTTACACTGTTACCATGACGTCAGAATCAAAGTTACATGCTGCTCCACAACAACAGAACACACCAACTCTCAGCCTTAGATGAAGAGTCACGGGGCTAAAATAGAAAACCAGGCCGACTTTGTAGAATTCACAGTATCGGTGGCTTGATTCGTTGCGGTGTTGTAATATGTACCCACGGTTGCTATGACAACAGAGAGTAAGTAACGACTATTCAGATAGTTGATTAATCTAAATGATTGATAGTTGTTTGGTTCATAAAATGGTGTAAAATGCTGAAGACTAAAGAAAAGAATCAGATTTGAGAAGCTGGAATGAAAGAATTTGGACTCAAACCTTTTAATTGATTGTAGATGGCAAATAATGTAATAGTTGGCAACTAATCAATTAATCAACTAATTGTTGCAGTTCTAATTAGACATGTTGATTCTGTATCATCTGAAGAAGACCTGCAACTAGCAACTATTTTGATAGTTGATTAATCTATTACTGAAACAATTAATCAATCAGTTTGGTTCATTAAATGGTATAAATGTGGATCAGTGTTTCATCAAAGATGAAGATTCAACCTCAGTTTACTATTATAGAGACAAAAGAAACCAGGAAATAATCAGAGCAGAGAAGCTGGAACCAGAGAATTTACACATTTTCTACTGATAAAATGAATCTAATTGATTAATTGATTATCAAAATAGTTGGTGATTAATGTGATAGTTGACAAGTCATCAATTAATCAACTAATCATTGCAGCTCCATTAGCAAGTACATAGATAGTAAAATCATACAATGAACTTTTAATATGATAGTCAAAGTAAAATGCTGAATTTCAGCTTAAACTTTAACAAAATCTGATTACAAACATTTGGCAAAAACAAAGATGAACAACAAACATCATCAATGGAACAGAAACACTGACACAGCTGGAACTAGAAAAAAAAATGTTTTTTAAGAATCTTGTTGTTGTCGTTGGGCACCAATAATCAATACAACATCAAACTGCTGTTGAATTCTCACACATGCATCACACTCTGTTCCTTTAGTGTCACCATTCTGCTGATTGACTGGTATCACACACAGCTGTTACTGAAAGGTCAGGAGGTCAGGAGGGAGAGAGAGACAACCAGTACAGGTGACTCCTCTTCTGTCATACTGGCAGACTAGAGAGGAGGAGAAGGAGGAGGAGGGGGAAGAGGAGGAGGAGGCACCTGCACCATGACTTACTTGCTCTCTTTTTGCTCATCATTCTCTTAGGAGAAAAAAAAAAATAACACTGATTTCTGCCGTTTAACAGCTGATCCTCGACCAGAGATGCTGCTGACACACACACACACACACACACACACACACACACACACACACACACACACACACACACACACACACACACACACACACACACACACACACACACACACACACACACACACACACACACACACACACACACACACACACAGTCATGTGACAGAAATCTCTTGTCCTGTCAGTTGTGACATCACAACAGTCCCCAGACATACGTTAGCAGGAGGCTACTATACTGCAGACACTCCCATAACATGGCGGTAGGTAGGTAGAGTGCACTTTAGTCAACGGAGTGATTCAGACAATAAAAAAGGCTCTAAAAAGGATTCATCTCACAGACAGGGAAACGGTTAAAACTCTGGGGAAAGACGAATAATAATAATAATAAAAGGATGACAGAAATAGAAAAACAAAGTGTACGGCGGTCTGTCTAGAACATACAGAACACTTTCTGATCGGCTGAATCCAATCAATCCATAATGTACCTGAAAAAACTGAAAGTTTTCACCAAAACGAGGGAGAAGTCCAGCTCCCACTGGGAGGAAGGAGTGAGCTTCCAGGTTCCTGTAGTAGCATCCACAGCCAGTGGTTCAAACAGCCCCACATACTGGAAATAAACGTTCATTTAATGCATCTGGCAGAGTTCCAGCGTGGCCGTTCCTCCTGTCTGAGCTCCGGTTTCTCCGTCGGTTCCTCCGTCGGCTTCAGGCCGATCTAAGAGTCTTTTCCAGGCAGAGCCGCTCCTCCGCCGCTCGTCACCAGGTTGCGGAGCAGCTTGCGGCGCCCGGCCTGGTAGTCCTCCTCGTCCACGTTGACCAGCAGTTTTATGGCCTCGTGGCCCACGGCCTGTTTGAGGGAATCCGTGATGAAGACACCTTTGAGGGCCTCCAGCAGGGAGCCGTTGATGTAGTCCCTCCAGAAGGCGTCTAGGTAGGTGAGCTCAGAGAACTTGATGTCACAGATGATGGAGCCCAGGTCTCTGGACTTCAGGATGGTGTTGGCCTGGTTGAAGCGCTCAAACTGACGCTCCACCACCTCCTGCTTGTTGGAGAAGACGTTGCCCTGGAGAGCTGATTCATGCTGGCAGTACTCAGCACGAACCCGGAGCCGGATGTCTGAGGAGGAGCAGGAGGAAGAGGAGCAGGAAGAAGAGGAGGAGGAGGATGAGGAGTCAACAAACACTGACTGATCACTGGATATCGTCATATCAGACATATATATATATATATATATATATATATATATATATATACAATCACCAGCCACTTTATTAGGTCCACCATGCTAGTAACGGGTTGGACCCCCTTTTGCCTTCAGAACTGCCTCAATTCTTCGTGGCATAGATACAACAAGGTGCTGGAAACATTCCTCAGAGAGTTTGGTCCATATTGACATGATGGCATCACACAGTTGGTGCAGATTTGTCGGCTGCACATCCATGATGCGAATCTCCCGTTCCACCACATCCCAAAGATGCTCTATTGGATTGAGATCTGGTGACTGTGGAGGCCATTTGAGTACAGTGAACTCATTGTCATGTTCAAGAAACCAGTCTGAGATGATTCCAGCTTTATGACATGGAACATTATCCTGCAGAAAGTAGCATCAGAAGTTGGGTACATTGTGGTCATAAAGGGATGGACATGGTCAGCAACAATACTCAGGTAGCATGGATCCATCCTGCCTTGTATCAACGGTTCAGGCTGGTGGTGGTGGTGTAATGGTGTGGGGAATATTTTCTTGGCACTCTTTGGGCCCCTTGGTACCAATTGAGCATCGTTGCAACACCACGAAGAATTGAGGCAGTTCTGAAGGCAAAAGGGGGTCCAACCTGTTACTAGCATGGTGGACCTAATAAAGTGGCCGGTGAGTGTAAATCTACCAGAAAGAAAATAAACGTTCAAGTCTAAAGAAAGTAACCTGCGCGTCACAAACATTACTGACCACTCCCATCAAAGCGCATCCGCGCAAATTCGCGCAAAGTCACGCATTGTATGGCCAAATAATTAGAAACCGAAATGACTGAACCGAACCTGAAAACTCTAATCGCAACTCGCGGTGGGAAACTGGGCATGTGTACAAAAAAGTGAATGAAATAAGGGCTTTGTTTGATGCTCATGCAGGTGTTGAAAAGGTTGACAAAAGCATTAGGGCATTAAGAGCTGCAATGAATGAATTGTCCTAAGCGCATGTATCTGTTTAAGCGTTAATGTCTGAAAAGGATAAAGAAAAGGATTGCATTGAATGGTATGAGCCTAAAGAGGCTGTGTTTGAGAGCTTTTTACTTGAGGTTGATCTGTGGAAAAAATCTAAATCTGATCCACAATTAGAGATTAATCCAGAAGACAGCGCATCTAAAAGCGGGATCAAAAGTCTTGTCGGTGGCATCTTTACAAGCACAGGCGGCTGTGGAGAAAGTGCAAGGCTTGACACAAAAACATGCACTCGAATTAGAAAAGAAACATCTTTCAAAGAAAAATGGAAATGGTTGAAATCAAAACAAATATTGCAGCAGCTGATGCTAAATTAAAGGTTTTGGAGAGCTGTGATGATCAGCTTCACTCCACAAGTAACTTTGTCTCACAGATGTTGAATAACAGCAATGATGGAATGAATGAATATATTGACAGTCATCCAGATAAATCTGTTATGGAGTCTGAGCCCTCCCCTGTTGAGTTCACTAAAATAGGGACAATTCCTAAAATGCCTCTACAGAGAATTATGGAGGAAGAATCCAAACAACCAAGGCCCATAATACAAAGGCATGTTATAAATACTGAATCAGTATCACACACTCTGCCTAGACCTACAGTGCGTGCAAAAACATCAGCAACAATTAATGTCAGTCCGCCCACACTTTGGAATCACAATGGAGCAATGCATTCCCCCACCTGACTTTCAGTTTGCACAACCAAATCCACAGAATGCCCCAAATGAGCTTGCAGATTTGATTATCTAGCACCAAAAACAGACTTCTCTCCCCTCTAGAGAACTGCCAACTTTCAGTGGTGATCTTATAAGTTACCTTCCCTTCATTAATGCTTTTGAACATTGCATTGAACAAAAAACAGAGTGTCCAAGACCGGCTATACTTCCTTGAGCAATATACATCTGGTCAGCCTAGAGAATTAGTTTGAAGCTGCTTGCATATGGATGCTCAGGCTGGATATGCAGAGACCAGACGCCTGCACACAATTTGGTGATCCGTATCGCCTCAGCAATACTTATATTCAGAAGGCTTTAAATTGGGACACTATAAAACCTGAAGATGGTAAAGAGCTCCACAGCTATGCATTGTATTTGAGAAGCTGTTGCAATATAATTACAAGTCTACCCGACATGACAGAGCTTGACACCCCTTCCAATTTAAAGCTTATTTTATCCAAGCTGCCATACAAGTTACGCGAGGAATGGAGAACCAAGGCATGTGAGATTCAGGAGAATACAAGACGCAGAGCCAGATTCCATCACATTGTGGAGTTCCTTGAAAAACAGGCCAGAATATTGTTAGATCCAGTGTTTGGCTCTATTGAGGATTCTGCTGCCAAAATCACAAGAACTACTGAGCAGAAGGGTTAAGGGGTGTTCACACCGGACAAAAATTCGCAACAGCGCAAAGCGATTACATGTTAAGCCAATGGGAAGATGCGATTTTCACGGTGTGACGGACGAGATTTCGTGACGCGATGGACACAAAGTGGCGAAAAATCACGCTTTGCGACGCGAAATTTGCCTGTCGCGTCAAGTTGAAACTATTCAACTTTTCAGGCAAATTCGCAGGATGACGTAGCGTGACAACCAATCAGTGTTGAGATTCGCTCCACGTCTCCATGACAATGAGAAATTCACTTATTGCCAGTCTTTTACTTTTCAACGGACTTCAACGGACAACGGAGCCGCGTCGTCCAGGCGGAGCTCCGGTAGAAACCAGCCGAGCTCTGTGCACCTCCAGAGGGTATCATGTACCCAGAAATGACGGCAGAGCTTTGGACTTTCAGAGCTGTACAACACAGTGACAGTGGTGATCACACACATGGATGAGAGAAAACAAAACAGACAGGGACGCGATGACGCTGCTCAGAACGATGGGGCAAGAGAGAGCTGTGGGCACACACCGCATCACAGGATTGGAGGTGAGCTGCCTTGAAGGGTCTGATTTCACGGAACTGTCAGAAGTTTTTACACAAGACAGAATCCCAGTGAGCCATAGAAACATTGCTACAGAAGAGGACATACAAAAGTGGCCTTATTTGAAAGACGTTCAACTCGCCACCATTGATGCAGATATTGGTCTGCTCATTAGAGCCAATGCCCCATGGGCACTAGAGCCTTGGAAGATCATACACAGCCAATGAGAAGGGCCTTATGCTGTCAAGACCCATTTAGGGTGACTCATCAATGGTCCATTGAGTGGCAATTCGCTTACAGATGAACGTGTGTCTCTTCAAATAGAATGTCTGTGGTCAGATTGGAGGAGTTGCTTGCCAGGCAGTATAATCAAGACTTCCCTGAGAGAGCCTGTGAGGAGCAAGCTGAACTGTTCTTTGAGGACAAGAAGTTCTAAAGATGGACATTATGAAATGAATTTACCTTTTCGTGAAGAGAGCCTTGTCATGCTAAATAATAAACCTGTGGCCGAGCTGCGAGCTATGACTCTACAGAGGAAACTTCTGAAGAATGAAGCATTTCGTTCAGATTACACAAAGTTCATGAAGGCCATGTTTGACAAAGGCCATGCTGAGAAGGTGCCAGATAATGAACTGTCCAGGTGTGATGGTAAAGTGTGGTATATACCCCACCACAGGGTTTACCACAAGAAGAAAAACAAAATTAGAGTTGTGTTTGACTGTACTGCATCGTTTCAGGGTACTTCGTTGAATCTTCAATTACTGCAAGGACCTGACCTGACGAACACCCTCTTGGGTGTCATCCTGAGATTCAGACAGGAACAGGTGGCCATGATGGCAGACATTGAAGGCATGTTCCACCAAATTCGAGTTCCCAAAAATGATGCAGATTTCCTGCGCTTCTTGTGGTGGTCCGATGGTGATCAGCCAGCCCCTCACAGAGTATAGGATGGTAGTGCATCTCATTGGCGCTGTCTCCTCGCCAAGCTGCACCAACTACACATTGAAGACAACTGCCAAAGACAATGAGGGCAAGGTGGGCCAAGATGTGCTGAGTACCATAAGAAGAAATTTCTATGTCGATGATTGTCTGAAATCAGTGGCATCTGAGAAACAGGCCATATGCCTTGTTAATAATCTTAAAGCAGCGTGTGCTACGGGAGGTTTCAGACTGACAAAGTGGGTGAGCAACAGCGCATCTGTCTTAGCTTCAATCTCAAAGGAAGATAGAGCTCTAGAGGAGATAATGGATGTCAATCTTGAGAAGAGTGAGACGCTACTAGAGCGTGCTCTTGGTATCCAGTGGAACATCAGCTCGGACACCCTATGCTTTAAGATCTCACCGAAACATCAGCCATGCACCCGCCGGGGCATTCTCTCTGTTGTCAACTCGTTATATGACCCCCTTGGTTTCCTTGTGCCTGTGATCCTTCCAGCTAAGAGGATAACACAAGAGCTGTGCAGAGGAAGCCTTGGATCGGACTCAGAGATTCCACCTGCCTTCGTCAAAAGATGGGAGACCTGGATAAGTGCACTGGCCCAACTGGAAGACTTGATCAGCCACTGCTACGCCCCAAAGGACTTTGGGAAAGTCTGTGATGCCAGTGAGGTGGAATATGGCACAGCAAGCTACCTAAGGCTTACAAACACCAGAGGCCTCGTCCATGTGGCATTTGTAATGGGCAAAGGAAGAGTAGCACCACTGAAGCCCCTAACCATACCTAGATTAGAGCTGGCAGCTGCAGTCCTGGCAGTGTGGATCAACAGGATGCTGGAAAAGGAATTGGAATTCACCCTAGAACCACCAGTCTACTGGACAAACAGCACCTCTGTCATAAAGTACATACTAAATGACACCTGTCACTTCCAGACATACGTGGCCAACAGAGTGACTACTATCAGAGACCTGTCAGAGAAGTTTCAGTGGCGCTACGTGAGCAGCGGCCTTAACCCTGCGGATGATGCCTCACAAGGCATATCAACTGAATCCTTTCTGAAGTCAGAACAATGGCTGGATGGACCAGACTTTCTGAAGCAGCCCGAGAAATCTTGGCCAAGACTTCCAGAGATCCCCCTCACCATTTCCGATGATGACCCAGAAATCAAGAAGACTGTTGCGGTTCTCAGTATAGCAGCAACAGAGTTTTATGATCCAGTCATCAAGTTCCTACAGCACTTTTCTTCCTGGGATCATCTGAAAAGAGCTACAGCAAGACTCCTGCAATTCAGGGACCTGTTTATACAGTTAAGTAGGAAAAGAAGAGAGATGGCACGCTCAGACCAACAGACAGATGAAGGAACAAAAATACTCACCTGCGAACATCTGTCAGTTGAGGATCTTGCACATGCTGAAAAGGCTCTTCTCTGGTGTGTTCAGCAACATAATTTTTTTTTTTGAGTGCTATGCACTAGAGAAGGGGAACACATCTGTCAAGAAAAGCACCAGACTTTACAAACTCTACCTTATTCTTGATGATGGAGTGCTGCGGGTGGGTGAATAAGATGGCAATGCCAGAGGAATTCAAACATCCAGCCATCCTACCCAAGACCAGCAGAAGGGGTCAGGTCAAAGAGCTGTTCTCCGATGACGGCACAAACTTCGTGGGAGCAGAACGTGAATTGAGAGACTTACTTGCACTTCTGAATAATGGCAAGATCCAGCAAGACCTCTCTACTAAGGGAATAAAGTGGTCATTCAATCCTCCCTTCAGCTCACACCATGGAGGCTCATGGGAGAGAGTCATCTGAACCATCAAAAGGATCCTCTACTCCACTGTTAGGCAGCAAGTGTTGGACGAGGAGAGCCTGCAGACTGTTCTCTGTGAAGTAGAGACTATCTTGAATGATAGACCCCTCACTGTTGTCTCTGACGATGCAAAGGATCCAGAACCTCTCACACCAAACCATCTGGAAAACCCCTGCTGCCACCAGGAGTGTTTAAGAAGGATGACTGCTATGCCCGACGAAGACAGAGACAGCTGCAGTACATCGCTGACCTGTTTTGGAAGCGCTGGGTCAGAGAATATCTCCCCCTAATGCAAGAAAGACAGAAGTGGAATGTGGTGAGAAAGAACCTTAAACTAGATGACATCGTGTTGATCATGGATGAAACATCACCACGTAATTCATGGCCAATGGGAAGAGTAATGGAGACCATCCCAGACAGCAGAGGACATGTTCGGTGGGTCAAGATATGGACCAAAACGAACATTCTGGAGATGCCCACCACTAAGTTGTGCCTTCTCATGGAGGCTTGACATGACATGACTCTGACTGACCTCTACATTGACCTTTCCAATTTTCCCTCTTTTCCTTTTCTTTGTACTTTGAAGAAGACATTTTTTATATTTTGTCTTGAAGAGATTTTTCATGATTTTTGCTTTTGAAGAAAAGATTTTTTATGATTTTTGCTTTTGAAGAAAAGCTTTTTCATGATTTTTGCCTTTTGAAGAAGATATTTTTCAATTTTGCTGCAAGTTTTTGCTGATATATAATGTATATAGACTCTACCTCTAAAACTGATGAATATTTAATGGCTCCATGTTTATTACTGTAATTGTCTGATGAATACTGTAGACAATTAGGGGCCGGGATGTTGGGGCCATTTTTGCTATTTTATTATTTCATTTTTGTTAGTATGGTTATATTGATACGGTATAAGATTTTCCAGATATGAATCAATTATACTGATATAGTCATTCTGTGGTGCTTGGGCTATAACAGGCACAGAGTAATAGGTGCACGGTAACTCCTTTACGTAGGCCCACCTCCTCTCACCTTACGTATACCAGGTGATCTCACAGGTGTTTTTGGAATCAGCTGGCGGAAGTAGGAAGGGGACACTGTTTTTTGACCGTGGTGAAAAACAAATGAAATGTAAATCTACCAGAAAGAAAATAAACGTTTAAGTCTAAAGAAAGTAACCTGCGCGTCACAAACATTACTGACTACTCCCGTTATATCCCGTCATCCTGAGCCATCTATGAATCTATCATCTATCTATCATCAATCAATCAATCAATCAATCCATCAATCTATCTATCTATAAATCCTTCTGTGTCAAAATTCTCTCCTTTCCGTGTAGTTTTCAGGTTGATCAGCGTATTGATCATCATACTGATCATCGTATTGATCAGTGTATTGACCAGCGTATTGATCAGCGTAATGACCAGTGTATTGACCAGCATATTGACCAACATATTGACCAGCGTATTGATCATCGTATTGATCAGTGTATTGACCAGCGTAATGACCAGAGTATTGTTCATCACATTGATCATCATATTAATCAGCGTATTGATCAGTGTATTGATCGTATTGATGGTTTGTGTAGTTTACCACAGGTCTGTTTTTCCCTGCAGTCAGCTGATGAGTGGCTCCTCTTCCGTTTGCGGGTGTTTAGAGGAGCAGCTGGTTTAGTTCTGGGTCCAACGTGGGGTCCTGATGGAGAGCAACAGATCACTGGCTGAGGACCTGGAAGAGTCCAAATAGATGACGATTAAAATGATAAACTACGTCACTGTCTATAAGACAAACTACAGCTACGTCACTGTTATGTAAATACCTCACCGTCTGTAACATAAACTACAGCTATGTCACGGTCTATAACCTAAACGACAGCCACGCCACTGTAACAAACTACAGCTACGTCACTGTTACATAAAATACCTCACCGTCTGTAACATAAACTACAGCTACGTCACGGTCTATAACCTAAACTACAGCTACGTCACTGTTACGTAAATACCTCACCGTCTGTAACAAACTACAGCTACGTCACGGTCTATAACCTAAACTACAGCTACGCCACTGTAACAAACTACAGCTACGTCACTGTTACGTAAATACCTCACCGTCTGTAACAGAAACTACAGTTAAGTCACGGTCTATAACCTAAACTACAGCTACGTCACTGTAACAAACTACAGCTACGTCACTGTTACGTAAATACCTCACCGTCTGTAACAAAAACTACAGCTACGTCACGGTCTATAACCTAAACTACAGCTACGTCACTGTAACAAACTACAGCTACGTCACTGTTACGTAAATACCTCACCGTCTGTAACAAACTACAGCTACATCACGGTCTATAACCTAAACTACAGCTACGCCACTGTAACAAACTACAGCTACGTCACTGTTACGTAAATACCTACCGTCTTTAACATAAACTACTTCACTGTCTGTAACATCTACACAACTACAGCTACGTCACTGTCCATAACATAAACTACAGCTATGTCACTGTAAAAAACTACAGCTATGTCACTGTCTGTTACATAAACTACAGCTATGTCACTGCTACATAAACTACAGCTATGTCACTGTCTATAACATAAACTACAGATACGTCACTGTTACATAAACTACAGCTATGTCACTGTCTATAACATAAACTACAGATATGTCATTGTCTGTAACAAACTACAGCTACGTCACTGTCACATAAACTACAGCTACGTTACTGTTACATAAACTACAGCTATGTCACTGTCTATAACATAAACTACAGATACATCACTGTCTATAACAAATTACAGCTACATCATTGTAATAAACTACAGCTACGTCACTGTGTGTTACATAAACTACCTCACCGTCTGTAACAAACTACAGCTACGTCATGGTCTATAACATAAACTACAGCTATGTCACTGTAACAAACTACAGCTATGTCACTGTCTGTTACATAAACTACAGCTACGTCACTCTTACATAAACTACAGCTACATCACTGTGTTACATAAACTACTTCACTGTCTGTAATATCTACACAACTACAGCTACGTCACGGTCTATAACATAAACTACAGCTATGTCACTGTAACAAACTACAGTTATGTCACTGTCTGTTACATAAACTACAGCTACGTCACTCTTACATAAACTACAGCTACATCACTGTGTTACATAAACTACTTCACTGTCTGTAATATCTACACAACTACAGCTACGTCACGGTCTATAACATAAACTACAGCTATGTCACTGTAACAAACTACAGTTATGTCACTGTCTGTTACATAAACTACAGCTACGTCACTCTTACATAAACTACAGCTACATCACTGTGTGTTACATAAACTACCTCACTGTAACATCTACACAACTACAGCTACGTCACGGTCTATAACATAAACTACAGCTATGTCACTGTCTATAACAAACTACAGATACGTCACTGTTACATAAACTACAGTTATGTCACTGTCTATAACATAAACTACAGATACGTCACTGTTACATAAACTAAAGCTACGTCACCGTCTGTAACAAACTGCAGCTACGTCACGGTCTGTATAACAAACTACAGCTACGTCACCATCTGTAACATAAACTGCAGCTACGTCACCGTCTGTATAACAAACTACAGCTACGTCACCGTCTGTAACATAAACTGCAGCTACTTCACCGTCTGTATAACAAACTACAGCTATGTCACCGTCTGTAACATAAACTGCAGCTACGTCACCGCCTGTATAACAAACTACAGCTACGTCACCATCTGTAACATAAACTGCAGCTACGTCACCGTCTGTATAACAAACTACAGCTACGTCACCGTCTGTAACATAAACTGCAGCTACGTCACCGTCTGTATAACAAACTACAGCTATGTCACCGTCTGTAACATAAACTGCAGCTACGTCACCGCCTGTATAACAAACTACAGCTACGTCACCGTCTGTAACATAAACTGCAGCTATGTCACCGTCTGTATAACAAACTACAGCTACAGTGGTATGAAAAAGTATCTGAACCTTTTGGAAATCCTAACATTTCTGCATAAAATCACCATCAAATGTGATCTGATCTTTGTCAAAATCACACAAATGAAAAATCAGTGTCTACTTTAACTAAAACCACCCAGACGTTAGGTTTTCATATTTTAAGGAGAATAGCATGCAAACAATAACAGTAGGGGGGGGGGAATAAGTAACTGAACCATCACATTTAATATTTTGTGGCCCCCCTTTGGCAGCAATAACTTCAACCAGACACTTCCTGTAGCTGCAGATCAGTCTGGCACATCGATCAGGGCTAATCTTGGCCCATTCTTCTTTACAAAACTGCTGTAGTTCAGTCAGATTCCTGGGATGTCTGGCATGAATCGCTGTCTTGAGGTCATGCCACAGCATCTCAATGGGGTTCAAGTCTGGACTTTGACTTGGCCACTCTAGAATGTGTATTTTGTTCTTCTGAAACCACTCTGAAGTTGATTTACTTTTGAGTTTTGGATCATTGTCTTGTTGCAGCATCCATCCTCTTTTTAACTTCAACTGTCTGACAGACGGCCTCAGGTTTTCCTGCAAAACGTCCTGATAAACTTTTGAATTCATTTTTCCATTGATGATTGCAAGTTGTCCAGGCCCTGAGGCAGCAAAACAGCCCCAAACCATGATGCACCCTCCACCATGCTTCACGGTGGGGATGAGGTGTTGATGTTGGTGAGCCGTTCCAATTTTCTTCCACACATGACGTTGTGTATTCCTCCCAAACAATTCAACTTTGGTTTCATCAGTCCACAAAATATTTTGCCAAAACTTCAGTGGAGCGTCCAAGTGCCTTTTTGCAAACTTTAAACGAACATCAATGTTTTCTTAGAAAGCAGTGGCTTCCTCCGTGGAGTCCTCCCATGAATACCATTCTTGGCCAGTGTTTTACATATAGTTGATGTGTGCACAGAGATATTGGACTGTTCCAGTGATTCCTTCAAGTCTTTAGCAGACACTCTCTGGTTCTTTTTTACCTCTCTGAGTAGTTTTTGTAGTTCTTTTGAGCGAACCATGGTGCACATCAGACAATGCTTCTCATCAAGACAATTCTTACCAGGTGTGTTTTTATAGTGGGCAGGGCAGCTTTAAGCAACTCATCAGTGATTGGGCACACACCTGACTTCAATTGTTTGGTAAAAATTGGTTTCAATTGCCCTTTAAGTCTCCTTAGGTAGAGCGTTCAGTTACTTATTCCTCCCCCTACTGTTATTGTTTGCATGCTATTCTCCTTAAAATATGAAAACCTGTAAATGATAGGGTGGTTTTAGTTAAAGTAGACACTGATTTTTCATCTGTGTGATTTTGACAAAGATCAGATCACATTTGATGGTGAATTTATGCAGAAATGTTAGGATTTCCAAAAGGTTCAGATACTTTTCCATACCACTGTACGTCACTGTCTGTAACATAAACTGCAGCTACATCACCGTCTGTATAACAAACTACAGCTATGTCACTGTGTCTATAACAAACTACAGCTACGTCACTGTCTATATTACACTCTATAAACTACAGCTACTGCTGTATGACAGTATGATGTGGTTGAAAGGGGAAATTTGTGTTTTCAAATGATCCTGAATAATAAAAACACATTTTTCTTATTTCTGTGATCGAAACACTCACCTGTCCTCCTGCTGTGTGCTGAGCTCCTGTTGTGAGCTGCTCCTCTGGCTGAGATGTAGCGCACCGACGTCTCCTCCAGGTATTTATCCACAGGGTCAGGACACACTGGAACATACAACAGGTGATTTACAGGTGAACTACAGGTAAAACAACGGGTGATTTAGATGTAAACTACAGGTAAAACAGCGGGTGACTTACAGGTGAAGTACAGGTAAAACAACAGGCGACTTACAGGTGAAGTACAGGTAAAACAACAGGTGACTTACAGGCGAAGTACAGGTAAAACAACAAGCGACTTACAGATGAAGTACAGGTAAAACAACAGGCGACTTACAGATGAAGTACAGGTAAAACAACAGGCGACTTACAGGTGAAGTACAGGTAAAACAACAGGCGACTTACAGGTGAAGTACAGGTGAAACAACAGGTGACTTACAGGTGAAGTACAGATGAAACAACAGGTGACTTGCAGGTGAAGTACAGATGAAACAACAGGTGACTTACAGGTGAAGTACAGGTGAAACAACAGGTGACTTACAGGTGAAGTACAGATGAAACAACAGGTGACTTACAGGTGAAGTATAGGTGAAACAACAGGCGACTTACAGGTGAAGTACAGGTGAAACAACAGGTGACTTACAGGTGAAGTACAGGTGAAACAACAGGTGACTTGCAGGTGAAGTACAGATGAAACAACAGGTGACTTGCAGGTGAAGTACAGATGAAACAACAGGCGACTTACAGGTGAAGTATAGGTGAAACAACAGGTGACTTGCAGGTGAAGTACAGATGAAACAACAGGTGACTTACAGGTGAAGTACAGATGAAACAACAGGTGACTTACAGGTAAAACAACAGGTGACTTACAGGTGAAGTACAGGTAAAACAACAGGTGACTTACAGGTGAAGTACAGATGAAACAGATAATTTACAGGTAAACATTAGATTGTTAGACTTTGTATCATCTTATGGTCTTTTAAGTGTTGGATCCTGTTATTGTGGATTTTTAAGATAAATGGATATAAAGCATGGGTCTCCAACCTTTTTTCCTCTGAGAGCTACTTTTACAAAATGAAAATAGTTGAGAGCTACTCATTTTGAAACATTTATTCTAATAGCTTATTTCAACCCAAACAAACTGAATACACTTATTTGCCTGGACATTAACTGAATACTGGTGTCCACAACTCACATTTTGTATAAAACATCTAGTTCACATGCATCTGCAGTTAGTATTTCTGTATGTATTTCTGGCAAGGGTATCTCACATTATTAACTGAAATGTTGAATGCTGTCAAAACAAAATAATGCAATTACAAATAGACAGATTACTTATTCACTTATCTTTTTGTTATCTATTTGCATGTCACTGTATCACTTCACAATACTACTCTCATGTCCAGGTGTGTGTGTGTGTGTGTGTGTGTGTGTTTGTGTGCGTGTGTTCAGTCTTTTTAGTGAGATGACTGACACTGCATGGAGTCAGTAAGGGAGGTGTATGGTGGAGTGTAGCCACTGAGGTTCACTATTATGGAGTCATTTAAATGTTCATCTGTCAGTCTGGTTCTGAACTTTGATTTCATGACATTTGTGTCAGAAAATGCTGACTCATAGGTATGTAGACACAAACAAAGCACTCA